>JAMJFZ010003287.1:0-82055 GCA_026225945.1 Cricetomys ansorgei
CATAGCAGATTGTCTGAACTGTTTTCAAATGTGTGTCTACAGAGATCTCCTGAGGCCGGCAAGCCTAGAGGAAGAGGAGAGGATTCCCTTTAGTAGAATCTATACCGACCAGGACGTGTTTCTTACGGTGCTAGAAAAAGTCTTGCTACTGAATTATGTATTGCACTTATGTTTGGAAAGTTAGGAGGGCATTAACACCCTGAATGTGGTGTCAATCTTATTCTGAATATACAGAATATTCTGTAGTCACTCTTGAGACCACTACAGACATTATTCAACCATCATCTAAGTCATTTGTTGCAGGTGACGACTCGTTTTGTGTCTTGTGACCTAGATTGAATGAACTTAGTACAATCCTCGGGGTAATGTAGACACCTCTCCCTCAGTTTTCTGCATGGTCTAAATGCTCTACAAGTCCCGTTTGTTTAAGTTTTCCTCTGTTCCTTTACATCCACAAGGGTGGATGGATATATGTATTTTTTTCCACAAACACACTCAGAACATTTATTATCTTTATTCTTAACTTCTGGTGCAATGTATGTGGCTTTTTGTGAATATTCAACAATGGAGAAAGCTGATCTATGTGTGACTCTATAAATCATGTTACTAATACAGTCTTGCTGCCTTCCCCCTGAGGCTGGCTCAGCTTGCCTTCCTAACGACCCAGGAGCCCTGGCCCAGGTGTGGCCCATCTACATCAACCACCCATCAGGAAAATGCACCGCAGGCTCGTCCAGAGGCCGATCTGGGGGATGGGGGATTCTTTCAACTGAGATTTCCCCTTCCCAGATGAAGCTTGTGCCAACTGGACATAAAACTAGCCAGCGCAGACTCTAACCTGGAATTCAGAACTAACATAAATCTTCTCCCCTGAGTTGATTTTTGCCTGGGTATTTCATCACAGCAACAAAAATGAAACCTAGGGTGGGGTTTTCTTAATGGGTTGCATATTTATGTTTACGCTATGATCTATACTTCTACTGTGTATAATTTTTCAGTATATAAATTTACCTGTAATCAGAAATCTGACAACAGCTACACATGTAATTTAAAGTTTTTGGTCAACTAATTATTTTTTTGTTTATTGGGTAGGTCAATGATTGCTATGTTTGTAGCATTTCATAATCCTTTTTGTTTGTTTGTTTTGAGATAGGGACTCACTATGTAGCCCTGGCTGGCATGTAATTCATTATGTAAACCAAGGTCATCTCCAACTCAAAGATCGCCCTGTCTCTGACTACTTAACACTGGGATTAAAGGTGTGGGCCACCACGTCTGATCCCATAATCCTCTTCATTCTTTTTAATGAAACTTCAATTCCAAAAAGTAAGGTTTTTTTTCCTTCTATTTGTAGTACAGTAAAGTGTCCATGTTTTCCAGATGTGTAGAAATTATTGACCAATGCGGTGTAGCTTTTCCTTTTCAAAAGTTGGATTAATCTTAATAGGGTTTGAGGAAAGATCCACTCATGTTACATTTAATTCACGTAAACTTGGTGAAAGTAAGTTACCATCTGTACTTTGCCCTTCTCCTCCTCCTCCTCCTCCTCCTCCTCCTCCTCCTCCTCCTCCACCCCTCTATCTATATACAGGCTAACGTAAGGTTACTTTCTCACTTGACACCCAACTATGCCCAAGCCACCCGTCACCTGTTCCTTAAGTCTGGAACATATTTAAAACAACACAAAACAAAAGGAAACACAATCGGTTTATTCCCCATTATACTCCGACTGTACGCTCTTATTAAGTGTTACCTCCTCCTTTGTCCATTTCTTTCATTGTTCATTGTTCAGATCTATGTTAGAGCCCTACATAAAACTGAGTATTTCAGGAACTGGAAGGATGGCTCAGGGGCACACACGAATGTCAAGGAGCACACTAAGGCAGGTCCCTGGAGCTGCAGAAGTCTGCCCCTGCCCCGCCCCTGCTCCTGCTTCTGTCTCTGCATCTGCCTCTTGACTGCCAGGATTAAAAGGCATAGGCCACCATCACCCAGCTTAAATTTTTCTTTTAATTGTATATATTTTTTATATATCAAATAAGAGCTATTAAATGGATAAAAATGTTAGTGAAGGAATTCAATAAAATAATGGATTATGAAGCCAGAAGAGACATTTCCTACGGGAACCTGACATCTATTTTTGTGCAAGACACATCTAACTTTCTGCTTTAAGGATGACCCCAGATTTCTTCTTTATCTCCCAGAAAATCCATTAAGTCACTGTCTTGGGTAATTTGTTGTTGTTTGGTTTTGTTCTTCTCTTCTTGGCAAAAACAAAGCAAAACAAAAACAACAACAAAACACAAACTAGAAAACTAATTTCATCTGCTTCTAGGCTCAAGCATTTTAACTTCAATATAATCATTTTTTTTAAATGGCACTCTTTTTTCTGTCTTTTGTCTGAATGATTCTATAAGCCAATACTGTGATTGGATGTGCAGCCTTGAGAACCATCTGAATTTAATATTTAGCCTCTGGGGAACGATGAGCTATATGGAATCCTTAACCATTTGAGAGACTATCCTATGATACCTGTTCAACACTACTCCACACGTTTTAGGACCGAGAAATCCCTCTTCTAAACTTTGGACTGAGTTTAAGTTAATACCCAGAGTAATTCTCCACTGAAATTCTAAAGCCCTTAGTAGGGGGGAAAAAAAAATTGGTTCGATTAAAAACTACATTACCCAAAATGCCTCTCGCGCCGAGAGGGGGACGGGATTTCCTGTGAATGCCTGGGTCTGCGCCATTTTGGCCTTTCCAAGTGCAGTTTGCTGGACTGGTGGGTGATCTGGGATGCTGAAAGACCTATCAGAGGGCGAGAAGAGCGGCGGTTTCTCGCCCTTCGCACAGGAGGGTCTGAGGCTGGGTGACGTCATCTGCGTGAGCCGCGCTCGCCGCCGCATCCTGGTCCCCTGCGCATCCGCGTATTAGGATGGCGGCGACCCCTGCTCCGGTAAGTGCTCTGGTAAGGTCTTTCCTCCCAGCCTCACCCAGCGAGGGGCCTGCCCTGGACCAGTTAGGGCCGGTTTGGGGGCTAGTGGCGGGCTCGTGGGTCTGTGTGCTGAGGCGTGGGAGACTGTCACAGGCCGCGGGGTACCCCATGCAGAAGCGTCCAGGTGGAACTCACCCGGGAGGACCGGAGCTCTCCACGCAGCCCTGTCCCAGAGGAAACAGCGTCTGCGATGGAAACTATGCCTGAAGGCTGGAAGGTTGTGCCCTCAGCGAGAAGCTGTGCCAAGTTGAGAACAAGGGGAGGATACCTTCCTTTAGGAGTTTTGAGTTTCTCAAAGACTTCCAAGGAATAATGCTGGCGAGAACGTGGAGACACTGAGAGTTGCAGTTTCCAGTGGGCTTTAAAGTGACAGCACTGAGCCACAGACAGCTGATTTCACAGCTGCGTGTGCGTGTGCGTGTGTATGGACATGGACATGCCTCTAGTTCGGCCTCATGGTGGTTGCGTTCTTGTAAGCCCCCCGTTTCTGCTGTTGTTATTGGCTATAACAGATCTATGGAACCCACAGAGTGAAGTAAAGGGTGACACCCTACCGCAAGGCCTCAGACCCCATTCTCTGGGTTGTGGTGTTCCAGGACTCTGTTAGTCCCATTCTCTTAGGTTTTGGGGGCCCTGGGGAAGCTCTAAGGCCTAAGTCCACGTCCTCGGTTATGAGGAGGTGTATTATTTCCCTGTCCGTGGTTATATGGAGGTGACTAGTTCTCTGCCAGCGGATATCTGGAGGTGACCTGTTTTTGAAAACCGTGGTGCCAATACATTGCAGATGCTTAGAGATAAAACCAAGCTGAAAATCAAGGCGCCCTTAGGCCTTTTTGTTATAAGTGAGAACAGAGCAGGAAGGGCGGGTGGGGGTTGCCCTGTGCGGTGGCTGCCTGGGATGTTGGGTGTCTGTAAGGGGGTGATGGGAGGTTTGGGTGAGAAGAGTGAGGTAACTTCGCTAAGCTCATCAAAAGCCTCCATCAGCCTGCAGAGTGGATGTAGTAGTACGCTACAATCTTTTACCCCCAATTTTAGGGAAGGAGAAAGGAAAGACAGAAATCTTCACCGCTTTTACAAGCGGCCTTGATACAGAAGGAGAGAGAGGTAGAAATCTTCACAGCCTCTAATTAGGCTGTCCTAAGCTCGAATCTCTCCAACCTTTGTTCTCTTAGGAATTATCTCACTAATGACAGCAACCCAATCAACCAACCACCAACCAGTGCCCACCCCAACTCTCCGGGCTTCAGACCTTTTTATGCCCTAAGCCAAAAGTTCCCATAAACCCATGTGGCACGCAATCCCAAAGACCAGCTACAGGTGCCTGAACGACTGCACCCAACCAGATTATAGCCACCTGCATCAAGCATTCCAATTCCAACTGTAAACAACTCTACCACAGCTGGGGTGGGAGCACGAACCTCTAGTGACTAGTCAGTTAAACCAAAAAGCTTTTCTTAACATTAAAATTCCAAGTGTTCCTCTACAAGTGGAGGATAATTTGTGACATCAATTGACTAGAAAGATGGGGGTGGAGGTTACTGCCATAGTTCAGGAAGGGACTAGTGGACCAGAATCGTTGCTCAGAAGATGCTATTACTTTCTGCCATGAGCTTTTAAAGGAGACAGCTAAGTTTCCTAATGAGAAGGAAGTAAAACAGGATTCACTTATAATAACAGGTTTTTGTATAAGTTTCATCAGCGGAGATGGAGATATTAGTATTGAGAGTAATATTCACTGGGATCACCAGAGGCTTTATGGGTCATTTTAAGAGTTTGAAGTCTTTCAGGGACTGAGCATTGAGGGGGGCTGAACAAACAGTTGTTTAAGTTTACTAAGAGGTTGAGAATAGTGATCTCCAAAATGTAGTGGACTAAGGGGAGTGTATCGCTTTTAGGGTAGGCAGACTTCAAGTTACTGTGGTAGAGCTAAGGATGCAAGCTGGGCGGGCATGGAGCCAGTCTTTCACCTGTTAGATGGACGAGGAGCGTTGATCACGTGCAGAGTAGAAATGGAGGAGGACGGTGGGAATCGAGGATGAGCGTTGGATGTGTTACATTGTCTAGAGTTAAAAAATGGAGCCAGACAGGAGTTTTCATAGAAACGGGTTCTGCCAGCACTAATGGGAACCCTCAAAGGCTAGGGTAGGATTGGATCCTGTTTGAATTTGTCGAGCATGCTCTGGATGTTTTATGTTAAGTTACAGGGCAAGGGTTAAAATGTTTTTGGTGCTGTGATTATCTGGTGAATTTGAGACGGTATCAGATGCCCTCAATGGAGTTCCTCCTCCCGCTTTTCTGTTGATCATGTCTCGCAGTAGACAACCCTGTTCATCGAGGGGACCAGGCGTACTGTCTGCGTATCCTTCCAGAGCACATTTAGCATCCAGCCCGTTGCGTGGAGTTGTCTAGTAGTCGGATATTACGTCACCCTGTGAACGTACAACCCTTGCATCCCACGGCCCCTGGCTGTTGATTGTTGTTTTTCTGAACTGTTTCTCCATGTGGTCCTGTGCTGTGTGCCTTGTCGGTTTCCGCCAGGTTCTGTGTAGTTGTCATTAGTAAGCTGCTGTAGTTAACCTAGCTAGATAGGTCAGGCGTTAGGTGATTGCCCTTATTCATAACCGTAGGGTGAGATGACCACCCTACCCATGATGTAAAGAGGAAGCGACTAAAACAAGACCATGTGTTGGAATTCAAGACATGTTTGTAGTATGGCAGTAGCCATGGGGCTATAGTATCTGATAAGGCTTTGTGTGTGTGTATGTATGTGTATATATATGTGTATATATGTAGATATATGTATATTGTGTGTGTGTGTAATGTTTTTTTTATATATATATAATATATATATATATATATGATGTGCTCTAAAAGAGGGTGACCCTCTTTTAGGCCTGTAACCTACACTCAGATGGCCTTGGGTATCAGGGATTGGATTGAGGGAGCAGGGCAGATCTTACTGTGCCAAGCCTGTAGCTTAATTACCTGTTTCCCTCACACCTATGGTTGCTGTTGACCATGGAACTTTCGAGAAGGCCACTAGTGGCACTGGGGCTGATTTCTCCCCCAATTTCTGGAGCTTGGAAAGAAAATAGTGTACATGGGATAAATACATAGGGAAACAGATGATGTGGTGACTTTTTATACCTTATTCTGTCTGCCTCATGACAGGGCAGTGTGACCTTTGAAGATGTGGCTGTATACTTTTCATGGAAGGAATGGTATCTTCTGGAAGAGGCTCAGCAACACCTGTACCGGGATGTGATGCTGGACAACTTGGCACTTATAACGTCCCTGGGTAAGGTTCTCATGCCTGCTGTGCTCGGTGAGCTGCTCTGGGTCTTCCCTCCTTTGCTCCAGAGTAAGCCTCACTGGCTCTCTTCGTGGCAGAAAAGGGGCTATGCCTCCCTGCCCATTCCAGTGTAGGGGCTGTGGTTGGGACAGATGTGCATATAGCATCTTTCCCCCTCCTGTTTCATTGCTGTGATGAAGCACCAGGACCTGGGGAAGAAAGGCTGATTTTGTTCTCACTTATACATCACAGTCCATCATTGACGGAAGTCAGGGCAGGAATTAAAGGCAGGAATCTGGAGCAGAAGCCGATGTGGAGGCAAGGGAGGAGTGGTGTTTACTAGTTTTCTTTTCCTGGCTCTCTCGGCGTGCTTCTCAGACACCCCCAAGAGGAGCTACCCAGGGGTGGCACCACCCATGGGCTAGGCCCTCCCCCATCAACCACTGCTCACTAAAATGTCCCGTGGTCTTTCCCGTAGACAAGTCTGATAGAAGCCTCCTCTCAGCTGATGTTCTCTCTTCCCAATGACTCTAGACCGTGTGCAGTTGACATAAAGACTAGGCTCGCCTCCTACGGAGAATAAGCTCCTACATCACTCAGCCTTGCAGGAAAGGATTCGGGGTCATGATCTTACGGTGTCTCTGTGTATTCCACACTGCTTGCCTTTTTCCTGACTGGATGCCTTTCCTGTCCTGAAGCCCATGTCTTCCCTGGGTTCTGCTTGAAAAAATGTTAGAGGAAGACTCCAACCTTGGCTCTATTAGTGCAGCAAATGTAGGCAACCCTTCAGTGAGAGCACTGCCTCCAACATCGGAGTGTTCACACTGCAGAAGAGCGTCCCAAGTACAGCAAGTCTAGAGAATCTTCACAGTGATCATGGATCACTGTCGTTGGCATGGTCCACACATAGGCCTGGATGCTTGCAAGACCCACTTCTGAAATGTTCATTGTTTATGGTTTTGTTCCTCTGGGATGTCACATGCTGAGTTTCTGGAGTCAGTGCTAGTTAGTCTTCCGTCAACTGTCTTTCTCCGCCGCCACCCTCCCCCCCCATCTAAGTCTTTACATCACCTAGGTACGGGTACACGAAGCAGAGAGCTCCCAGTGGCTCACAGGATAATTATGAATCCAGCAACAGCAGGTTGGGCTGAGGAAGCCTGATTCTCGACAAGAGAATGGCCTGAGGGCTGGGTTGGAACCACAGTAGGTAACACAGTTGCTTGCAGCTCGTTGCTGCTTTTCCTCCTATCCATCTTGACACCTTTGTAGTGTGTGGACTCTTTAACATCCTTCCTAGAGCCAATCTCTGTTGTAGACGGCATCTCTCTCCAACTTTTCTTAGCACTCCGCTTGCAGAGCTCTCCAATATATTTTGTTATAAGGTATGCAGGCATGCTGAAACTCATTCTCAAGGCCAGCTGCTCAATGAAAATTCTGTTTTTCTTGGTTCTGGACACATCAGTTCAAACACAGATATGTCACCAAGACAAGGTTTTCCTGCAAATCGGGACAGGACATTGAGTATTAAACCCACTGTTTTCTTTGTAATGAGTGCTCCTCTTGTTATCACCTTTATAGCTACTGCTGAGTAGGCAGGCCATCTGAGCTCAGTCTGACTCCCTCATCCTGCAGGCAGTATCAGGATTTGTTCCTGAGTTCGGCAGACACACGTTTCCATAGAGTGTCCTCTCGCTGTGAAAGTTGGATGCTTACCTCTCCTTCATTGCTTTCAGGTTGTTGGCGTGGAGTGGAGAACGAGGAGTCCCAGTGTGAGCAGAGGCTTCCTTTAGCAGGAACGTCCCATGCCAATTCTTCCAAAGACAGGGTGTCTCCTCAAAAATCTCACATGTGTGTGATGTGTAGCTTTGTCTTGAGGGACATTTTGAACACATCATGTCACCAGCAGGGAACACATCATGGACAGAAGTTGTACAGCTGTGGGACGTGTGGCAAACAGTTGTATTATCAGCAACTGAAGCAGCTCGTTGGAGAGAAAGGCTTCAGAAGCAAGGTGGGCAGAGCCTTGGTTGTGAAAAGTGGTAAATTCTGTTTGTCGGGGGAGCCTTCCAGCTGCAGAGATATTAGAAAGGACTTCCCGACCAGCCCCGGAGTTCTCGATCCACAAGTCACTTGCACTGATAAGCGGTCAGAAAGCAAAAGTAATTACAACGACGCCTGTCACCATGGAGAAAGTTCTCTGGATTATGGAGAATTTACAAAAGCATCTGGTGAGAAACAAAGACTCCGTGAGCAGAAGAAATCCAGGTCTACGGAACGATGTTATGTGTGTGATCAGTGTGGAAGATCTTTCAACAGAGGCTACAGTCTCATCGATCACTGGAGAATTCACACTGGTGAAAAGCCTTATAAGTGCAGGGAGTGCGGGAAATCCTTTACACAAAGCTGTAGCCTCGCTCAGCACAGGCGAGTTCATACGAGAGTCCGACCGTACAAGTGTGAGAAGTGTGGGAAGTCCTTTATCTTCAAGTCCAACCTCAGTAAACACTGGAAAGTCCACACTAGGGAAAGGCCTTATGAGTGCACGGAGTGTGGGAAATCCTTCAGGGAAAGCTACGCCCTCCTTCAACACCAGACTGTTCACACTGGTGAGAGGCCTTACAAGTGTGAGGAGTGTGGGGAAGTCCTTTAAACAGAGCGCTCACCTCTTTCAGCACCAGAGAGGTCACAGGGGACTACGACCTCACGAATGTGAGAAGTGCGGGAAGTCATTTAGCAACAAAGGCTTCCTCATTGCGCACATAAGAGTTCACACTGGGGAAAAGCCCTTTAAGTGCAAGGAGTGTGATAAATGCTTCCGTCAGAGCTCGGCGCTCCTTCAGCACCGCAGAGTTCACACTGGCGAGCAGCCTTACGAGTGCAGAGAGTGTGGGAAATTCTTCAGCAACAGTTCAAGTCTCCAAAGGCACAAGAGAGTTCACACTGGGTCAAAGCCTTTTGAATGCACGGAGTGTGGGAGAGCCTTTGCTCAGAGTTCAAGTCTCATTAAGCATAAGAGAATTCACACCGGAGAAAAGCCTTTTGAGTGCTTCGAGTGTGGAAAACGTTTTGTCCAAAGCTCTGGGCTTACTAGACACCTCGGAACCCATAGCCTGTGAAGGCTTTCTGAAAGGCCAGTGTGGAAAACTTGCTAGCCAAAGTGCCAGTCCCATCATACACTGAAACACTGGCCTGACAAAAGGGTTTTGGTTTTGGTTTTTGTTTTGGTTTTTGGTTTTTTTCTTTGAGCAACGAATATTGAGAAAGTTCATGTGAAGGCTGTATTTTAGTGAACACCATGAAGTTAAAAAAACAATACTATTGGTGTGCAGGGATGTGCTGACAATTCTAGAAAGTTTACAATAGTTTTTTCTCCCTGAATAAAACCTCACCCATAGACTCACCAAACCATAGACTACATGACGTGGTGCTTTACAAATCTAGCACCCTATGGCAGGAGCCCCCTCCCGAGTGCATAAGTCAGTAAATCTGGTGCTCTCCCATTTGTGGAAGAGTTTTGTAAGTAGCCTGAGCATCCATTTCTTTTTGATGATGTAGGACATAGGACCTGGCCCCATTTGGCCCAAAGGTTACTGCTGATGGGTTGTAAAGAAAAACAAAAACAAAAAAAAAACCTCCCCTTTCCAAAGATTTTCTTTGTTTGAAATCACTCTTGATGGAATTTAATATCAAGTTTGATTTTCATTGTTTTGATCTGTATAATAATAAAATATTTATAATTTGAGCCACCATTTCTCTCAAGAATTCTGTTCACTCAGATGTTTTTAAGAAAATTATGTTCTTCCAGTAGGAAGAGATAAGTTTTGTTGGAATCTCAAACTGACAGAAAGGTGTGATGTCAAAATATAGCTCTAGTTTGGAGCTAGTTGCTCTGCTGTCTAGATCTAAAGGAAAGACTGTAAGGTGCTGCCTTTATTTTTATCCAGGGTACCATGACCATGTCAGTCTGACCTGAGGGACTGTTGGGGCAATCGGTTGTTTCTGAGATTAGTGTGAAATTGTGGGGCTCCCACCAGAGAATACACTCAGTATGGCAAAGGCCACACTTTCCTTCTCAGAGTCCATATTTAAGCAAGGAAACCACATCATGGCTGGAAAGTCCCAAGGTTCCTTTCCCCATGCTGCAAACAGATAGTCACCAAGGGTTCCCTTCCTACAAAAGCTAAAGTATGTGATTAGCGAAAAGGGAGGTCAGGCAGACCTTTGCAGAGAGCCCACATCCATGAGTAGTTTAAGTGCCCCTCACAGTTAACAACGCTTTACTCAGCGAGACAAAATTCACCCGAGATGCCAAAATGGAGTTACCATAGTCAGCCAATAGCCTTCTGTAGGCTGACTGCCTGCAGAACAGTTGGTTCTGTTCCCAGACCCACTCCTCCACAGCCCCTCCCCAGTCTCTCCAGGCCTGCATGACCTGGGCAAGGATCCCCCATTCATTGCAGCCCCAGCCAGTGGACACACCAAGTAGGCACCCTGCCTGCAGAACACTTGGTTCTGTTCCCACAACCCATTCCTCCATGGCACTTTCCAAATCTCAAGCCCCTCCTCCCCAGCCCACAAGATCTGTTGAAAGATCTAGTGCCATTATATCCACGATCAGCGATGAGCAAGGCAGCCATGCTGCCTGCAGAACACTGGTTCGGTTCCAAAACCCACTCCTCTGCAGCCCCTTCCCACTCGAACCCTGCTGCCCCAGCACCCAAGACCTGAGGACAACCACCGGTGCTATCTCAGCCCAAACCAGCTGGAGGACCAGCTCCAGGCACCCTCTCAACACAACCCCCTTCAAAGAACTAGCTCAGACCAGGCCAACTAGTAGACAACACAGGCCAGGCCAGTCAACCAAAAGAACAGTAGCTAAGTCCCAGCCCCCACCCCAAGCAGAGAGTTCCTGCTGTACCAGAGTCCAAGTAGGCCACCAGAGCTCCACCCCCTAATCGGGTGGAGTTCCCCAGGTTGATAAGAGGCCAGAAAAACAGAACACAGAAGAAACTAAGAAAACAAAAAATTACTGAGGAACAAAACACTCATCCAGTAAAACACGGAATTCAGCATCTCATCCTACAATCACCCCAAGCCCGATGCCTTAAGACCATTGTAAGAGCACAATGCATAACAACCAGGGCAGTCAACAACAACAGTAAAGCCCAACTATCTTGTTACAAGAAGCCCTGAACACCCTGACACAGCTACAGCACAAAAAGATCTCAAAACCAACCTTATGGAAACAATAGAGGTCCCTAAAGAGGAAATGAATACATCTTTCAAAGAACTAAAAAGACAAATACACAATGGGAGGGATTGAGTAAGTTCATTAAAGAAAGCCAAGAAAATTTAAAAAAAAAAAAAATTGAAAGAAGTTAATAAATCCGTTAAAGAAAGGCAAGTAAAAACAATGAAAGGAAATGAACCAAACTGATCAAGAATGAAAACAGAAATAGAAGCCATAAAGAAAACACAATCAGGGAAATTTGGAAATGAAAAATCTAGAAAAGTGATCAGGACCTACTGAGACAAGCTACAGCATCAGAGTACAAGAGATGGAAGAGAAACATCTCAGGAGTTGATACTATAGAGAAAATAGAGACATTGATAAAAGAAAATGTTAATTCCAAAAGAAAAGCCTAAACACAAAACATTCAGGAAATCTGGGACACTATGAAAAGACCAAATCTGAGAATAATAGGAATAGAGGAAGGAGAATTACACCTCAGAGGCCCAGAAAATATTTTCAACAAAATCACAGAAAATTTCCAAACCTAAAGAAGGAGATCCTTATTAAGGTACAAGAGGGCATACAGAACACCAAATAGACTGGACCAAAAAGACAGTCCCCTCGCCACATAGTAATCAAAACGCTGAGCATACAGAACAAAGAATACTAAAAGCTGCAAGAGAACAAGAGCAGGTAACATACAAAAGCAGACCTATTAGAATTACACCTGACTTCTCAACAGAGACTCTGAAAGCCAGAAGAGCTGGACAGATGTGCTATAGAATCTGAGATCACAGATGCCAGCCCAGGTTATTATATCCAACAAAACTCAGTTACCTTAGATGGAGAAAACAAAATATTCAGTGACAAATCCAAATTGATACAATATCTACCTACAAATCCAGCCCTACAGAAGGTGCTAGAAGGAAAACTCCAACCCGAGCTGGTTAACTATACCCATGACAACACAGGAAATAAATAACCTCAACCCATCAGAATCAAAACAAGGGAGACGCGAACACACAGGCGCATGCATGCGCGCACACACACTCGCGCACACTTGAACACAACCAACAACTACAAAATAACAGGACCTAATGATCAATGATCATTGATATCTCTCAACATTAATGGACTCGATTCCCCAGTAAAAAGACAGACTAACAGAATGGATATAAAAACACTACCCATCCTGCTGCTGCATACAAGAAACACACCTTAAGATCAAAGATAAACATTACCTCAGATGGCAATGGCAAAGGGTTGGGAAAGATTTTCCGAGAAAATGGACCCAAGTAGTAACCTGGTGTAGCCATTCTAGTATCTAACAAAATAGGCATTAAACCAAGATTAGTCAAAAGAGATGGAGAAGGACATTTCATATTCATCAAAGGAAAAATCCACCACGACAACATTTCAATTCTAAAAACCTATGCCCCAACACAAGGGCTCCCACATTTGCAAAAGAAACATTGACCCCCACCCATGAATAGTAGGAGACTTCAGTTCTCCACTCTCACCAGTGGACAGATCATCCAGACAAAAATTAAATGGAGAAACACTAGAACTAACATGTTATAAACCAAATGGACTTTACAGATAGATACAAAACATTTCACCCACACGCAAAAGAGTATCTTTTTCTCACCACATCATGGAGCCTTCCTGAAAATTGACCACATATTCAGCCACAAAGTAAGTCCCAATAGATAAAGAAAATTGAAATAACCCTCTGTATCCTATCAGACCACTATGGGTTAAAGCTGGATTTCAATGACAACAGAAACAACAGGAGGTCTGCAAACTCCTGGAAACTGAACAACTCTTTCCTGAATGACGACTGCATCAAGACAGAAATAAGGAATAAATTAAAGGCATTCTCTAATTCTATGAAAATGGTCCACAATATAGGCAAACTTATGGGACACAAAGCATTGCTAAGAGGAAAATTCATAGCACAAAGCACCTACCAAAAAAGAGTGGAGAGATTATATTCTATCAAATTAACAGCACACCTGAAAGCTCTAGAACATAAAGAAGTAAGCACACCCAAGAGTAGTAGACAGCAAGAAATAATCAAGATGAAGGCTGAAATCAATAAAATAGAAACAGAACAATCAACAAAGAGTTGATTCTTTGAGAAAACCAACAAGATAGACAAACACTTATCCAAACTAAAAGATGGAGAGAGAATATCCAAATCAACAAAATCAGAAACATAAAGGGGGGTCATAACTACAGACACCAAGGAAATCCGAAGAACCATTAGGTCATACTTTAGAAAACTGTAGTTCACAAAATTGGAAAATCTAAAAGAAATGGACAATTTTCTCAATAGATACCACCTAACAAAGATTAGATAAACAATGTATAAACCAAAGGAAATAGAAAGTCATTAAAATTCTCCCCACCAAAAGCAGCTCGGAGCCAAATAAGTGCAGAATTCTATCAGACATTCCAAGAAAAGTTAACACCAATACTCCTCAAACTATTCCACAAAACAGAAACAGAGGGATTGCTGCCAAACTCATTTTACGAGGCCACAGTCACCCTGATACCCAAGCCACACAAAGATTCAACAAAGAAAGAGAATTAAGACCCACTTCCCTCATGAACATTGATGCAAAAATAATAAAAATACTCACAAACCAAATCCAAGAACACATCAAGAAGATCATCCACCATGATCAAGTAGGCTTCATCTCTTAGATGCAGGGATGGGTCAACATATGAAAATCAGTCAGTGTCATCACCCATATAAACAAAACACTGAAAGAAAAAATACACGTAATTATCTCACTAGATGTTGAAAAAGCCTTTGACAAAATACAGCACCCCTTCATGATAAGAGCCTTGAACAGATTAGGGATACAAATGACATATCTAAATATAATAAAGGCAATTTACAGCAAGCCCACAGCCAATATGAAATTAAATGGAAACTCAAAGAAATTCCACAAGAATCAGGAACAAGACGAGACTGTCCACTCTCCCCGTACCTAGTTGAAGTCCTAACTAGAGCAATAAGACAACTAAAGGAACTCAAGAGGATGCAAATTGGCAAGGAAGAAGTCAAAGGATCCCTATTTGCGGATGATATGATGGTATATATAAGTGATCCCAAAAATTCTACGAGGGAACTCCTACTGAAATACAGCCTTTAGATGAACTTTCTCAATATTCATTGCTCTCAAAAAACAAAACAGAACTTTAGTCAGGCCACTGTTTCAGTGTATAATGGGACTGGCACATTGGCTGACTGATTTTCCGCACTGGCCATTCAGAAAGCCTTCACAGGCTACGGGTTCCAAGGTGTCCAGTAAGCCCGGAGCTTTGGACAAAACATTTTCCACACTCGGAGACTCAAAACGCTTTTCTCCGGCATGAATTCCCTTTGCAGAGAGCCTGCATCCACGAGTGGGTTTTCCTAGTTAACAGCACTTTACTCAGTGAGACAAAATTCATCCGCGGTGCCAAAATGGAGTGACAATGGTTGTAGGCTGTCCCATGTGGATACTGCGAACCAAAATCTGGTCCCCTGGGAAAACAGCAAATGCTCTTAACTGTAGCCGTACGCGACAGTCTTTTACCCTCTATTTAGGGAAGGCAAAAGGAAAGATAGAAAGAAATTTTCACTGCTTTTGCAAGAAGTCTTGATATAGGACGGGAGAAAGGTAGGAATCTCACAGCCTCTTTCTAGGCTGTCCTAAGCTGGAGAGGACCAGCTGACAGCGCGTCAGACCAGCGTCTTAGTTCATGTAAACGCAACCTCTCCCACCTTTGTTCTTTTTAGGAATTCTTTTAAGAATTAACACTAACGGCAGCAACCCAACCAGTGAACCACCAACCAACACCCACCCTGACTCGGGGCTTCAGACTTTTTATACCCTAAGCCAAAAGTTCCCATAAACCCCTGCAGCACACAATCCACAAAAAAAGCTACAGGTGCCAGAACGCCTGCACCTCACCAAATCATAGGCACCTGCATCAAGCATTCCAAATCCAACTCGTAAACAACTCTACCACAGCTGGGGTGGGAACGCAAACCTAGTCCAAATGCCATTTTGTGTTTTTACAGAAACCAAAAATAACAAAAACGTCTTCCAAGTGTTCCCCACCCCCTAACTGCTGAGCCATCTCCTATGACCTGTACACTGAGATAACCTGACATAGTTGATTGGGGCAGGACAGGTGGCTGGTGGGATGGAGACAGGCTGATATGAAATGGCTGGATGTCCAGCCTAACCAATGAGTCCCAGTGAGAGACCCTGTGTCAAAACTGAAGGTGGACAGTCTCTCAGAAATAACTCTCAAGCTGAACTCTGCATCACTCACACACACCTGACATACACAAAAATCTTTTGACAAAAGAGGGGAGTATACACTCTTGTGTAACTTGAAGAGCATGATGGTGGTAGTGATCAATTAGAAATGTCACAGGCTCGGGTACACAGGGTAATGGCATAGAACTGAGGGCAACAATGTCGCATTTGCGTTTCTGTCTGTAGATGAACGTTAGAAGGGTGAGGTCGCTACTTGCTGCGGGAAGCTGCTGTGGCTGGAGCTTATTTACTCAATGCTGACCTGCTGGGAGGCTGTCAGGTAAGTGTTATTGAAACCCTGCAGCATGTCCATACCCTTAGGGATGTCAAGAATGAACATATTCATACATACACTTCAGAACTAGATGGAAATCGCATTTCAAACGATTGACTAAGCTTACGTAGAGAAAGGAGGCAACATGACTCTGCACACCACAGGAGTGTGAATATTTTGTGTATGTGTGCATTAATGTTTTGCCTGTATGTATATACGTGTACCACATGCATATCTGGTGCCTATGGATGTCAGAAGAATGCATTAGATCACCTGGGGTACCTGAGAACCACTGTGTGGGTCTTGGTACCTCAACCAGGTCCCTTGCAATAGCAATTGCAAGTGCTCTTGACTTGTGAGCTAACTTTCCAGCTGAAGGGTACACACACACACACACACACACACACACATATATATATCCAAAGATCAATAAGAAACATTTTACTTTCATCATATTTTAGGAGCATACATATCAAAATAGAATGTTATTAATTTCCAAAACGTAAAGATGAAAACAATTTAAAATTCCACCATCATCAAGAGTCATGAGAGATACATCAAAAAACAACCCTCTGGTATAATTACTGGAAGTATCTCCGCTCCTAGAAGCATATTTTTTAAATTTGATGTCATTAAATTGAGATAGGCAAATTCCAATATGTTGTGTTACTTCACAAAAGCTGTTCCTCCAGAATGTATGCCCGTGTGCACCTGAATCCAATCAGAACAACGCTCCTTCATCATAGCCTAAGAATCTACCCACCAGCTGTCAATATTAATCGTTCTATAGATATATGCAGATATATTGTTATATGTACATATCATATATGTATGTGTGTGTGTGTGTGTATACACATACTCTACAGCATAAAACTCAGCAAAGAATCACACACACATCATTTTTAAAGCTTGAACAGAGTGGTGGGAAACACAATTGCATGACCTCTACATTTTCCCATACCACTTAATACTTGCTAATTTTAAGTTTTTTAAACAGTCTAGAAGGCTGGGTGGCAGGGAATGGCCTCCAGGGACGAGACTATGGAACTTGCTTGTACTTTAATAGCACTGGAGCCCTGTTCCTTCTGCACCCGTCGCTGCCATACCCTTTGTGCTCCAAGGACTGACAGGAAAGCTCCCATCCTGACTCCTAATTGGTTCCTTGGGGTTGCTTGTGCAATTTGCACTTGTTTTTGGCTGACAGGAAATAGGGCCAAGGTGTTTAAAAGTAATTTGGACCCTTGTGGAGATGCTGTCATCATGGGTCTAGAGTTGAGTTGAAAATCACCGATGGGCTGGGAGAGAGCACCAGGAGATGACGAACCTTAAGTCAGGGCGAGTGTCTCCTCACACCTTTAGCGGAGACTCCACTTCTCACGGCCGCACTCCCCATCACGGTGCCATTGAGCACAGAGGTGAGTGAGCAGAGCCTGGGGAGTAGGTAGAAACCAGAGACATTTCGGGCGCTGCTTGCAGAAGACACTTTCTGTGGTCTTGGGCGCATCTTACTTTCTTCCCAAGTGCGTCTTAATCTTAGTTGTACTTAACGTCTATATTGAGAATTTGTTCTACAGCTCTGCTCAAAGAAGGAAGGAAGTAATGAAGGAAGAGAGAGAGAGAGAGAGAGAGAGGGAGGGAGAGAGGGAGAAACACACAGAGAAGGACAGAGAGAAAGAGAGAGAGACCACGGCATAGATGGGGTAGGGAAAGGTGACTCTGGAGTTGGTTTAGGAAGTGGTACTTGAAAGAGGCTTTTGATCGGAACTGGGACCATTTCCAACTCAGGGCAGAGTAGACTGTCTCCAGTCGTCCCTGGGCTGTGTGAACCCTGTTCCTCCCATAAGCTGCTACCGAGTCTCCCCTATGACTGCGATCACCTCATTTCCTTCAATCCTTCCTCACTTAGTCTGCCTCTGTCTTTTTCTCTACTGTATCTGTCTCCATGTTCTTATGTCTTCTCTTTCTGTATGTCTCTTTCTAAGAAGTGGAATCCATGGATGACACAGCAATTTTTGTTTCATAGGAAATAGTATTTCATAGGCCCAGGACATACACACCATGAGAACTTCTTTCAGGAAGGTGCTTATAATGCCAACAAAATTAGAAAAGCCTAAGAAATAAGTCTAAGAAATGCATTACTTTTAGGTTGGCGATTATTACAATTTGAAACAGATTCTGTAAAGCACAGAAAAGGTACATGCATACCATGGTCTTCAATGAAATCTTCAGGGGCACAAATAAGATTATTCTTCCAATGGTTAAATGCAAAAGAAGACAGCATAGCATCACCAAGACATAAGGATTACAATACTCCTTCTTTACCATGAGACATACTGATCCTAAAACATATAGAGAGAGTAGGACTGTATGTCAGTGGTGGAGCGCTTGTCTCTCATGCAGGAGACTCTGGCTTCTGTCCCCAGTCCTTCTCATGAAATGAGAGGCTTATAGAAGAGACGTGACCCAGGAATGAGGAAGAAGACCTAAGAACTGAGCGTAAGTCTGTAACGTTGCATTGAGAGTGAGAACTGTCATTATGAAATTGCAGAATTTACTACAGAGATGTAATCGTTTTTAAAATTTTAATCAGGTTCCTTACATTTTTAATCAGCATACCTAATGTTAGATCCATGACAACATTTTCAACTTTGTTTATTCTCGGCTTCTACCTTTCTGCTTCTTCCCTCGACAGCCCTCACAGCTCTGCATAACTTTGAGAAGCCTCCGTTCCTCTTTAATGTCACACTTGGCTATTCTGACTCCCCGTTCCCTCCCTCTGTTGATCTTTCTCTGAGTCACTTTGTTTAATTTCTGCGCAAGTCCATCTCTTCCCTGCACACATTGGGATTTCATTTTCTTTTACAGATGACCAACATTCCACTGTGCATGGATTTCTACACTTCCACTGTCAGCTGATAAACATCTAGGCAGTTTCTACGTCCTTGCTCCTTTGAATAATGCAGCAGTTCACATGGGTATTTGAGTATCTCCATGGTGGGACACAGAGACCTTTGGATATATGCCCAGACGTTATATACCTGGGTCCTAGGTGGTTCTATTCTCTATTCTTTGTGACACCGCTGTACTTGCATCTATAATGAATCTAAAACTGTATCTACCCTCCCAACTGCACTGAGTGAAGGTTCCGTTTCCCACATCACGGTCAGGGTCTGTTTGCTGCCTCTTCTTTTGATGTTAATCATTCTAAGGGCAACAATGGAGTCTCGGAGTACTTACAGTTTCAATTTCCCTGACAGCTAAAGACGGTGAACACTTGAAAAACTATTTACCACACATTTGTGTTCCCTCTTTAAAGAACTCTGCCCATTCCTTCAACTGTGTGTCGACTGGAAGGTTGGTAAAGGACTGGTTAATCTTTACTCTGCCTTGTTCATTCACAGCAGTAAGCTCCTGACTGGAGTACAGAAGTCAGTGATTTTCCCCGTTATGTAGGTTACATCTTCACTTGGCTGTTGGCTTCCTTTAATGTGCCGAAACCTTTTCATTTTATGTGGTTCCACTGACTAATTCTTGGGGACATTTTCTGTGCTACCAAGTCCTGTTGCCTCTACCCACATCCTGTATTACTTATGTTTTCCTCTGAGAGTTTTTTTTTATATCATTTCTTGTTTTAAATAATTTAAAATGAATCCCAGGTTTGGGTTGGGGGATATAGATAATTCTGTTCATCTGCAGGTTATATCCATTCTGCACAAAGTCATTCAGGATCAGAAGGTCTGACCACTGAGTCCCACCAGACATTGCAGAAAGAAATGATTGCATCTCTGCAATGGATCAGTAGTTAAGATGCTTACTAACTCTTACTTTGGATCAAGTTGAATTCCTAGATCCTACTGGTGTTTCTCGACTGTCTTCACATCTGGCTGCAAGAGACCACACGCCTCTGGCCTCAGCTGGCTTTCACAGTCACATGCAACCTCCACCAGCACACAGGAAATGCAAAACAAAGATAAATCTTAAAATATTCTTTAAAAATTCTGAATACTTAGCCACTCGTTGTAAATGAGATTTTCAAACATTTTCTGTTGTTTCTCTTGATGATTTTGAATCATCAAGATTCTGGTTCAGGTGAATTTCAGAAACACTGGGATGCTTTTTAATTTTTAATTTTTAAATTTTAATTTTTAAATTCTTTGTTTGCATATTGACCCCAAATCATCATGTTTTAGCCAAAAGCAAGGAAAACATTAATTTTTGTTGTTTCTGCTTTTTGAGATTAGGTGTTTCTGTGTTTGTTCCTAACTGTTATGGGGGCTCACTCTGTTCATCACGTTAGCCTCACATACATAGATCTGTCTGTCTGTATCTCTCGAGTGTTCGAATGAAAGGCATATGCCACCACGAATAGTGAGAACATTCCTCTGTAGTAAACACACCGTATTTTCCACTGAGATGGTAGAGATCTATAGAGATCTTTCCACATCTATAAAGAAAAATCATTGAAACATTCTTCTTCAGTGAGAGCTATATTGATAAAGTGATGAATACTTCATTTAAGCTGAGTTCATGAATGACGCGTGGTCATAGTCTCTTGACCTTAGTATATTTATTTACCTTCTTGATAGAAATGAAAATGGCTTCTGGGAACTTGGCAATGGTCATTTTTCTCTTCGGCCAGATTACTATAGGCGTGCTTGGTAATTCCTCAATACTGTTCCATCACGTCATTTTGATGTTCACGGGAAAGCATCTGATGCCCAAAGACCTGATCGTAGAGCACTTGACATTTGCCAACCTCCTATCTGTCATGTCAAGAGGCATTCTACGGACAATGTCAGATTTTGGATTCAAGTATTCCCTGGATGACACAGGATGTAAACTGATAGTGTACATTTACCGAATAGCCAGGGGCGTGTCCCTGTATGCCATGTGCCTGTTGAGCTGCTTCCAAGCAATCACTGTCAGCCCTGGCAACTCCAGGTGGATGAGGCTTAAACACAGGGCCACCAAGTTCATCGGTCCCTCCTGCTCACTCAGCTGGCTAGTGCACATGATTCTAAACATCATGAGCGCAGCGAGAGTGTCAGGCCCCGGTTACAGCAGAAATGTGACAGACAAGAGGAGTCATGCTTACTGCTCGTGGCTTTCTTCCGGCAATGTGGCAACCGCACTGTACGTGTTCTTACTGTACTTCTCTGATGGCCTGTGTCTGGGTCTCATGGCCTACTCAAGTGTGTCCATGGTGAGTATCCTCTACAGACATAAGAGACGAGTCAGGCATGTTCACAGTGCTCAGAACTCTCCAAGAGTCTCGCCTGAGGACAGAGCCACCCAAACTATCCTCATCCTGGTGTGCACGTTTGTCATCTCTTATTCAGTCTCTTCCGTTCTGCTCATCTTTGCGGTCTACTCCAAAGGGCCGATGCTGTGGAGAGTTAGCGTCACCGCATTCATAGAAAATTGCTTTCCCATCTTTTGCCCCTTTGTTCTCATCAGCAACATCAAATGTTCTTGCAGCCTTGTTTCACCGTGCTGTGGTAAGGCGTAGGTCCCTTCACGTTTGTCATGAGCCCTGGTCCTCTGTCTTTTCTTGTGTACCTGCATATTATTTTATCTGTTGTAGAATGCCGAGTGCACATTCAAAATAACAAGCATCTCGTACCTGGTCCCTGCCTCATGTGGTCCTTTCACTGGGAATTGTATCATAGCATTTTTTTCTTTCAGAAATTACTATCCAATAGCGACCCATTTTCCAAACATATAGAGTCATCTTATTGTACCAACTCAGTATGTGACATTAGGTAATGTATAGATAAACATGAGAAAATACATCTGGGAGGTCAGACATTATCTGAGAACTCAGGAAACGATTACCTAATCTCGTGTGTGTGTGTGTGTGTGTGTGTGTGTGTGTGTGTGTACTCAAGTGTGCCTTTTAATGTGTGTGTATGTATATTTTCCCCCACATATGCTTGTGCAACACATGCACAATCTACCTATAGAGGCTACAAGAGGGTTTTAGACCCCTTAGGATTAGTTACAGGTGCTTGTTAGCCACCAGGGAGTGCTGGAAATGAAACCTTAGTCCTCTGGAAGTGCAATCGTTGCTCATAACCACCAGTTATGAGCAGTTCTCTCACCAGTTCCAAGCTTTTTGTTCATGTGTGGTTGCCACAGTATATGTATGTTTACCGCATGCATGGTGCTGCCAAGAGAGGAAAGATTGGAGTGTTGGAGAGCCTGGGACCGGAGTGGCTGTGATCTGCTTGCTGTGGTGGCTGGGAACTGTACTCAGTTGCTCTGGAAGATCACTACCTGCTTTCCACCACTGAGCCGGCTCGCCAGCTCCAAGCTGTTGTTTACTGCTCTTCCCTTGTGTAGATAGTACAGTTCTTCAGGTGTCAACACTGGTCTGGAAATGTTGTAGAAAAGTAGGTGGAAACAGCGGGCACCCTAACAAAATTAGTCAGCCTGAGAAAGGCAAACATTACACATGTTCTTTCATGTGAAGCCAAGGATCAAAAAGGAATGAGAGTAAAATACAAACTACTGAGAAGCGGGAAAGAACCAGAGAGCCAGAAATCAGGACATGAGTGAGATAAAAAGAGATGGATACGACACAAGCACACGATGTACACACACCAAGTATCATCACGCACTCCGTTACTATGTACATTTAATACACGCTTTAACCAAAGATTAACAATTAAAATCTGTCGCTCAGCCCTGTGGCCCACTCATGCAGTTCATGACTATCCCCACGACTCTTAACGCCCGCATGCCATGTGCCATACCGTCCACTTTTCAAAGGATTCGTCAAAATTCATTAGTCGCGGGTAAATTCTATCTCGACAGCTATTCATGTCTTCAAGAAAATATCCCTCTGGCCTCGTCTCTTCCCTGAGAATTTACATTACTAATGTCCTTTGTTTTAAAAATAATAACCATGTTCTGGGGTTTTTTTGTTTTGTTTTGTTTTGTTGCAAAGAAGAGATAGATCCAGTTTGGGGTCCCCGCAATAACCCAAGTAATTCCAGCTGGGCTTCTAAGAGTTCCATCAAGTCCGTGTTTCAGGGGCAACGTGTTAACATGTGGAACTTGGTGGGGAGACCTTCACAACCTGGCATTTGTGCCATTCTTAAGAGGGGCTGGCATATTCTTTTCTAAATGATTCTGACACCGCCAAGCACGAGCACCATCCTCGTGTCTATTTCGAGGGTATCCCCTTTAAAATTTGTTTCATTCAGATATCTCATCTTCAGTTTTATTCCCACTTCATTTCACAAAACAGGAAAGTTTTCATGATTTGTGTTTGTCTGGAGCTAGGCGTTTTTAAAAGTCTTCTTTGATTATTTGCCTGTTTTCTACTATATTTCCTGTGAGTTTTCTCTGTGTTTTATAGAAATTGTCACTCGGTCCTTTAGCTCCGAAATACATGAGGTTTTCATTCCCATCTTGTTCTTTCTTCTGGTCGGTAGTTTGTTTATGGGCCAGTAACCACCACCCCAATACACTCGGAAGAAATTGATTGATGAGTACTGGTGCTCAATGCAAATTATCAGATCCAGAAAGACCTAACATAAATGTAATTACACTGGCTCCTCTTTCAGAGTGTAAACTTGCATAATTCTCATCATTGACAAAAATGGCCAAGGTGGTAAAAGTTTTTTCAACCCCTCCCCCTCCCCCCATAAACATGTTTCAAGAAGTCATAGTGCAAATCATTTCTCTGTGTTTAGATTTTTTTTATTAAGTATGGATTTTGGTCCCCGAGGGCACCTTATTCTGAAGATGTCTCTACAGAGGGCCAACCAGGGTTTTCTTCAGGCCAGACTTAGTCTGAAGACACTGAAGATGGCCACAGTCTTGAGAAGGGAGCTACAGTCTCCCATTACACTGCTGTTCTTTAAGCACATAAATTACCCACCTTTCCCCACCATGCACACAAGTTTTTAGTTCAGTCGACATTGCTAGTAGGGCCCGGTACTGTTGTTCAAGCTCTCTCCTGGAGTGAACAGAAACCCAAACTTACAAACACCATAAACAATAAAGACTTTATCGTTACAGAAGGTAAAGCAGTGTGAGGCAGACTATTTCCACGTTGGTGATTTGGAGACTAGTGAAATGGGAGCATCGCAAGATTAACACCTCCAAAAAGTCCTTCCTGGGGGCTACAGAGATGGCGGAGTGGTTAAAAACACTAGTCGCTCATGCAGAGGAACCACGATCGGTTCCCAGCAGGCACATGATTGCTCACAACTGTCTGTAACTCCAGTCCCAGTGGATCCTACGCCCTCTCTGGCTCCCACAGGTACTGCATGTATGTGCCCTTGGTACACTTCTGTGCAAAAAAACGTTCACGCACTTAAAAATAAATAAATCTTTAGGAATAAATAGTTCTCTCTGACAAGCCACACGAAATAGCTTAATCGGGGTCTCTGTGTGAAAGAGGATCAAGTCTGTGGCCTAGTTTATGAGGCACAAAGGAACGAGGGCTCAGGCTTCTTGGGATTTCCTCCAGCCACGGGGAAAAACAGCTTCTGTGAACTTGGGTGGTGACTGATACACTGTATGGACTTGATAGGTGGTTAGTAGCCAGTGAAATGGCTTCAGCCTCAGAAACTGTCAGGAATACAAACGGAAAGGGCTGCACACAGGTTAGCAAATGGAACACAGCTCCAGATAGCCTCCTCATGCCTGGAATTTATAAACCGGAGAGATGGCTCTCACAGGTCATGGCTTCCTGTGTGACTTTCCTTATCTCTCTAGTATGAACTCCACGGTGATGAATAAGGCCAGATTTGTTGCCAAAGGACTTCCCACACTCCCTGCACTGATAGGGCCTTTTCACAGTATGGATTCTCTGGTGTTGAATGAGGCTATAGCTTTGACTAAAGGACTTCCCACACTCCCTGCACTGATAGGGCCTTTCGCCAGTGTGAACCCTCAGATGTTTAACAAGGTTAGATTTGCAGCTGAAGGATTTCCCACACTCAGTGCACTCAATGGGCCTTTCTCCAGTGTGGACTCTCTGGTGGCTCTTCAGGTTGTAACCATGGCTGAAGGATTTCCTGCATTCTCCGCACACATACGGCCTTTCCCCCGCATGGACTTTCCGATGGGAACCAAAGCTGGAGCTCTGCTTGAAAGATTTCCCACACTTCCCACACTCAGAAGGCCTTTCTCCAGTGTGAAGTCTCCGGTGGTGGATGAGGCTGGAGCTTCGGCTGAATGATTTTCCACACTCGCTGCACGCATAAGGTCTCTCTCCGGTGTGAGCTCGCTGGTGGTAAATAAGGCTGAAGTTCTGGCTAAAAGCTCTCCCACACTCATTGCACCCGTAGGGCTTCTCTCGAGTGTGAACTCTTTGATGTTGAATGAGGTTGGACCGTTGGCTAAAAAGCTTCCCACACTCCCCGCATGGATGAGGCTTTTCTCCAGTGTGAACTTTCCTGTGGCTGGTGAGGCCACAGATTTGGCTAAAGGACTTCCCACACTCACTGCACCCACAAGGTTTCTCTCCGGTGTGAATTCTCTGATGTGTAACCAAGCTGGAGGAGTACGTGAAGAACTTCCCACACTGACTGCATTCGTAAGGTCTGCCGTCACTGTGAACTCTTTGGTGCTGAATGAATTACATCTCCGTGTACAGGCTTTCCCACACTTACTGCATTCGAAAGGTCCTTCCTTAGAAAGGACTCTCTGATCCTGTGCGAGGGTATCTGTGTGGCTGATGGTTTTCTCGCATATTCCCCAGCTGTGATCACTTCTTCTGCTGGGAGAGGTCGCCCCACACTTGTCACCGTTGTTTGGTTTCGCCACTGAGTTCACTGCTGGCTGATGGAGAAACCCCATGCTGACAGGAAGCCTTTCACAGCCGCCTTGCAGGTGACGGGCCTCTCTGACAAATGGACGGTGCAGTTCTTCATAAACGACACCTCATCCGTATAGCTCTGGAAGAGCATCGCTTCTCTGCGCTGTCTCTGTTGATGCTGAACATCCAGAGTGAAGTAGAGTCGCCTGCCACACGTGTACTGTTCCTTTCCATGGTGGTCAGGGAGGGGAAGCATGTCCCCCAAGACCAATCCATGTACTTCACAGGGGCAGGCGTTCCGGAAAGATGGACCTTCCGTCAAAGTCCTGGCTTGTGACAATCCTTGCATTAGTGCTCGATTTGGGAGGTGTAAATTTATGCTCTTCCAGTTGTGGACAACCTAAAAGAAATAAAACTAAAAATTCAACTTATAATATCAAAAATACTAAGGAATTAATCAAGGGTGTAAAAGACCTCGTACACAAGAATTACAAATACTGCTAGGAAGAATGACAGAATGATACACATAGAAATATCGGAAGATTGAACACTAAGATGACAAGCCCTCTCCACAGTGATCCACAGATTGAACAACCTATGTATTGAAATACCAATGACACTTTGTTTTGTGCAGAAATAGAAAACTACATCCCCAAACTCATATATTTAATAACAAGGTGGCCATCAAATAGTTAAAACATTTTCAATAAAATAAAAGTTGGGGGGGGGAACCTCACTTTCAAAGCTTACCACAAAGCTATGGTGATTAAAATGGGGTCGTAGTTTTATAAGAATACAGAAAGCAATGGCATAGAAAGCCAGGAAGTAAACTCCCAAATACCTGGCTGGTAATTTTCAACAAGAAGGCCAAGAGAATTAAATGGCAAAAGGGAACATTTCTCAACCCATGATTCTATGAAACTGGGTCTCCACATAAGAACGAATACAGCTGGACCTTTACTTGACATCAAAATAAATATTCTCAAAATGGACGCCATGGGAACTGACAAGCACTTGGGAGACTGGGGTTAAAGATAATGAGTTTAAGACCTGCCTAGGCAACATAACAAAACCTTGTCTCAAAAAAGAAAGGAAAGAAGAAAAAGGAAAGTAGAAGGAAGGAAGGAAGGAGGGAGGGAGGATCAACAATTTAAATTTAAGAGCTAAAACCATTTTTAAAAAAACTCTTAAAAGAGAAATAACATAAGACTTGCTGATGATTCCTTAGAACTAATACCAAATAAAAGGGAAACTGAACTTCATCGAAACAAAACAAAACCCTCATCCATCTAAGGACCTTATCAATTCAGTAAAAAGGTAACAAAATAAGAGAAGACATTTTCCAATCACATATCTTATCCAGAGCACACGAGCATTCCACACATTCAGTGACTCATAATAATAATAAATACCAAATTTAAAATAACCAACAGACTGGACTCTACATTTCCGTAATGATGTCAAAACAGCCAATAGCACATGAAGACACTCAGTAGCTCTACTGACAGGGAAATGCAAATTACGAGGACAGCATTTTGATGTCAGCTGTTAAAGGAACAAAATGACAACTGTCATCAAGGATGTGGACTAACTTGAGCCTTTGTATACTTCAGGTGGGGATGTGAAATGACGCAATTGCATTAGAAGGCATTATGGTTGTTCCTTAAAAAGCTAAACATGGGGTCGGTAACATGCTTTGATGGGTAAAGACACTTGTCAAGCCAGATGATGGGAATTTCATCCCTGGTACCCACATGGTAGAAAGAGAGAATCATTTCCCAGGAGCCGGCCTCTGATTTCCATGTGTGCATGCACACAGATGTATGCGTACACACACACAATTAATTTTAAAAATTAAAAATGGAATTACTATATTATCTAGCAATCACACTTTTGGAAGTAGGTCTAAAAGTTTTAAACCAGAGACATGAGAAGATATTTGCATACCTATGTTCTATCAGCATGACTCTTTAGTCAAAAACCCTAAGTGTTCCCAGATGGCTGGCTGACTGACTGGGTAGATGAACCAAATACAGTACACACATACAATGGAGAATTATTCTGTCTTAAAAAGAAAATTCTCATGATGCAACGTGAACAAACTCTGCAAACACGCCATACAAAAGAACACACGCCGGATCACTGTTTCTGTGGAGTACTTGTGAATGGTCGTTGGTACAAGAATCATACAGGACAGAAGGAGGATCCCTCTGAACTGTGTACTTAGGTATTTTAAAGAGTAGACTATATACATTGCATATTTTATAACGAACTGAAAAACAGGTACCATTCTGGAAGAGACTTACAAAAAGAGTCCAGGCACCGACAATGTCGGTGATTTACGAATACCGGGTGGGTGTAAATAAAACCGGGTAGAGGTAGATGGCTCAGCAGTTACAGTGCTTCTGGAAGCATGAGGAATAGAATTCCACACACATATCTGGTGACTCTGGTGGTCTGTAACTCTAGCCTCTGATGCGAAAAGTAGGGATCTCAAAGCAAGCTGGGAAGACTAGCCCTATTGGTGAGGATTTGACTGAGAGACTGCGCCTCAAAGCACTCGGTGGAAAAGCAAAGGAAGATGATTCTTAACATCAATATCATGCTGCACACTCACGCATACACACACACTCACATGCATACACACACACACACACACACATACACACACACACACACATGCATAATTGACAATCAAACTTGAGTGCTCTGAACTTACAAGCAGAATACGGAGAAAGCTACAATTACTACACACCATTAATCCCGAGTTCCTACCAATAGGCTGTGGAGCTACGGGATCCTGGCACTGAGCGGAGAGAAATAAGCTACATACTCTGTTCTCCCAGCCTGAGAACTGGGGAAGGGCAACAGTGCCCACGGTTCAGACCCGAGGACCAAACTGCTCCCAAGGAAAAGGAAAGAGGCGGAGTCCAGCCCCGAGCACAAGGGCTGGTGTAAGGGGCTTACCCAGTGAGTGAGCACGTGAGCGCCCAGTTCTCCAGCATCACGTCAAGGTACAGACGTCTCTGAGCCTCATCCCGAAGACCCCACTCCTCCCAGGAGAGGTACACGGCCACATCCTCGAAGGTCACACTGCCCTGGCAAAACAGGGATTTCAGAAACCACCAAACAATTAACAACCTTATTTTGGAAGATCCGCAATCTAAGTCTAACACATCTATCCCCGTGTCCATCTTCCTCCCAAACTCTCCAACTCTCTATCCCAGCCTGGTACGACCAGTGCTTTCCTCAGTGTTTCTCTGGAGTCATGCCTCTGTTCTTAGTACAACGTTTTACAGTTGTGTGGCCTTAAAAAAGAGTTTAATCTCCAATCCACTGCAACGTCCCTCAGGGCCTTCTAAAGTTTATTTATTTATTTATTTATTTTGCTGACCAATCTTTCGGAGATTTCCCCCCCCCTCCCCACACTCAATTCTGCTCCTGTCCCTCTTTTGATCAGAAGGCTGCAGGGCTCCCAAGGGTACACGTCACCAGCTAGACGCGGCTTCTAGAGTTTATCCCAAATATGACTCCCCAAAGTAGCAGTGGACCGACACGCTAAAGCTTTCCCACTCGCCACCCCTCTGCGTGTCCGTTCACAGTCACTCACTCCTGCACATGGGAGACAGATGGAGGGACGCGGCCACCGAGCATCTCGCTGCTCAGCCAGGCCTGCCTATAATCAGGTGTCTGCTGAGCCCCAGAGGCTGCGAGGGGGACGCACTATCTACCTGAGTGTGGTCCTTCTGCTCTGTCGGGGCCTTCAGGGTCTGCTGGTAGGGCGGGTCCAGGGGCAGTGGGCGATGGGGCTGGGGTCCAGGGTGGTGGGCAACAGAGGGTTGAGGCTGGGGTGGACAGGGGTGGGCGATCGGGACAGTGGGAGACGGGGGGGCAGGGGGTAAGGGTGGGGTGACAGGGGTGGGCGATAGGGCGATGGGCGATCGGGGCGTTGGACGACAGGGTGGGGGTGGGAGTGGACAGGGGCGGGGACCGGGGCGGGGAGGTGAGGGTGGGGTGACAGGGGTGGACAATCGGGGCGGTGGGCGACGGGGGTGGGAGTGAGGCTGGGAGTGGACGGGGGAGGCGACCTGGGCGAGCTTCCTGAACCTCCTCCTTGCCGGACAGTCACTGCAGACCCCGTACACCGAAAGGACAGACTAGGGACAGACCGAGGGGCAGCCTTAAGTGACCGCCTTGAGACGGCTGAAGCTCACACCCCAATGACTCCGTCTACAAGGAAAGGGCCTTTCCCCGGTTTTTCATTGGATCGATGACTTGCAGCTCGGTGCTTGGATTTCCGGGTATTGTAGTTCACAATGCCTATGGGGTTCCTCCGGGATGGGCTTGAGTGGCAATGTTGGGACAAGGGCCGATCATGATGTCATCTACAGCTGGCTGGGGCAAGGCCTTGACCTCACTGTTCATTTCTTAAATTAATTATAATTAATTAATTAATTGATTTTAAAAAACTATTTTGAGACAGTCTCATATTAACAAGGTTGGCCTCAGACTCCCTATGTAGCAGAGAATGACTGTGTTTCCTGATCCTCCTACCTCCACCACCCATGAGTGCTGAGATTACAAGCACCTGCAGCCCGGGGATTTAGCCCAGGGATTTAGCCCGGGTCTTCCCGGAGCATGGTTTGCAAGCAGACTCCTTCCCAGTGTGGCATTGTGCATGAACCCACACTTCCGTGTAAACGTTAGTGCCATGTGTCAGTTCTGCCGAGAAGAAATCATACCACTTATCACTGGAAAAACTTCTGTGGTCTGAGCGTCATTTTTACATGAGAGGAAGAGAAAGAAGACTGTCCCTTACGCACAGCTATTGGTCACCTGGAGCTACTTTGACTGAGCACAAAAGCGGTTGGCTTAAATTTACATATATTTCCCTGCTCCAGAAATCGATTGCAACACCAAGTTTAAGCGTCTCTTTAAAAAGGGTCTGGACACTTTGAGGGGAAAACTAGATTGTTGTTAGTTCATCTGAATTTCTTTTCCATCAAGGTAAACAAGAAAGTAACAGGATTATGTTTCAGTGAGACTACTAAGGAGCCACACTTAGGTAATGGAGAAATCAAGCTGGTCCTCACTCAGAAGCTCATCCCGACCGGCTAGCTTTTGCAGTGCTCGGAGGTGCTGCACACACTACTAAATGGAAAAAGTAATCGTCAACTTTACCCAGCTGTGGGCCCTGCAGGGAAGCCTAGGGAGATATCCCCACGGTTGCAATAGTGGCGTGAATTTTATGGGCAGTAATCAACCTGGGTTTTCTGTCCAGGTTTAATGTTCACTGCTCGAGACGGAACTCATGCCTGGCCCCATTATCAGGGCGGAGAATATGTGACTAGGAAGGGTGAAAGGCCCGGTGGAGAACAACATACTGTGACTCTACTTAATAGAGACGGTGATAAACTGCCCCCTAACATCTTATATTTATACGCACAGTCCCGCGTATCCCTCAGCCCTCAGCAGAGAGGCTTCTTTTTTGCAGTGTATGGGATTAACACAGGTATCCAAAATTGATAAAGGTGCCGAAGCGTAAGAGCCTGCAGAACACTCAGCTCTAAATGGGATAGCGTTACTACGCCTCCTTCTCTGAGGGCTCAGGAACCATTGGGAAAGAGGGAGTAAAGGGGTTGTAAGAGCCAGAGGCGATGGATGACGCCAGTGAAACTGTTTTCAAGACGCAACGGGGCTCTCACACGAATAAACTCTCGGTGGTTGGGACAGCGTGCAAAAGATCAAGCCAGACAAAAGCCCAGTTCGGAAGATGGTGGTGGTCAGGAAGTCCCACTTTCAGCTGAAGAGATACTGACAGCTGATAGCTGCAAGCAGAAAGGAAGTCTTCATCAAAGAGACCCCCGAGAGACCACTCAAGTAGGTGTCCCTAGAGTCGGACACATTCTGGTGGCACTCCGTGCTCGCAGTGGGTTAATAAAAAAAAGACACATGAGATTTTGAGGGAATACTGAATTGGGAAGGAATTAGAAAGGAGATAGTAGGTGGGGTGCACTTTACAATAACACATTGTATGTATGTGCCAAACTCTCAAACAATAAACATCTTAAGTAACACATGTTATCAGGGTTTGTTTTTTTATATAAAAAGATCTAAGATGATTTGTGTTGGAGGAAGTCAGGGAAGCCTGGAATCCAATGAGACACTGCAATTCTCTCACCTAATCTGAGCTCACAATTCCCGAGTTACTCACAGGATTCCCAGTCAGCCCCCAAGGATCATGCGCTGCCTCAAGACACCTTGCTGTTTAACGGAGATGATCCCAGGAAAACGCTTGGGTGGTTTGATGAGTGTCTCTATGTGGTCTTGTTTCCCCAAGCCAGCGCTGTCATTGGCGGTGTACGTGAAATGAAAATTACAGCTCCAGAGGGAGGTGAGGTCGCAGAGTCCCAGGCGCTTATCTCGGGCTTCGGCGGCCACCCTCTCCCACAGCGCTGGCTATTCCGCAGTCGGGATTCGCCTGATGAACCCACCATCCTGCAGAGGGAAGAAGCCCGGTGAGTGCTTTGTATTTCAGTCTGAGCAGCAGAGCCAGCGAAGAAGAGAGGCCTGCAAACCGTTCATATCTGGTGATGGTAGTCTGGGGGTAGGAGCAGATCCGTGGGACAGACGGAGAAGGCGTAAGACTGATTCGGTAGCTAAGAAGTGAGCTCAAAAGATAGCACCTTGGCCAGTCCTTGATGGTTCTTACTGTAGTATCAATTCCCCACCGACGGTGACTGTGGGTCACACCAGGGGAACGCAGCTCATGTGAAGATGCTGAAGGACTTGGATACTTAGTCAATGAGCTAATTCATCTTACATAACGACTTGCAGCATTATTAATTTTATTATTATAGGTGAATTCGCCATGGTTTCACACCCATAGCAAACATTAAAAAGGAAATATAAGAAACACAAAACCCTAGGAAGGTGCAGGATGTGAATCTGTTTCTGGAGTTAAAGTACACTCACATGAACCTACAACTACGCTCTGGTTACCGATGCAGTAACTGAGTCCGTATTGAACGGCCATTGGTACGATGGCTGGTTTGAACTCTCTGTCTTGAACTCCGGAAAGTGTCATGAAATTTAAGTTACAGTATGAGTACCAGGCATGTGTCTCGAGTTATCTCCCTTGGTTCAAGCGTACTCTATTGCTAAGCATGACATGAAAACTAACAGGTAACCCACGTAAAGGAGACCCTCTTCCTCCTGCTGGGTTGCTCTAGCAAGACATCAAGAACTGTATTGAATTGGTATGGGAAGAGTGGTTAATCTTGACGTGTTTCTGACTTTATTAAAATCGCGTTGCTTTTCTCTCCATTTAAATCCATGTTAGCGATGGGCTTGCTGTCAACTGCCTTTTTTATGCTTATACGTCCCTCGAAGGCTTTTAGTTTTTACTGTATTCTGTAGACAGTTTGATGTAATACTTCTCCGGATGTACCGAAAATAATTTTAGGTGAAAATTTGCAAATAACCTATATATTATCGACTGCATTTTAGCTTAACTCCTTCTGGCTTTTATGGAACTTTGGGAAACATGGAATCAAGTTTGTATCTTTCAGTCACCATATTACTGAAAACCTTTCTTTGGTTCCAGTTTACCCTCTACTATTCTTTTTACATGTATCCCAAGCCTTTTTGCATTGTTATTTTTAAGATTTATGTTGTACAAAAATATAACTTAAAAAGATTAAATTTTAGTAACTAGTGCTGAGAATATTCACCATGAATTCGCACATAGTAGCTTTTATGAGACTTTGATTTTACAGTCCTATCTCTAAGCTTAAGCCCTAAGAATCCGAATCGAAGATCCTTTAGCATTCAAATACCACTTTGAATCCTGACTACAGCTGCAAAGACAAAGAGGCCGGCATATGTCTTTTGACAGACTGGATAGACCTTAGGAATTATTGCCATTCAAAAATCCATTCTAATCCAAGTTACCTTGGAGGCGTGTGTTTCGCCTCCTTGGTCTGAAAAGAAGATACAGTAATGCGCAGGAGGTTCCTCAGGACTGATAATCTTATTACCAATAGCAGCCTTTTACCAATGACAGCCATAGCTCTTCCTGGCTTTTCTTTTAGGCATATTTTTCTTGTTAGTATTTTCTAGAGACTGAGGTGTCAGCTGTTTAGTATTGCCGTTCTGTTTCAGTAAGATTGAAACATTTATCCAGTCGTTTAAACCAGGTTCAAAGGCTCTACCTAAGTTCCCACAACCAATAAATCTCAGAAAATACTCGCCACAAGGATCACTGACCTTTACAAAGTTTTCTTCAAAGCCTAGGTGTGCCAAAAATCTAATCCATTATGCCAGATACAGTCTCCCACACACATTTCCATTCTAGGCTTCTGAGTGGTGCTTAACTGTCTGAGGCAGGGTTTCAATAGAAACAGTGAACATTTCCCCAGTTGCTATCATTCACCACATCGTGTCCTCTGCCCTCATACTTTTCCTGACATATTTTGTGTATTTTTATTCTGTTGAGCATCCTGTGTGGCTTCATCAAACTGAGTGCCCCCACTTCTCTAAGACTCCTCTCCTGAATTTGCACGAGCACCTCTTTGTCTATTTGGAGTGACTTCTTAAGAGCTAGCTCTTAATTGAACGTGATGTAAGTTGTCACTTGAACCATTCATTTGAATACATATACTCTTAAAAAAGTTTTCTTATCTGGGACCATAAATATATTCTGAAGGTTATTAGAAATTCCTCAAAAAAGGAAATTTCTCATTACTCATCTTTTAATTTCCAGTAAGATATTCATAAGGAATTGGTATATTTGAGTTTCATATGTCAGCGTATTCTCATAGTCTTGGTTTATGCTTGTTGGTATCGATTCTCTCTTTTTCACTGCTTCTCACAGATCAAATCGCCTTGCCTATATTGCTGCATATTTTATGACCATAAAGCCACGTCTCCCATCAACGTGTGTGTTCTGAGGCCGATAGCAATCTTACCGCAGTGTGCATTGTAAGTAACTGCTCTGGTCAGAGCTTTTGGAGACAGTCTTATTGTGTGATCTAGGCTGATATTCAACTCCTGAGCTCTAAGGACCCTTCTGAATCAGCGTCTCAGAAGCTCTCTGGAGTACAATAGCTCTCGGCCATTTTGGTTAGAGACTCGGCACTGGCCATAATCGACAGAAAATCATGCCAAACCATAGAATGGAATTCAGGAATCTGGCAGTCAGAATCATTTTCTTATCACAAACTACAGTTGGAATTTTGGGAAATTTCTCCCTTCTCTCCTACTATCTAGCTCTTTACTACAGAGGATGCACATTGAAGCCCACAGATCTGATACTCAAGCACCTAATGGCAGCCAACACCTTGATCATTCTCTCTGCAGGAGTGCCCCACACAGTGGCAGCTTTTGGGGTGAAGCAGTTTCTAAATGATTTCGGGTGCAGATTAATTCTGTACATTCAAAGAGTTGGCCGGAGTGTGTCCATTAGCACCACCTGCTTCCTGAGCGTCTTCCAGGCCATGACCATCAGCCCCCGGAAATCCCGTTGGAAGCATCATCAAGGCAAAACCGCAAAGTACATCAGCTGCTCTGTTTTCCTTCTCTGGGTGTTGTACACAGTGATAAATTTCATTTTCTTTGGGTATGTATTTGCCAAAAGCAATAGCATGAATGTGACAATAAAACGAAATTTTGAGTACTGCTCCACTGTAGTGCATAATGAAATCAGTGAATCCCTCTACACAGCGCTGATTGTCTGCCCTGAAGTCTTCTTCTCTGTGCTCATTGCTTGGTCCAGTGGCTCCATGATTGTCATTCTGTACAGACACAAGCAGAGTGTCAAACATACTCTCGGTACATGCAGTTCCAGCAGGACCTCCCCTGAGTCCAGAGCCACTCAGAACATCCTGGCCCTGCTGTCTACGTTTCTGATGTTTTATACTCTCTCCTCCATCCTCCAGGGCTGCATTGCTCTTTTGTATAATCACCACTGGTGGCTGGTGAACATCACGGGCATCAGTTCTCTGTGCTTTCCCTCTTCTGTACCCTTTATTCTTATGAATCATTCCTCCATTGCGTCTAGGCTCAATTTTGTCTGGAAAAGGAATAGAAAATGCTTAATATATTTTAAGTACATAGCAAACATATTTCGCATGAGATCTTGTTGTTTACTCAGCCATCACCCTTAATAGGGCAGAACAGAAAGTTGAGAAGGTAGCACATTAAACAAAACAAATGCGGGAGTTTTGCCATCTGGTTGAGTTAGCTGCTCATGCGAGCTGGGCATATTCTGTGGTCCCTCATGCCCTTCCGCTCATAGTCGCTAGAGGTTTTCCTTGCTCCAACCTATACGTAAAGGAGCTGGTTAGGGAGTTGCAATAAAGCTACCCTTCATTTGGCTTTCATCCAGCCAGGGCATCTTGGTGATTTTTAGACACCCTCTTAGAACTACACTCCAACCACAAGGACAACTGAAACCATGGATAGCCATGAATTTGTGCTACAAGAGATCCCAGTCCAATCACAGTGGCTTCTCCCTGCACCGAGACACCCAGAAGAACAAGATGACTGGAGATTTATGGCTCATCTTGAAAGCCTGCTGAGGTGCCAGCTCATGCTCCTGGCACTGAGGTACATTCCATGCAGCTTGGATCTCTGAAGCCTGGCTAGTGGTGGTGAAGAAATGAAGGAAGGACATATTCACAGACACACACACCATGAATATTGAACTGGGTGGTGTTCTCTCACACTGTTATGACTGGCACCCGGAACTTCATTGTATTTAGTAGTACATCACAGGGGCGGGGTGTCGCTGGTTTCAATGACAGGATATTTTAGGGAATCAGTCTCATGCAGTTAACATCTAGGAGGAAGAATCCCTATTTGCTAGTCTTTGCACGCACTGACCAATCATGGATAAACACCGGTCCTCAGTTTTTCTAACAGTTTCACCATTCATCTTAAACTTGCTTCATATTGGTAACGGCTTTGCCAATCTACCCTGTGACACTAGGTCTTGCGTACTAGTACGCTGCTGTGTCATTCAGCAAGGAGACATGGAGGCATTTTCATATGTTGGAAGCCTTTCCAGACCTTTGCAGAGGAAACCACCATTATGGCCCATGCCATACTCTGCAGTGGAATCCCGAGCGTCCGAGCTCAGGTGTTTTATTGATTCAGAACTCCTCAGGTGCAGATCATAAGCAATCAAATACACCCCACAGAAATCCAACACCTGCAGACGATACAAGACCTGAGTAGGCCCTCACCCAACACTGCATAAAACAATTATTTTAAAAATAAACTTCTACAACAGTCTTGGGAGTCCTGAACAAGTTATGTCTGTGTTAAAAGTCACATCCACTCAAGATTTCACTCGCTCTGGGCTTTCTCTCTCGTTTTGTCCACCATTTTATTGCATATAGGTTGGAAGTTTGGTTCATTGTCCATAGATTGATTACACGCTATCAATCAAACAGAGCAAGCCTCAACTTGATGTATTCACATTTGTGTTGTAGTTTTTGTTATTATTGCTACGTCTGTGTTTCCTTCCTTTCCATTGTTCAATATTCTCAAAGAGTTTATTTACTGGAACATCTGCCCATTTCTATATTACAATACACCTTACTTTCACTACCAAAACCAACTCCCGCGGAGTGGGAAATAGAGACCTATTCATAACAGTTTCACTGAGTAAATCTTCGGCTCGGTCTCTCAGGTACGTTTCAATTACTGAGTCCTGTTGAGAAAGCGAAGGGATTCCTACCACTTCTCAATACATTCAGAAAAGCCTAAATTGAAGGTAACCCCAAGGTTCAAGGTTCAAGACTCAGGTATGTATCAAAGCAAAACATCAGTTAAATCAGTTGTAAAGGATAAAAGGTGACATCAGAAGTTCAAGATTCCAAGTTCAGAATCTAAACAGGCACTGAGGAACCGAGAAGGGCTCTTCATTTCCCTGAAGTGAGAAGTGGAACTGACTGTTATTTTTATTGCTGTTATTGTTTTTCCATGTACCTAATGGTGATATGCCACCGTACACACACCGTGGAAGTAAGGTTAATGAGACTCCGACAGGCTCCAAGGAAGAAAGACACGCACTTGTAGATTTTGATTTTGGAGATCAGGATGGCCCATTAATATTTACTGGTCTTAACCAGCCATGCTTCTTTTTGGCCCTCGCTTGTTTCACCAAGTTGGCATCCTCTGATGTAACCCGTGGGGATTTTAATAGTATATATTATTAGATCACAGTTATATGCCATTATGAGAAGGTTTACATATTAAAAGAAAAATATTTCTAAGTTATTCTGAAATATTTTGCATTGTGATGCTTTTTAAAATGTTTTTGACATTTTATATTTATTAGTAAAAGCTCATGACATTTTACTTTGATTTAAATGTATCAATGTTTATCTCCTGATAATTATGAAAACTTTATTTTCTTTTATAAAGCAGAAATATTTAAGTACAAATACATATAAGCTAACACAAATGTGGACCATATTCCCTTCAGGAATGGGGAAATTAGGATATGTGCCACTGTCAATTTTCTAGAACATTTCCCATGTAGATAATGCTATCCAGGATTCCTTTCTCCATGTCTTTCCTTAGGTGTTATTTGCAGTGAACATGGCTCCGCTCCTTGCTATATTTTGATTCTGAATTCTTCCTTCCACTGTTGACTTTGACCTTAACACTAACCTCTACATCCTTCCTTGACTTCCAGCCATGTGATTTTTCTCTGCACAGAACAAGACTGGAACGTGAGTGTACTCTAGATTCATTCTTTTCAATTCCACCGACTTGGAAAGTCCTTTGCTGTCTATCCTGTTGTAGCCGCTGGCCTTCATTCATATCCAGTTTATGTTATCCATTGGTACTCGGGTCTTGCTGGCTAGCTCCCTTTTTCTCAGTGTGTTTTGTAAGGAAGATTTAGTTTACAGAGGTATAGTCCAGCCCAGCCAGAAATACAAACACAGGCAGCAGATTAGATATCCACGACCCGGTTCTGATGCTGTAAGAGTGTTTGGAACAGTCTCACTGACGTGAGTACTGACAGCCCTTATGTGTCAGCACTGCAGGGAATCTTGGGCCACTACCTCAGTTGTCACTTGTATGGATAGATGTGTGCATCCTAACGCACACTGTGCATGCAGGAACAATTCAGATCTTTGTGGATTGACTTCCTGCGAAGTCAGTTCTGAGCTCAGAATGTATACAAAAGTAAATTACAGGAGGTGTAGCTATTGTAATTGAATAAATGGTTGATGATATTTTCTGTTATTTTTTTCTGTGAAAATAATATGATGTAAGGGTTGTGTACAAGTCATTGACCAGATTTCTGACGTTTCCAAGTGACTTGCCTGTACACTCCTCTGTCATTATCCTTCATCTTATACCATTATGAATTCTATTTCACCAAAATTAATTTTTTTCTGAGCATTGACAATCTTGCATTTTAGGCATGATAAATAATCATATTACAGCATTTTTGTTCATAATGTTGCTCTGTCATTCACTGGGTGTGCCAACATTTCTTACTACTAAGTTCCCTTTATTCCTTTCTGAGTCTTTCTTTGGCATCTGGAAAGGAGCTAGATATATTACTGTGATGCTGAAGACTGATCGACGTTCTTTAATCTAAGCTTCCCACATGTGGCTGCTTGTCTACCATGTGTCTGCCCGCTTCTCTATCAGCTTTGTGTCTGCCTGCTTCTCTATCGTCAGCTTTTGTTCTCTATTTTTCCCTATCCTGCAGCAACTCTGCTGTATTCTTAGCTCTAACTCTTAACTTCCAATTGCTTTTACAGCCAACTTGAAGCTGTTCCCAGAAGTCCACTTGGCATGCAACCACAAGCAGGAGGGGCTTTTCCCTGACATACATTTCATTTTCATATATTAATTGTAAATATCTATTCTACTTGATGTGGTTTCAAAAACAGTTATCCGAAACAGAATGATCAAATCTTTGTGATTGAAGTTTTCACTTTTTGTCATTGCTATTGGAAATTCTGAGCTCCTGCTATCTTTGTCATGAAATATTTAACAGTGATGGATATCTACAGTGAACTAATAACACTTACTTGCATGTATGGAATTGATAATAATTATCTATGTCTTTACACTTCTGTGATATAAGTTTGAATCTATAGCATTTAGAGTTGATAAAGTATCATAGTAATCCCTGCTCTCACAATTAAACCTTCTTATCAATCCTCTACCAGTGGATGATATTAGTTGATTTACTTTTTGTCTGTTTACTTTCTTTTAAAATATACTGTTTACCAATTCTTTGAGAATTTCATACAATGCATTTTTATTGTATTCTCCTAAGGCCGCAGCTAGTGCCATGTCCAGCCTCTCTCCCTTTATCTTCCTACTCACCCAACTTTGAATTTAATTTTCTCCCTGTAAAGTCCAATTCATAGAGCCCAAATATTCTTGAGGGCGGGACCATCTCAGAATATTATTGGCCTCCCAGTGGTAAGATTATTAAGGAAAACTGACACTTCCTCTCCCCGCATTTAACAACCTGCAATATCCTCTAAGCTAGAGGTTATATTGTGTGTCTGTCTCCATTCTCCATGCTAGGACTTTTTCCCACTTGAGCACTCGTAAGACTCTGCATGCTGTTCCAAGCCCTGTGAGTGCATATGTACAACTTCCTGTTGCATCCAGCAAAGCTTGTTTCCCTGAGATTATACACAACCTCTGGTTTTTATAAATTTCCACCACTCTTCAGCAAATAACTTTAAGCCTTGTGGGAGGAGAACAGTTTACAAACCAGAACCTTAATAAAGCCTTTTGTGATCAACACTCACTGACACTGAAATGAAATGACACTCCTCTGTAAGTGTGTTTGGAGGGCCTTTCAGAGTGAAAGGCATTTTCTTCATATAAGTTACTATTATACAGAGGCAGAGATGGCTCAGAGAACACAACACTCCATGCACACATGTGAGGCCTGAGTTCACATCTCCCAAAAGAATATGAGTGCATGTCTGTAATCCAGTGGACAGACGGAGGGTAGGAGTCAGAGACAGGAGAATTCCTGTAAGTTTGCTGGGCAGAAAACTGGGCATATATGGTAGAAAAATAAAGTAATCTGGCAGTCAGATATGGTGGTGCAGAATTTTATTCCCAGAACTCAGGACCAAGAGGCAAATGGGTATTCATGAGTTTGAGGCCAGCCTGATATACACAGCAATTTCTAGTCAAGCCATAGCTACGGAGTCAGACTCTGTCTTAATCAATCAATCAATCATAAGCTCAATGAAATATATAAGTAAATAAGAGATATTTTACTATGTCTATGTGAAGAGCTACTACCGAAACTGAAGGTTGTCCAGCTTTGTATTCATATTTACTGACATCCATACACCTGTACACACAGAGAGACACTCATGCACACAAGTGACACATACAAACATCATAAATATAAACAAAGACAAAAATGTAACCAGCCTGGTGATGCATTACTTTAACCCCATCACCTCAGAGGGTGATGCAGGTTTTTCTCTGCAATTTCAATGCCAGCTTCTTCTACATTGGAAACTCTAAGCTGCCATACTCAAAAAATAGTACGAGAGGAATGGCAACAGTAGCCACATGTGGAATGAGCTGACCTCACGACATTTTTGAATGAACATACTGTCTTTAAAAACTGAGTTTCTTGATGAATAAATATGGCATTTTTGTAATCAGAGAAGATGGAAGACTAAGATTGAAACACCAGTAGATCTGCAGTTTTGTGAAAAACTGATATTTAAACAGAATTTTTATTATATGTACACATAAAAGATAAATAAAGCAAGCTTTGAGAGAATATATATATATATTCTATATATAATTATCTATAATTATATATATATAATTAATGTGTGTTACTACTCTTTAGTAGTATCTTGCTTAATTCTAATGCATTTGCACAATCTAGATTCAGCCACTCATGGTAAGGAGTTTTTAAAAATATTTCATAAAAATAAAGGTGTTTGACTTACAAAAGTCATTGGACTCAATGTGCAGACACATGTAGTCCATGTCCTTCCCCTGTGTATTTTTATGCCACTTACATAGGTATAATTTTAAGAACTTCCAGTTTGTTCTGGCTCTGCTATTTGCCATTGAGGAGATCAACAGGAACCCCAATCTTTTACCTAACATATCTCTGGGATTTGATTTCTACAATGTTCGATTTGTTGAGAAGGACACTCTTATGAACGCCTGCATTTGGCTCACAGGGCTGAGAAAAGTTTACCCTAATTACAGCTGCAGAAAGTGAAAGTTTACCGCTGCTCTCACAGGAACATCATGGACAACACCTGCCCACACTGGGACACTGCTACAAGTCTTGAAGGTTCCACAGGTGAGGGAGAGTGGAAACTGGTAACCGGGAGTCAAGGCTCTTTTGTTTATGTTACTGTAGTCTGCAAAACTAAAACAGGGACTCTTAAATTATACAACCGTCAAACCAAGTACCCAGACATACAGAGATAGTAGATTTCTATTTCTCTTGATTGCAGGAGAAATGAAGGTGAAGTTGGGTGAAGCCAGGTAATTCCTTGAAGCTGATATGCTTGGCAAGAATTTTGGTGTAAAATTCTGTAATTAAAATTTACCTTTAAAATTGGAATGAACCCATCTTCTTCCTGTTACCATCTTTTGCTTCAGGACTAGAATTTGTGTTCCAAGCTAACGATCTTCCTCTTGATCCCAGTTGTTTTTCTTTTCAGCTTTCTGTCTGCCTTCTGACCCTATCTTGGATGACAGAGGTCAGTTTCCTTCTCTCTACCAGATGCCCTCCAAGGACACAATTCTGTCACGTGGCATTGTCTCCTTGATGCTTTATTTCAGGTGGACCTGGGTGGGTCTTATCCTCCCAGATGACCACAAAGGGATTAAAATTCTATCAGATTTCAGACAGGAGATGGAGGCAAAAAGAGTCTGCATAGCTTTTGTGCAAGTGATCCCAGCCACCAAGACCATGTTTTCTAACAAATACCGGACAAGTGTGAATGAGATCCAGGAACCATCGGCAAGTGTAATAATTATTTATGGCGACGCTGATTCTCTTCAAGGTCTGATGCGAAATATTGGGCAAAAATTATTGACAGGGAAGGTCTGGGTCATGAACTTTGAATGGGATGTTACTGGTCATGCTGATTATTTAATGTTAGACTCATTCCATGGGAGTCTCATTTTTTCACACCACTACAAGGTTGCCAATTTTATACAAACAGGTAACCCTTACAAATACCCAGAAGACAATTATCTTCCTAAGTTGTGGCGTTTGTTCTTCAATTGCTCATTTTCTGAGATTGTCAATTTTTGGAGAACTGTCAACCCAATGCTTCCTTGGATGTGTTACCTAGAAACATATTTGACGTGGCCATGAGTGAAGAGAGCTATAATATTTACAACGCCGTGTGTGCTGTGGCCCACAGTCTCCACGAAATGACTCTTCAGCGAGTACAATCGCAACCATATGGACATAGGAAAGGATTGGCGTTCTTCCCCTGGCAGGTGATATCAGCTCCATTGTATTGTTACATCAGCACTGCGACGTGTGTAAATTTGCACAAATTAGATATTGTAACTTTCAGTACACATTGTGCAGAATCACAGGGGCGTTTGTGCTTCTAATCTTACCTGGAGGTCACGGACATCTCAAGTGTGTGTGTTGCTAAGGAATGGAAGGCAAGAGACCAAGAGGAAACGTGTTTAGTCAAGATCAAGTCCATGTCACTAACAACTGGCTGAACAATAGTCTCACGAAAAGAATTTCAATAAGAAAAATCAATAGGTTCTCTATATATTTCTTACAACAGGAATAAAAGAAGTGGAAGCTGAAATTGCAACAATGGCAGTGGATTTATACCTGAATAATACTTGTCAATTACCCTTTAGACATCAGTACCCTCATTTTAGACACTGGGCCTCTGAAGACATTCTGAAAGCAAATGAGTGTCGCTAGCTTTCAAAGAAGTTGAGATTTGCTGAAAGTAGCAGTCATTCATTCATAGCCTGAGTGTGATTCAAGTTTTCTCTTGAAGCTTTATGGTCTTGCAGAAGCAGACTGGAATCCCCCTCATCTATGCTTCCAATTACTCAACATCATTGGCCCCTACATGAATGTTAAATTATATATTAGAGATTAAAAACAGTAGGAGATTTCATAAAGCGGGTTCTGTTCTGCCTCTTGGGCACCGTGTAACACAGATTCATGACTCTCTGTCAGCTGAACTCTTTCCTGAGGGACATTCACGTGGGACACAACAAGGCTTTATATTGGAATCAGAAATTAGATGCAGAGTATGACATTCTCAACCTTTGGGATTTTCCTAAGGGTCTTGGACTAAAGGTGAAAGTAGGAACCTTTTCTGTGAATGCACCAGAGGGCCAGCAGATGTCTTTATCTGAGCAGATGATACAATGGCCAGAAACATTTTCAGAGGTGGGTTATACATTATCTCAATGCTTTGAACTTACGTTAATAACAATGTATGTTTCCCAATGTAAGTACCCTTGTTGTCTGACTCAAGGCCCATTATTCTTCCACTACCTATATGAAATACCACAAACTATTAGTAGTACAGGAGATTCTCACATTCCTTTACTCAGTTCAATAGAAGTATCCAGTGTTAAATATGTACCAATATGTTCACTCATATGGGAATTAGTTTTTCTAAACTTGTCAAAAATTAGGGACATTTGTGAAGAGCGATTTTCCATCACCAGTATGTCCCACAGATCAACGTGTTATAGAAAACCTATCCTTCCGTTTTCACATCGTGAAACATGAATAGTTCTTTTTTTGTTGTTCTGATGAAACACCATGACCAAAAGTGACTTTTGGAAGAAAGAGTAGATTTTGGCTTATGGTTCCAGAGGTATGATGGTCCACTACAGACGGAAGCGTGGCAGCAAGTGGTAGTCACAGAGGCGGGCACGTGAACCAGAGATAACGTTTTTATCAGCACGCACAGTACACAAAGAGAGACACCTGGACCTGAAGCAAATCTTCTAAAGTTTCAAGGCCCAGCCCCAGGGATGTAATTCCTCAAGAAAAATTCATCTTCTAAAATTTCAAAAAAAATCCCCAAACAGTGCTACCAATGGGGAAACAAACCAAAAGACTTGATCCTATGGGGGACATTTCTCATTTAAAATACCATTTAGTAGCTCCGGTAGCGTTCCTTAACTGTCCCTACACTCAAGGGGATCATTTCTACTCCATGCTTAGAAGTTTTAATCCATGTATACATTTAGACTTTATATATCCATATATTCATTGTGCATATATATGCGTGTACATATATACATATATACACATATGTACATGCACGTATGTATATATGTACACATATATACACGGACATATATAATTTGTCTTTAGGCCTCTGGAAAAGGAAAACTCTATCGTGCACACACGTGTACGTCACTGATTTTTCTGGCTGCTACAAATAAAATCATAACTTTGATAACTTAGATTGTTTGCGGGTGCAGGGCATTATCTTTGGAAACACATGATTTATAAACATACGGGTTGCTGATGACATCATATCCTCTGACAGCAGAAAGCCATGAATACTGTATCTCTTTTCTCTCTCCTTTATATTTGTTCTGAGACAGCAGCCAATAAATGGTATCACTGACTGTTTAGGTGGTCGTTTTCCACCTTGGGTAAATTTATCTATAAATTCCCACACAGAAGTACACAGATATTTTTTCCACGAACATTCTAAGTCCTGCCCGGTTGATTCTCAAGATTCACAATCATGGAAGAAGTAAAATCTGATTAACACAGTAGTCAGAAAATAGAGAGACAACATCAGTCTGGAGAGACCTCATAACTCTCTATAACATGTTCCCAGTGACCCGCTTTCCTCAAGGTTCTTTCTCCCTCATTATGGTTCCAAATTCCCCAACATTGTGATAATCCTCAGAACAATCTTTAAACACGGTTTCTCTCCGAATGGCATATCCTTTGAAAATAATCTTCTGCGTTTGTAGAAATAAAACATGAAAATCCATAGCATAATATTTAAAAACTATTTATTGCAATTCTCCACAAAACCGTAAGCATTGAATCACGTTCTTTTCCTTCTTCTCAGATTCCTCAGTCTGTGTGCAGTGAGAGCTGTCTTCCTGGATTCAGGAAAGCCGCCCTGGAGGGCTATCCTGTCTGCTGCTATACTTGTACTCATGTGCAGACAATGAGATTTCTAATGAGACAGGTAAATGCAGATTTTACAGAAATCTTTCCCGTTTCTCCACAGGATTCCACATCTTAGGAAATGAAACTGATCTGAATAGAAATCAAAGATAAAGCTTTTCCTCTCTTTGCTAGGAATTTAAATATCATTCTTTCACCACGCCCTTAGAAAAAACCCACCCAAGTCGTTGTAAATCCTACTTGATTTACGTCTTTGAACCACTGCCAATATTGACTGTTGAAGAAAACCACTTTCCCCTGTATTTATCAGTGTGCTTTATTTCACCGTGTAATTGAACACATATTAGTAATGTATCAAACACTGATGTTCTTCAAACTGTGTTTCTATCATAGTTATCACATACAGGCCTTGGATCTGATTCTTCTCCAATGGGATCATTTTTAAAAGTTTTTTCTCATTTTTATTGGTTTTTGAAATATATAATTTGGTACAATGTATTTTGATCTTTTTCATCCCTCTCACCACCCCTTCCAGGTCTATTCCCCTCTTCGCTAAGCTCCCACAATTCTGTCTTTCACCTATTAGGTATAGTTTAGGTTGTTCAGCTACTCATGTGTGTATGGATGTCACCTGAGGGTTTTCAGCCAATCACGAACTGCACTCTTAAAAAAACCTGGTTTTCCTCCCAACTGCAGTCAATTGCCAATAGCTACTTCGCTGGGGGTGGGTCTTCATGCCAACCTCCACTCTCTAGCCTGGAATTTCAACGGGCTTCAGCCTGCATGGGTCCAAGGCACGCTGTCTCACTGTAAATAAATAATAAATATTATAAATGGCTTTGTAGATAAGGTTTTGTAAATGCCTTTCAAATGTAAAGGATATTTTTAAAAAACAAGGGTGTGGGTTTAGATCTGGGCTCAGAATGTATTTAAAATGTATCTAAATTCTAAGTTTTTCTCTCACTGGCTACTTGACTCCGCCCCTCTGTTCCCGGCTGCTAGATTTCTAACTTGGAACTTTTAAAATTTCAGTTAGCTCATTAGGGAGGAGAGGAAGGAAAGAGAAATCTTTACAGCCCTTTTCTGACTGTCTCAATCTATGTCTGGGGAGCTGAACTAACTCTGAACTAACTCCCACTCTGGTTCAACTTCTCCCATTATGGTAATTACTGAGAAGATCTAAATTGCAACTTAAAAAAAAAAACCCCAGTTAGTTCATTTTATCTGTCCTTATTTCTGCCTGCTTCTCTACATCTGCTTTTCTGTGCTCTTTGTCCTACAGCAACTCTTAGCTCTGATTCTTAGCTTCTAACTGTCGTTAACTGCCTTCAACTGCCCCTTTCAGCCCCTCCAACTGTTCCCAGAAGTCCAAGCGGCATACAGCCACATGGGGGAGGGACTTTTCCCTGGCGAAGCTTCACTGTACACTCTAGTTTCTACATACTCCCCAAATTTGCTTTGCTTGTACTGAAGACGTTAGGATACCAAGCTCTCAATGTGTCACCTAAGTTTCTTAAGGTTGTATACGTGGGATTTGACCCCAAAGCACTTATGTGACTCTACCATTCCAAATATTAAGTCAATTTGGGTAAAATCCTTAATAATTGCATGTCCTAACGGTTGTAACTCATTTACATTCAATGACAGCTCATTTTTTTATACGTAATGGGAGATTGGAAACTTGTGGTGGATTTAACTCGTGTGTGTGTGTGTGTGTGTGTGTGTACTGTCCACAGTAAGTAAAATTTCAAGTTTCTTTAATGTGTAGGATTTCTTTTATATTGTCCTGCTCCATGTAAGAGACACAGTCTGTGCGACAGTAAGGTTAAGACTGTGTGAACTGTCTGCAATGCATAGATGGGTCAGGATGAAAGAGATGGAACGGAATGCAAAATCTCTTCTTACAGAAATAGGCCACAGACAAATTCATGGACTCCTCCACAGGATAAAAAAGCAAGCCGTTTAAAACTTTGTACTTCTGTGCCATTCATTTAGTAATGTTGAATCTAGAGTTGTATTAATTCGGAAAATTTTTTAATTTCCTTGGATATGTCTTGGCCACATTCAATACCTCAAGCCTCCTACCCCTCATTGTAACTACCTCCTGGTTCTATCACTTAAAATAATCAGTTCACACCAACTTCCACTAGCCAAATACTCATTAGTGTGGGGACTTGCATAGTAGCATGGTCTATCTTCCAGGGGCCACAGTCTTAAAGAACATGAGTCTTGTCGGGCGGTGGTGGTGCACACCTTTAATACCAGCACTCAGCAGGCAGAAGCAGACAGATAGCTCTGAGTTCAAGGTCAGCCTAGTTTACAGAGTGAGTTCCAGAACAGCCAGAGTTACAGCAGAGGAAACCTTTCCTGAGAAAAAAAATCAAACATAAAACAAAACAAACAACAACAACAAAAAACAACCCACCTCTCTCTTAGCAGTTGTGAAACACCAGTAGCTATTCAGGAAAGGGTATGATCTTCATTTGTGCCCCTTTGAAATACATTCATGAGTGTATCTCCTGCACACATAACACTTGGTTCACTCACCAAGACCACATCCAGGAGGGTGTCTGTTTAATAACTATACTTTCCAACATTATGTAGCTCCAAGAAATGCTAAACACTTCAAAACTGAAATTATAGCTAATTCAATGGTGTAGAGTAAGCCAATATTTATTAAAAGGAGAAACGTTAGCTCATTATAAATTAGTATTTATACCCTACATCATGTACCTTTAGAAAGAGATGGAGTTATACATGTGTGTTATTCGTTACAAAGTAAAAAACCAACAGGAAATATAAACCTCCAAAGTACACGAGAAGGTGTGATCCAAGAGCGAGAGATTAGTCCGATAGTATATCCTCAGAACAAGTTTATTAACATGTCAAAACAACTTTAGATAACAAGAAAATGCTGACAAGCACAGAAGAATAACTTTTATCCTACTAAAATCAAAATGTTATCCTCTGTTAATAAAGTTCATTAACAAAATAAAATTGAACATTATTCAATGAACCCAGTTTATAAGAAATATAAAAATATGTGGACATCAAGAAAATGTGGTATAAACATATCAGGGTGTAGATGTACTAACTTACATATAAAATTCAAAAATTTCAAAACGAGACTATTATGAAACCGTTTTCTGAGTCCTTCAGCTCTTGTAATAATGCCACATCTTTGAAAATAGATGCTTCTCGCCAAGTGTTATGAAAACAGTTTGACGTGTCTGCTTCTCAGGTTTTTAATGGTGTAATGGTGTCTACTCGCTAAAGCCCCAGAAGGGAATGAACAGAATTGGGAAATACAAGGCATTTAAAGAGATAAGTAATTTAGGATTCACGTATGAAAAAAAGCATTATAGGAAATGTATTGAAAGAAAATTCTCCCCATGTGCAAAACTCAAATAAACAGTTCAAAAATCTATATAATTTGTGAGATGATATCAGGGCCCAATTAGTTTATGCAGTACAATTCAGTATTCTAGTTCCTTGCAAAAGAAATACACCTGTGTCATAAAAGGCAGAGGAGGTTGGTGAGTAGCGAGAGAAGATCCATTCGGCTGGTTTGAAGCTAATGGCGGTTGATGGCTACCTGAGAGGGAACATCTTTTTCCTTAGAAATGTGGACCCAGAGAGGTCACTACGGCTCCAAAATGAGCCTTCCCCCAACCTTATATACACTGGCAGCAATGAATGGACCAAATGGGATTGAAAATGTAAAGAAGAGGTAGAGAGTGCGTTAATTTGGGAGTGAAACGTGGAGTGTGGTGTGGGAGGGAGATGGGTGAGATCTGAATCGGGACTTATTCACAGTAGAGTGCTTACGTATTTGTCCTGAGAAAACAAAGGAAGATGATATATGTCACATTCCAGCGAGCAAGTGCCGAGAATATGTCAGGAAGAAAGGATCGCTCTGCGTGCACTCACGATCACCGTCATTTCCGTCCAGATGTGGATCAATGCGTGAAGTGTCCAGAAAGCCATTATGCAAACACGGAGAAGAACCACTGCCTCCAGAAAGCTGTGAGTTTCCTGGCCTATGGAGACCCCTTGGGGATGGCTCTCACCAGCGTAGCCCTGTGCTTCTCTGCGCTCACAGCTGTGGTTCTTGGGGTCTTTGTGAAGCACAGAGACACTCCCATTGTCAAGGCCAATAATCGGACCCTCAGTTACATTCTTCTCATCACACTCACCATTTCCTTTGTTCTTTCCATTTCATCGGCCAGACCAACACAGCCACCTGTGTCCTGCAGCAGATCAGGTTCGGAGGTGCGTTCATCGTGGCTCTTGCCGCTGTGCTGGCCAAAGCTATCACTGTGGTCATTGCCTTCCAGGTCACTTTTCCAAGGAGAGCAATGAGGTGGTTGATAACATCAAAGGCCCCAAACCTCATCATCCCCATCTGTACTCTGATTCACCTTGTCCTCTGTGGAATCTGGCTGGGAACCTCTCCTCCCTTCCTTGACCAAGATGCTCATGCCAAACATGGCCACATCATCATTGTGTGCAACAAGGGCTCAGCTTTGGCCTTCCACGGTGTCCTGGGATACCTCTGCTCCTTGGCACTTGGTAGTTATACAATGGCTTTCCTGTCCAGGAATCTGCCTGACACATTCAACGAAGCCAAGTTCCTGTCATTCAGCATGCTGGTGTTCTTCTGTGTCTGGGTCACCTTCCTCCCTGTCTACCACAGCACCAAGGGGAAGGTCGTGGTGACTATGGAAGTCTTCTCCATTTTGGCTTCCAGTGCAGCCCTCCTTGGCTTCATATTTGCCCCTAAGTGCTACATTATCTTGTTAAGACCAGACAAGAACTCACTTCATCATATCAGGGACAAAACACATTCCAAAAGAAATAAGAGTCACAAAGCTTAGTTAAAAAATTAAGTTTAATTACTATGTAATCCACTTAAATATAAGTTTTGAATCCAGACCTATATTATTCTAAATATGCTTTATGCAATTAAAATATTGGTGTGATGCTATCAATTTTTATTTTCCATCCAAATGTATTACAGTTTTCTCCTACTAGAGCCATCCTTTGCTTCGTGATTGAAAACTGCAAGACACTTTTTGTGTGATTCTTTCCTCACTATAAACTTCGGCTCAGTTGGAGATGTCTGTGTAGACCAGTATATTTTGGCGTCATAGACATCTGCTTTCCGGTGCCTCTACTGCTCTGGGTTTAGTCATTGGTGGCACCATGTCTGACTCATGTTGAATTTTTAAAAATAGGACTTCTAAAATAATTCTACGCATAGGTGATGGAGATGCTCTCCAGTTCCTATCCCTCACTGATGAGCTATTTGCAATCGACTGCTGCTGGTAGGGAGGACAATCATTCCCTTTGGCGTTTGTAGCCACTGGTAGTTTTCCAACACTCATGCCTCTGTGGGCAGCACTAATTAGATTTAATGGGCTATCAAAAGGTAAACAAAAATTATAGGCCATTAGGGAGGAATATGTCAAAGGGGGTACCAAGAGCAGTTGGAGTGAGCAAATGGAATGCATATACGAGGCAAGTATGAAATTCCACAAGAAAAGAACAACTATGCAAACCGATATAACATCCAAGTATAGTTTTAAAATGATGGGATGTATGCTATCCACTTCTTCTCTGTGTTTTTGTACATGCGTGCATTCCCGTGTGTGCTCCTGTGAGACCAGGTCATTCTTACATGGTAGGGCCTGAGCAAAAGCCTGGGAGGCCAGAAGATAAGGACATAGAAGAGTTAAAATTTGAGGGCCTGTGGTCTTGCACAAGTTATGTCTTGTGTCAAGCAAGTTTATAAACAACTACAGCGTCTCACAGACCCAGTGGTTCGCAACCTTACTAACGCAGTGACACTTTATACAATTATTTTTGTTGCTAATTCATTGCTGTAATTTTACTACTGTTACAAATCATAAGGTAAAGATCTGAGTTGCAGATTCAGATTAGGCCACCCCTTTGAAAGGGTCCATCGACCCTCCCCCCGCCAATTTGTAACCCACGAGTTAAGAGCCTCTGTTACAAACGGTTTGTGTGAAAGGAGAAATGGAGACAATGTCAGTAAATAGATACATACATACATACAAACATACATACATACATACATACATAACACTATCATACAACGAGTCAAAGTCAACAGGAAATCGGTTGGCAGCAGGCTTGGCACTGAAAATCGTAGCCTCTTGAGATGGGAAGAGTTGGGATCTTAGAATCAGAAGCTGCAGCTCCTCCAAGGCCCCGCTCCAGGACGCTACAGGCTCTGCCAAATATAGTCCTGTTTTAGAGAAGGAGCTGTGTCCCCTCTCTCTATATATATATATTAGGGCCCCAGGGAAAGCCCCGGTCCATACAGCTGTCCACACCTGTGCACATGTCTAACGGGGTATTCATGCAAAATAATCACTGCGAATAAAATGCCACAGACCTTTGATGCTTGGTCTTGATCGTGAACTTGATGGTCTTAAGAATCACTTTGGAGCACCGTAAGTAGGCGTGGCTATTAGGCGGGGTTCTCTGGAGCAACAGGATCAATTGAATAAATATATTATATACGTAATATATAATGGTAATTGTTTCCATGGATGAAAATACAGCACACGCATCATTCCGTGAGGATGGATATCTCAGAAGTCCCAGACTGGCATTCAAATCCTGAAGGAGTCTTGGCGAGATATTTGTCTCCAGTTGATAGGATACTGAATTAAACTGAAGAAACTTTGGTTGATGAAGAACTTTTCGGTTGATGAAAGCATCAGTCCAACAACAGGGCGCAAAATAAACGTGTGTGTGTGTGAATATGTATGTATGTATACATATGAGATTATCAGAGAACAATTTTAACCAATAAAAAGAAAAAAATTGCTGTCCTTAATTCACGGGCACCTGGATCCTATCTAGAAATCCCTTTTCTACGTCTGTATCATACAGGGCTCTATCTATATTTTCTTCCAGCAATTTCAGTGCTTCTGGCTTCATGTCTATGTCTTTGATCTTTTTGGAGTTAGTTTTCGAAAAGTGATAGGTACGGGTCTAATTTCATTCTTCTGTACATGGAAATTCAGCTTTCACAACATCAGTTGTTGAAGACATTCTCTTTTCTCCGGCGTATCTCTTTTGCACATTTTCCAGATATTAAATAGCTGAAGTCACACGTCCGCGTATTTGGGTATTCAGTTTTGTCCCTCTGGTTTACCAGTGTGTTTTATGCCTGTATCATATGGTTTTTATTTCTGTCTCTGTAATACTTCTTAAGATCTGGAAAGGCAATATCTCCAGCATTGTTCTTTGTGCTAAAGGTCTTCTTTTCTATCTAGGGGCTGTTTTGTTTCAAATGAATTTTAGAACACTTTTCTATTTCTATTCCTGTGAAGAATAAGACGGAGTTTACAGTTGGTATTTTATTGAATCTTTAAATAGCTATTGGATATATATATATATATATATATATATATATATATATATATATATGTTATATATGATTATATATATATATAAAATATCTTTCAGTTTAGTATTTTATGGGATTCCTGAGTATGTGGATGAGAGGGTCTCTGGTTCCTTTGCCTTCTCTTAAGCTCTTGCCCTTCTGTTAATTTACCCTAATCAGCTTTGATGTGGTTTTTCTAAAGTTATCTCATTATTTTTTATTTTATTTTGTTTTGTTGTTTCTTAGAAGCCAATTCTTTTCTACTGACATAAAGAAAATAAATCTTTATTAGAGGGGAAGAGGATTTTGGAGGAGTACAGAGAGATAAAACCATAATCAGGATATATTATGTGAGAAAAATTATTTTCAATAAAATGGGGTAAAAAAAGGAAAAAGAGAAAAATATTTGTTTTCTGGTATCAAATAAGATAGCCAAGTGATTTCTGGTCTTTAAGTCCACTGCATGGTGCATTACATTTACTGATGGCTATATGTCGAACCATCCATGCATCTATGGATGAATCATGATTGTATTTTATTATATATAAAAATTACTTTGTTGCAATGAACTCACAAACAAAAGCATTAAGCATCTACCACTCAAAGGAACCCTTGCCCAGTCCCGAATTCTGTACATTCCAGGGAACTTCAATGCAGTTAGAGTAGCCACACTGAAGCCATGGAGCCCTGCTTGGGGTTTTACACCGCCACTTGTAATTACAGTTTTATGCCCCTATCCACCACAGAAAGGAAAAAAATAATGACAGAGTGGAAATTAGAAAATCAATTATCATGAGCCCGGTTGGGGCGGCGCACACCTTTAATCCCAGCATTTAAGAGGCAGAAGCAGGCGGATCTCTGTGAGTTCAAGGCCAGCCTGGTCTACAGAGTGAGTTCCAGGACAGCCAGAGTTACAACAGAGAAACCCTGACTCAAGAGAAAAAGAAAAAGAAAGTCAATTATCGTTACATCATTATAGCCTCTTTCAAAATTCACGGGTCCTTTGGCCTGCCCATAACCTAGTATTATTCTGCTTAGATTCTTTCTAAATGGAATAGTAAACTTATATTTATACATTATATATACATTATGTTATATGTATACATTACAGGACAGGATCTGCATATGAAGAAGAACATATTCTCTTTCTTTCTGAGTTGATGACCTGGATAAATATTATTCATTATAAGTCCATCAGTCTTCCTACACATATCGTGGTTTGTCTTCCACCGTAGTGGAATATCACCCCATTTTATATATGAACACAAATTAAAGTATCCATTTATCTGTTTATGGGTATCTGGATGGGCTCCATTTCTTGCTAAAGTAAAGACAGCAGCGTGAACATGGATGTGCAAATATCTTTATGGTGAGATGGAGTTCTCCAGGTTTATGCCCAGGTGTTGGAGGCTTGGGTCAAATGATAGTTCAGTTTTTAGGCTGAGAAACCTTCAAACTGACACTCATAATGGTTGTATTAATTTGCTCCCAAACTCTTTCGATGGAGCCAGATACTCTGATGCCAAACCAGATAAAGATACAACAGCAGAGAGGAAATTTACAGGACAATATTCCTGATGGCGCAAAAGTTCTCAATAAAATACTAGCAAACAAAATTCAAGATCCCATCAAATTTACCAATCAGTTTGAATTGATTTATTTACGAGGTAAAAATTATTAATCCTATTTTTCTCTAAGCACACAAGGGGACATGTTCTTCTTTCCAGGCTTTGGTGAGGACAATTGCTTCAATGTTCAGAGCAGCCAGATAAGAATCTTTTCCAGATCAGCTGCAAGAAGGAAATTTGATGAGTTATGGCTGCAGAAATTTTCCTGGTCCTGGGGGAGTCTAGAGCAGTATTGAGAGGACCAGAACCTCCCGAAGCACAAGTGCGTGGCTAGCCATGGTATCAGTTTTCTGTGTAGTTAGAATGTAGTACCCAGAGGTGTCTGTGAAATCCCTAAGCAGCCAAGATACCCTGCCAGGATGAAAACCACCAGAACTGCAGTGTGACTGACAGCTGTTTTGCGAGCTCCTTTGCGAATCAGCTGGGCAAAGGGAAGATTCTGGCAGCTCTACGTTGAAGACACCTACATGCGGTGTGATCATCTCATGAAGAAGGCTGTTAACCTGACATAATTCCCATACCCATCTTTAGGTCGTTTTAGAAAGCCAAGGTGCAAGCTTCTTGATTTTCTGTATTAAGCTTTTGAGGGTGGTGGGTGAACAACCAACCAGATATCACGCAAAACACGTCATTTACCTTCTTGGGTTAAGATGAAGAGATTTTTACTCTTTACGCAGACCAACCTGAGCATTGGCATAGCAGCATAATGATTCATAAGAACAAATGGTCCAAAGCAGGGAAAACAGAGGGAAGTGAGACATGTGACGCTCAGCAGCCACCCGTCGTGATTATATGAAAGAGCAAGGCAGCCTTGTAAGATGGAGGACAGAGTATAAAAACCCAGAAAGGTAGACACTAGGACCAGGATGTTCTGGGTGGCTCTGGACTCAGGGGAGGTTCTGCTGGAACTGTGAGAGCTGCGGATGTGTTGAACCCTCTGCTTGTGTCCGTACAGGACGACAATCATGGAGCCGCTGGCCCAGACAATGAGCACAGAGAAGAACACTTCGGGGCACACCACCAGGGCTACATAGAGTGCGTCATTGACTTCATCAGTCCCTAAAGTAGCGCAGTATCCAAAGTCTCGCTTTCTCGTCACGTTTCTGCTATTCTTTTGGGTAATTGTGTACACAAGGAAAATGAAATGTATTAATATATACAGGACCCAGAGGAGGGAAACGGAGCAGCAAACGTACTTGGCGGCTTTGTCTTTATGATCCTTCCACCAGGACCTCCCAGGATTGATGGTCATGGCCTGGGAGACACTCAAGAGACAGACGGTGCCGATGGACACGCTCCGGCCAACTCTCTGAATGTACAGTAAAAGTTTGCATCCCAAGTCATTCAAGAACTGATTCAATCCCCAAACTGTCAACGTGTGGGGCACTCCTGCAGAGAGAATGTTTAAGGCGTTGGCTGCCATCATGTGTGTGAGAATCAGATCTGTGGGCTTTAATGTGCATTTTTTGTAGTAAAGAATTAGATAGTAGAACGTAAGAGAGAAATTTCCCAGAATTCCAATGGTAGTTTGTGATAAGCCAATGATTCTGATCGCCAGATTCCAGAAGTCCATTCTGTGATCCAGCACAGCTTCCTGTGGAATATAGTCCTACTATTTCTCTGGTCGTGGGAATAATGACAAATATTTGTAGCCTGAGGTGGAGCGGGAGGCATTTGATCTACGGAACTACCGAGGGACCGAAGCAAACGATCTTCTAAGCTCATGAGTTCAGGGCCAGGATAGATCAGAGTAGTTACTTCCCATGTGTGTTCCTGCGAGATTGTTCAATGCGTCAGAATGCACGTGTTGGTGGAAGGGGAGCCATTAAGCTTTCTAAAAAAATGCAGCATTCAGGGTGACGTGATGTTGGCCCGCGAGAAACAATGAATAGTGACCGTCCGTAAAAACAAACGCAATGCAAAACGCTCGGAATGTGCTGTTATTTTGCTGCTCATAGAGAAATAGAAGGAAACTTCAGTACCTGCCGCAAAAATTAAATGTACCGGTTCTGAACACATATCTCATCTAAAATTAAAAGGAAATAATGAGAAATTTGTAATACCACTCAGAATGTATCTAGTGTCTTATGAGAGGGAAAAGTTCCTCCATTTTGCCTCAGCTGGAGCCATCTTTGGTTTAACCTGAAACCGACTCTCCCTTTTCTACCCCTCCAGGATAAGTCCCATGGGACAATACCCAACCCTGTTCTAGAAACTGAGGGTTGAAATGCCCTCAGCTAAATGTATGCTTTTTTTGGTTTTTGTTAAATTGTTTGCTTGCTTTACTTCCCCCTGCCAACTGCAAACCAGGATATAGTTTTTCTGGGTTCTCTGCTTCTAAAAATTCCCTGTCAGATGCATTCCAGGCTGCTCTGGGAGAAGCGTTTTTCTCCAGACCATCACCAAGCCAAGTTGATACAGACTGTCAATTTGTGGTCACGATGAGTGACCTTTGGGGGTTACCCTGAAGCAGTCTTAAAGAAGGAAAATACTAAGTATACAAAATATATTTGAATGGTGTTTCAACTGCAAAGAGAGTCTACACATCCTGCAAGGTCAGGGGAATTAAGACTAACTTATTACCACAATCCGTCAGCATCTTCACAGATGGACTACATTGTCCTGTTCCCCACAGTCACTGTCAACGGAGAGCTTATATTACAGAAAGAAACAACAGGGACTGACCCAAGGTTGGAAATGCTTCTACCTTTTTACTTCCTCTTAGCTCTGCAATTATTCTGTCACTTCTATGTCTGTTCCATGGATCTGTTTCTACCCCAGATCCCCATGATGAGACATAACACTTACTTGGACTCTCTACCTTGCTGGCTCCGTTGCTCACGATGAAATACAAAGTACTCACCTAGCTTCTTGCCTCTGAAGAATGGTGAGTTCATTGTACAGACCCTGACTCCTTAATTACCAGCGCTGTAAGAGACTCAGTTCAAGCCTGATATAAAGCTCTGTGACTGTGACCTCATCTCCCTTCAGAACCACAATTTTCATTTCACCTATGGTGGCAATGACACCATGGGCTCTGGGAGACAAAGATCAATTACGAAACTTTTTCTACTTGCTAATTAACAAAGACACTTAAGAGTTTCTTGTGAATCTCTCCAAAGAGGCAGAGTGTTTGGAAGAGGCGTTGAGTTTTCATGATCTCTTAAGACTAACTAGGTCTCCTGTAGAAGGTACTAGAAACTTTGAGGTCAGATTCAAGAGAAAGTTAGAGAAGTCCCTGTCTCATGGGTTCCAGGCTTCACTGACTTCTTCCAACACAAATCAACATAGTCAGTTTTTATAACATTTATTACTTAAAATATTTCTTGGTATCTCATATATTCATACATGTTTTAGTAAAGGCCTACCTTCATTCTTTCCTTTTGAATTTCTTTCAGACTGCTTTGTCTACACAGCGTTAATTGTGTGGCTAAGATTTCAGTTTAGCCACATGGACTTGCATGACTAGTTGGAAGGCTCTTCCCTGGAGAAGACTCCCCCCACCCCCAATCTCAGCACATCTTGGATGACTGTAGTTCTGTGTCTGCGGTAGAGGGATAACGAGATTCACAACTTCCCTGTTAGCATGTCTATCAATATCATCCCTGTTCAGGTTTTGTCCAGAAAGCTCCACAGATGAGACTTCCTGGTGTAGCCACCCTGATATTGGTAGGATATAGCCCAGTTTTTAGACTACCCATGCATTAAGTTATGAGCACATTGAAATCTTTGATTCCAGCACATCAAGTCCTCTGGAAAGCCACCACCATCCCAATTACCTGTGCGTATGTGGTGACTTTGTCCTGCCCTGGGCTGATGGACATGAACAGTGACGCAAGAGAGGAAGTCTGATGCACGTGAGGGTAGCCCAATACTTTCTACAACTGTGAAGTGCTGTGGGGAATGGAGGAGCCCTGAGTGAGGTAAGTCCTGAGTGAATGTGGATTGTAACATGGACCTGACTGTTAAAGAATTCCGTAGACAACTGGCCCATGGTAAATTGGCAAAGTCATTATGCATTTGGGCCAGGTTAAAAAAAAAAATGGTGAAGCTTTCCTGAGAAGTCAGAGTACTAGTTTTTGTTAATGATTGATCAGGGTGTGCAAAGACTAGCAACAGTGGTGGGGTTTCCTCGTTCCCAGATGTCAATAACCTGAGACTGGTCACCTACAGAAACCTACTAATGAGACTTAGCTACAGCCTAAGTTCCGCTGTACTTGATAAATAAGAGGAGGGTCCAGGTTGCAATAGTAGCAGTATCAGAGAACACCACCTGATCCAAGATTCATGGCATGTGTGTCTCTGAGTCGGCGAGTCTACCCCAGAGACAAAGGATAAAAATTTACACTACTGATCTAAAAAGAAAAGAGGAGAAGGAGGAGGAAAAGGAGGAGGAGGAAGAGGAAGAGGAGGAGGAAGAGGAAGAGGAGGAAGAAAAGGAGGAGGAAGAGAAAGAGGAGGAAGAAAAGGAGGAGAGGAAGAGGAGGAAGAAAAGGAGGAGGAGGAGGAAGAGAAAGGAAGGAGAAGAGTAGCAGTAAAGTGACTCGAAATGACATTCTGCTATACTCATAGATCAGTGCCTTGCTCAGCCATCCTGAGAGAAGCTTCTCCCTGCAATAATAGGGAGAAACTGCAGAGACCCACAGCAAGGCATAATGCAGAGAGTGAACGCCAAGTCCTAAATGTGATGTCTCTATCCAATCACTCCCCTTAGGACTCTGGAAACCTACAAGAGAGGAGGGTGGAAGACTGTAAGAACTAGGGGGCACGAAGGACACCAAGAAAACACCCAAGTTCATATGAACTCGGAGAGACTGAGGCAGCATGTGCAGACCCTACGGTCCCGCACCGCCCTGTGTCAGGTCTCTGCATATATATTCTGGCTTCAAGTTTAGTGTCTGTAACGGGAATCCTGGGTGTGGGGACGAGTGGGTTCCTTCCGTTGGTTGTTGATCTTCTTTAGCTCCCTGTAATTAATTTTATTTTATGATTAATCCATAACGCCTTGTTTATTTTCTAACGAGAGACAGAAAGGAATTGACGCAAGGTACCCAGGAGAGTTGGGTATGATGAGGGAGATGAAGAGAAAGATAAAAACGTACCCAGGATATATTATATGAGAAAAAGATCTGTTTTCTTTTGATTTTCTTTCAATTTGTTTTTTTCTTCTCTCTTACGATACATTCCAGCCCAAGCCTCCCCTCCTTGCTTTCCTCCCAGTTACCCCTTTAACCCCTTCTTTACCAGCTCCCCCCATATCCACACCCTTCGTCCCCTCAGAAAAAAAAAAACAGGCCTCCCAAGTTACCAATAACAGGGTGTAGCGAGACTGAAGAGAACTGCACACAAACCCTGATGTCAAGGCTGGATGAGGCGGTATAGCAGGATTAAAAGGATCCCTAGGGCAGGTAAAAGGATTAGAGAAGCCCCCTTAACACACACTCAATCTTTTGGAGTTCTACAGGAACATCAAGCCAGACAGCCATAGTATATATGCAGGGGACTTAGCACAGACCCAGGTGCGCTCTGCGTCTGAGGCTTCGGTGTCTGTGAGCCCCTCAGAGTGACCACATGGGTTCTGTTCTCCTGGTGTCCTGGATGACTCTAGGCCCCACAATCCCTCCTCTCCCTCTTCCTGGGGGTTTCCTGAGCTCCACTGACATTTAGTCATGAGCTTCAGCCTCTCCTCCCAACAGCAGCCAGAGGAAGCCTCTCGGATGACAACTGGGCTGGGTACTGATCTATGAGCACAGTAGAGTAGCATTGGGAATCCTCTCCAGGATGTCCAGTCTCAGGTCCCGGCCAGCTCTGCAGGGCCAGGCATGGGCTCCCTCCCTTGCTGTGGGGTCCTGCGCCTCCATTGCTCCAGCAGATCCTGCAGGTGGGATAGGTTATAGGTCAAAGGTTTTGTGGCTGAGTTGGTGGCCTAGACCCACCACCACCTGGTTATAGGAGGTGGCCTGATCAGGCTCCCTATCATCCATCACTAGGAGTCCTCACTAAGGTCACCCTTGGAGATTCCAGAGAGCTTCCACTGCACTACGTCTTCAGGTAACTCCCTCAGTGTCACCCAATTCTGGGCATCACTCCCTATATTCTCTCCCTCCACCCCTCTGCCCTACTTGATCCCTCCTGTTCTCATTCCCACCCTCCCCCAGCCCACCTGCAAAGTCTCTTCTATTTCTGCTTCCCAGGGAGATCCGTGTGTCCCCACCCGGGCCTTCCTTGTTGCATAGTCTCTCTGGGTCTGTTAATCGTAGTATAACTGTTCTATACGTAACCGATAATGTCCACATATTGGGAGTGAGTACATACTATGCTTCTCTTCCTGGGTCTGAGTTACCTGTCTCAGGATGATTTTTTTCTAGTTTCAATGCAATTATTTTTTTTAATAAATTATTGCAGCGTCATAATTTATGAGTCTAGAAAAAAATCCAAAAATCATTCTAAAGCTGCAAAAAGATGAGAAATGACTCAGGCGATCCCCGGGAAACACTCAATCTCAAACAAAAATAGAGGCTGCAGGGATGAAGACAGTTTTCCATCAGCATAAAAACAAACAGCCAGACTCACGGCACAGAAGAGAGAGCCCGGAAATAAATGGACTCAACTATGACAACGTAATTTAGGACAAAGATTGAAGCAGTAATTTTAAAACGGTTTCAATTAACCAGAACTTGTGTCCAGATGGATTTGCAGCTGATTTTTGTCAGGCATTCTAAAGAAGGCCTACCATTAAGAGAAAAGGAAAGAAGTCTTCCTCAGTCTTTGGATGAATTAGAATTATCCAGATACTAAAAAAAAAAGTAGATTCACAATCAAAAGAGAAAATTACAGGCCAGTAACCCTGCAGAAGATAGCTGTCAGAAGTCTGAATAAAACACTAACAAACAAAATTCAAGACCAAAACAAGTAACCATCTCAAATTGATTTTTTTTTTTTTTTATGAAGTGAAATATCTGAATTCTACTTTTTTCCCCTCAGGAGCTAAGGGCAGTGCTCTTCCTCACAGACTTTGTTGAGGACTATTGCTACAAGGTTTGGAGCAGCCAGATAGGAATATGTCTGGAACAGCTACAAGAAGCGTATTCAGGAAGCTTTAGGTGAAGAATTACTCTGGTACTGGTGCAGGATGAAGCAGCTGTGACTGCGCCAGGGCCTCTTGAACCACAAATCCATGGCTGCCCATGCTTTCAGTTTTCCCTATAGTTACAGTGCGCTTCCAACAGGGTGTCTGTGAAATCACCAAGCAACCAAGATGCCCCGGTTAATTGGCTAGCTCCTGTGCAAATAAGTTTGGCCAAGCGAAGACTCTGGCAACTGTAAGTTAAGGAGTATGAAGGGCCACACACAGTATGACCACCTCATGTAAGCTGCTAATTTAACCAGATGTCTAAACTCCCATATTCGTTTTGGTTCATCTTCAATGAATTGCGCTACCTCCTTAACTTTCCATACCGTCCCTCTGTGGGTGACGGGGGAATAAACAATGCAACGCGTGCAAAACGTATTGTTTACACGCTTAAAATAAGGTGGAGCAATTTCTATTCCTTTTCGAGACTGAACTGAACCTGGACACAAAGGAGCAAGGACTCCCAAGAACAAAGGGTCCCAAAGAGGGAAAGCACAGCGATGGGATGCGAGCGACGTTCACCAGTCACCAGCTGTGGTTGTACGAAAGACCAATGCAGCCCCTGGAGGACGGAGGACAGAGTATAAAAAGCCAGAAAGGTAAACACCAAGGCCAGGATGTGCTGGGTGGCTCTGACCTCAGGAGACTTCGTGCTGGAACCATGAGTACCGCGGATGAGTTGAACCCTCTGGTTCTGTCTGTACAAAATGGCAACCGTGGAAAAACTGACCCAGACAATGATCCCAGAAAGGAAGACTTTGGGGCCCACCACCAAGGCCCACATAAAGGGATTCACTGATTTCACTACGCCCTACACTGGAGCAGTACTCAAAATTGCATTTCAATGTCACATTTATGCTATGGCTTTTGGCAAGGATGTCCACCATGAAATTGAGATTGACCAAGATGTGTAAGATCCAGAGGAGGGAAATGGAGCAGCCGATGTACTTGGCAGGTTTGACTTGATGATGCTTCCAACGGGATTTCCGGGGACTGATGGTCATGGCCTGGAAGACGCTCAGGAAGCAGGTGGTGCTAATGGACACACTCCGGCCAACTCTTTGAATGTACAGAATTAATCTGCACCCGAAATCATTTAGAAACTGCTTCAGCCCAAAAGCTGCCACTGTGTGGGGCACTCCTGCAGAGAGAATGATCAAGGTGTTGGCTGCCATTAGGTGCTTGAGTATCAGATCTGTGGGCTTCAATGTGCATCCTCTGTCGTAAAGAGCTAGATAGTAGGAGAGAAGGGAGAAATTTCCCAAAATTCCAACTGTAGTTTGTGGTAAGAAAATGATTCTGACTGCCAGATTCCTGAATTCCATTCTATGGTTTGGCATGATTTTCTGTGATTATGGCCAGTGCCGAGTCTCTAACCAAAATGGCCAAGAACTATTGTACTCCAGAGAGCTTCTGAGACGCTGATTCAGAAGGGTCCTTAGAGCTCAGGAGTTGAATATCAGCCTAGATCACACAATAAGACTGTCTCCAAAAGCTCTGACCAGAGCAGTTACTTACAATGCACACTGCGGTAAGATTGCTATCGGCCTCAGAACACACACGTTGATGGGAGACGTGGCTTTATGGTCGTGAAATATGCAGCAATATAGGCAAGGCGATTTGATCTGTGAGAAGCAGTGAAAAAGAGAGAATCGATACCAACAAGCATAAACCAAGACTATGAGAACACGCTGACATTTGCTAGTCATGCTATAGAAGGAGACATTTCAGTGTCTTTTATGAAACTCAAATATACCAATTCCTTATGAATATCTTACTGGAAATTAAAAGATGAGTAATGAGAAATTTCCTTTTTTGAGGAATTTCTAATAACCTTCAGAATATATTTATGGTCCCAGATAAGAAAAATTTTTTAAGAGTATATGTATTCAAATGAATGGTTCAAGTGACAACTTACATCACGTTCAATTAAGAGCTAGCTCTTAAGAAGTCACTCCAAATAGACAAAGAGGTGCTCGTGCAAATTCAGGAGAGGAGTCTTAGAGAAGTGGGGGCACTCAGTTTGATGAAGCCACACAGGATGCTCAACAGAATAAAAATACACAAAATATGTCAGGAAAAGTATGAGGGCAGAGGACACGATGTGGTGAATGATAGCAACTGGGGAAATGTTCACTGTTTCTATTGAAACCCTGCCTCAGACAGTTAAGTACCACTCAGAAGCCTAGAATGGAAATGTGTGTGGGATACTGTATCTGGCATAATGGATTAGATTTTTGGCACACCTAGGCTTTGAAGAAAACTTTGTAAAGGTCAGTGATTGTTGAGGCGAGTATTTTCTGAGATTTATTGGTTGTGGGAACTTAGGTAGAGCCTTTGAACCTGGTTTAAACGACTGGATAAATGTTTCAATCTTACTGAAACAGAACGGCAATACTAAACAGCTGACACCTCGGTCTCTAGAAAAATACTAACAAGAAAAATATCTCTAAAAGAAAAGCCAGGAAGAGCTATGGCTGTCATTGGTAAAAGGCTGCTATTGGTAATAAGATTATCAGTCCTGAGGAACCTCCTGCGCATTACTGTATCTTCTTTTCAGACCAAGGAGGCGAAACACACGCCTCCAAGGTAACTTGGATTAGAATGGATTTTTGAATGGCAATAATTCCTAAGGTCTATCCAGTCTGTCAAAAGACATATGCCGGCCTCTTTGACTTTGCAGCTGTAGTCAGGATTCAAAGTGGTATTTGAATGCTAAAGGATCTTCGATTCAGATTCTTAGGGCTTAAACAGAGATAGGACTGTAAAATCAAAGTCTCATAAGGGCTACTATGTGCGAATTCATGGTGAATATGCTCAGCACTAGTTACTAAAATTTAATTTTTTTAAGTTATATTTTCGTACAACATAAATCTTAAAAATAACAATGTAAAAAGGCTTGGGATACATGTAAAAAGAATAGTAGAGGGTAAACTGGAACCAAAGAAAGGTTTCAATAATATGGTGACTGAAAGATACAAACTTGATTCCATGTTTCCCAAAGTTCCATAAAAGCCAGAAGGAGTTAAGCTAAAATGCAGTCGATAATATATAGGTTATTTGCAAATTTTCACCTAAAATTATTTTCGGTACATCCGGAGAAGTATTACATCAAACTGTCTACAGAATACAGTAAAAACTAAAAGCCTTCGAGGGACGTATAAGCATAAAAAAGGCAGTTGACAGCAAGCCCATAGCTAACATGAATTTAAATGGAGAGAAAAGCAACGCGATTTTAATAAAGTCAGAAACACGTCAAGATTAGCCACTCTTCCCATACCAATTCAATACAGTTCTTGATGTCTTGCTAGAGCAACCCAGCAGGAGGAAGAGGGTCTCCTTTACATGGGTTACCTGTTAGTTTTCATGTCATGCTTAGCAATAGAGTACGCTTGAACCAAGGGAGATAACTCGAGACACATGCCTGGTACTCATACTGTAACTTAAATTTCATGACACTTTCCCGAGTTCAAGACAGAGACTTCAAACCAGCCATCGTACCAATGGCCGTTCAATACGGACTCAGTTACTGCATCGGTAACCAGAGCGTAGTTGTAGGTTCATGTGAGTGTACTTTAACTCCAGAAACTGATTCACATCCTGCACCTTCCTAGGGTTTTGTGTTTCTTATATTTCCTTTTTAATGTTTGCTATGGGTGTGAAACCATGGCGAATTCACCTATAATAATAAAATTAATAATGCTGTAAGTCGTTATGTAAGATGAATTAGCGCATTGACTAAGTATCCAAGTCCTTCAGCATCTTCACAGATGAGCTGCGTTCCCCTGGTGTGACCCACAGTCACCGTCGGTGGGGAATTGATACTACAGTAAGAACCATCAAGGACTGGCCAAGGTGCTATCTTTTGAGCTCACTTCTTAGCTACCGAATCAGTCTTACGCCTTCTCTGTCTGTCCCACGGATCTGCTCCTACCCCCAGACTACCATCACCAGATATGAACGGTTTGCAGGCCTCTCTTCTTCGCTGGCTCTGCTGCTCAGACTGAAATACAAAGCACTCACCGGGCTTCTTCCCTCTGCAGGATGGTGGGTTCATCGGGCGAATCCCGACTGCAGAATAGCCAGCGCTGTGGGAGAGGGTGGCCGCCGAAGCCCGAGATAAGCGCCTGTGCCTGGGACCTCACCTCCCTCTGGAGCTGTAATTTTCATTTCACAGCGCCAACGACAGCGCTGGCTTGGGGAACAAGACCACGTAGAGACACTCATCAAACCACCCAAGCGTTTTCCTGTGATCATCTCCGTTAAACAGCAAGGTGTCTTGAGGCAGCACATGATCCTTGGGGGCTGACTGGGAATCCTGTGAGTAACTCGGGGAATTGTGAGCTCAGATTAGGTGAGAGAATTGCAGTCTCATTGGATTCCAGGCTTCCCTGACTTCCTCCAACACAAATCATCTTAGATCTTTTTTATATAAAAAAACAAACCCTGATAACATGTGTTACTTAAGATGTTTATTGTTTGAGAGTTTGGCACATACATACAATGTGTTATTGTAAAGTGGACCCCACCTACTATCTCCTTTCTAATTCCTTCCCAAATCCCCACCAGTATTCCCTCAAAATCTCATGTGTCTTTTTTTTTTTAACCCACTGCGAGCACGGAGTGCCACCAGAATGTGTCCGACTGTAGGGACATCTACTTGAGTGGTCTCTCGGGGGTCTCTTTGATGAAGACTTCCTTTCTGCTTGCAGCTATCAGCTGTCAGTATCTCTTCAGCTGAAAGTGGGACTTCCTGACCACCACCATCTTCCGAACTGGGCTTTTGTCTGGCTTGATCTTTTGCACGCTGTCCCAACCACCGAGAGTTTATTCGTGTGAGAGCCCCGTTGCGTCTTGAAAACAGTTTCACTGGAGTCATCCATCGCCTGTGGCTCTTACAACCCCTTTACTCCCTCTTTCCCAATGGTTCCTGAGCCCTCAGAGAAGGAGGCGTAGTAACGCTATCCCATTTAGAGCTGAGTGTTCTGCAGGCTCTTACGCTTCGGCACCTTTATCAATTTTGGATACCTGTGTTAATCCCATACACTGCAAAAAAGAAGCCTCTCTGCTGAGGGCTGAGGGATACGCGGGACTGTGCGTATAAATATAAGATGTTAGGGGGCAGTTTATCACCGTCTCTATTAAGTAGAGTCACAGTATGTTGTTCTCCACCGGGCCTTTCACCCTTCCTAGTCACATATTCTCCGCCCTGATAATGGGGCCAGGCATGAGTTCCGTCTCGAGCAGTGAACATTAAACCTGGACAGAAAACCCAGGTTGATTACTGCCCATAAAATTCACGCCACTGTTGCAACCGTGGGGATATCTCCCTAGGCTTCCCTGCAGGGCCCACAGCTGGGTAAAGTTGATGATTACTTTTTCCATTTAGTAGTGTGTGCAGCACCTCCGAGCACTGCGAAAGCTAGCCGGTCGGGATGAGCTTCTGAGTGAGGACCAGCTTGATCTCTCCATTTCCTAAGCTCATGTGTGTGGTGTCTCTAGCGGTAGGGTCTTACCATCAGTGGACAACAGACCCCCAAACTTCACAGGCTCTTGCCTTTGGTTTTGGTTGTCCTCAACTTAGCTCTTAATTTTCAGACACCCAATCTGCCTCATTTTAGAGTACTCAGTAGAATAACAGAACCAGTCAAATCCGAGTAGGGTAATTAATGAATCGGGAGTAAAGGGAAGAACATGATGTCATCATTGACATCAGAAATCATTAGAATAATTAGCATAAAGGAATGCAAGTTAATTTTAGATATCAATAGAAAACATTCTGGAAAAAAGTTAAAGTGTGGACCATTAATAAACCTTTTTTGGTGTTTTTGTTTTTTGAAGACAGGGTCTCTTTTCATAGCCCGGGTTTCCCTGTTCTCACCATGTAGACCAGGCTGGCCTTGAACTCATAGAAATCTGCCTGCCTCTGCCTCCCGAGCTCTGGGATTAAAGGCGTGCGCCACCGTGCCTGGCCATGAAATGATACCTTAACAGGGCACTGTCGTTCATTATAGGTTATAACCATCTCTCTCAAAGAAAGGCACCTGCATCAAATGAGTGAAAGGAGAAATTTACCCAGTTTCTACTTTTCTATTCATTTTGATCTTTTCAATTATTGTGATGAATATAAACATTGGATTTGCCCAATAACAATCCTATTAACGTGTTTTAACCCTCTAAAATAGACATCCTTTGCATGTTTGTCTTTAGAATCATTTATATCTGCCAGTTAATTCTTAATCAACTCGTTTCTCTGGGGATTCAATATCCAAAAAGAAAAGGCAAAACAAACAAATGAACAACAAAAAAAAAAGAAAAGAAAAAGAAAATTTCCCCTGAATTTTGCTTCTAATAATGAAGAAAATACAACGAGGCATGTTGTATCAGTAACTAGAATATTTTAACTCACAGATGACACTGGAAATAATGCCCATTATCTCACCCCCAATATTTCAAAGTAGAGCAATCCACATATCATTTTCAAACTGTCTATTCCTTCCCAGGGAAGTGTGGCTCCTTAGTATTCTCCCTGAAACATAATCTTGTTACTTTCTTGTTTACCTTGATGGAAAAGAAATTCAGATGAACTAACAACAATCTAGTTTTCCCCTCAAAGTGTCCAGACCCTTTTTAAAGAGACGCTTAAACTTGGTGTTGCAATCGATTTCTGGAGCAGGGAAATATATGTAAATTTAAGCCAACCGTTTTTGTGCTCAGTCAAAGTAGCGCAAGGTGACCAATAGCTGTGCGTAAGGGACAGTCTTCTTTCTCTTCCTCTCATGTAAAAATGACGCGCAGACCACAGAAGTTTTTCCAGTGATAAGTGGTATGATTTCTTCTCGGCAGAACTGACACATGGCACTAACGTTAACACGGAAGTGTGGGTTCATGCACAATGCCACACTGGGAAGGAGTCTGCTTGCAAACCATGCTCCTGGAAGACCCGGGCTAAATCCCCGGGCTAAATCCCCGGCTGCAGGTGCTTGTAATCTCAGCACTCATGGGTGGTGGAGGTAGGAGGATCAGAAAACGCAAAGTCATTCTCTGCTACATAGGGAGTCTGAGGCCAACCTTGTTAATATGAGACTGTCTCAAAATAGTTTTTTAAATCAATCAATTAATTAATTATAATTAATTTAAGAAATGAACAGTGAGGTCAAGGCCTTGACCCAGCCAGCTGTAGATGACATCATGCTCGGCCCTTGTCCCAACATTGCCACTCAAGCCCATCGCGGAGGAACCCCCCCATAGGCATTGTGAACTACAATACCCGGAAATCCAAGCACCGAGCTGCAAGTCATCGATCCAATGAAAAACCAGGGAAAGGCCCTTTCCTTGTAGACGGAGTCATTGGGGTGTGAGCTTCAGCCGTCTCAAGGCGGTCACTTAAGGCTGCCCCTCGGTCTGTCCCTAGTCTGTTCTTTCTGGTGTACGGGGTCTGCAGTGACTGTCCGGCAAGGAGCAGGTTCGGGAAGCTCGCCCAGGTCGCCGCCCCTGTCCACTCCCAGCCTCACTCCCACCCCCGTCGCCCACCGCCCCGATTGTCCACCCCTGTCACCCCACCCTCACCTCCCCGCCCCGGTCCCCGCCCCTGTCCACTCCCACCCCCACCCTGTCGCCCAACGCCCCGATCGCCCATCCCCCCATCGCCCACCCCTGTCACCCCACCCTTACCCCCTCCCCCCCCCCCCCCGTCTCCCACTGTCCCGATCGCCCACCCCTGTCCACTCCACCCTCAACCCTCTGTTGCCCACCACCCTGGACCCCGGCCCCATCGCCCACCACCCTGGACCCGCCCTACCAGCAGACCCTGATGGCCTGGACAGAGCAGAAGGACCACACTCAAGTAGATAGTGCGTCCCCCTCGCAGCCTCTGGGGCTCAGCAAACACCTGATTATAGGCAGGCCTGGCTGAGCAGCGAGATGCTCAGTGGCCGCGCCTCTCCATCTGTCTCCCATGTGCAGGAGTGAGTGACTGTGAACGGACACGCAGAGGGGTGGCGAGTGGGAAAGCTTTAGCATGTCGGTCCACTGCTACTTCGGGGAGTCATATTTGGGATAAACTCTAGAAGCCGCGTCTAGCTGGTGACCTGTACCCTTGGGAGCCCGGGAGCCTTCTGATCAAAAGAGGGACAGGAGCAGAATTGAGTGTGTGTGGGTGGGGAAATCTCCGAAAGATTGGTCAGCAAAATAAATAAATAAATAAATAAACTTTAGAAGGCCCTGAGGGACATTGCAGTGGATTGGAGATTAAACTCTTTTTTAAGGCCACACAACTGTAAAACATTGTACTAAGAACAGAGGCATGACTCCAGAGAAACACTGAGGTGGTACCGGGCTCGGATAGAGAGTTGGAGACTTTGGGAGGAAGATGGACACGGGGATAGACGTGTTAGACTTAGATTGCGGGTCTTCCAAAATAAGGTTGTTCATTGTTTGGTGGTTTCTGAAATCCCTGTTTTGCCAGGGCAGTGTGACCTTCGAGGATGTGGCCGTGTACCTCTCCTGGGAGGAGTGGGGTCTTGTGGATGAGGCTCAGAGACGTCTGTACCTTGACGTGATGCTGGAGAACTGGGCGCTCACGTGCTCACTCACTGGGTAGGTAAGCCCCTTAAACCAGCCCTTGTGCTCGGGGCTGGACTCCGCCTCTTTCCTTTTCCTTGGGAGCAGTTTGGTCCTCGGGTCTGAACCGTAGGCACTGTTGCCCTTCCCCAGTTCTCAGGCTGGGAGAACAGAGTATGTAACTTATTTCTCTCCGCTCAGTGCCAGGATCCCGTAGCTCCACAGCCTATTGGTAGGAACTCCGGATTAATGGTGTGTAGCAATTGTAGCTTTCTCCGTATTCTGCTTGTAAGTTCAGAGCACTCAAGTTTGATTGTCAATTATTCATGTGTGTGTGTGTGTATGCATGTGAGTGTGTGTGTATGCGTGAGAGTGCAGCATGATATTGATGTTAAGAATCATCTTCCTTTGCTTTTCCACCGAGTTCTTTGAGGCGCAGTCTCTCAGTCAAATCCTCACCAATAGGGCTTGTCTTCCCAGCTTGCTTTGAGATCCCTACTTTTCGCATCAGAGGCTAGAGTTACAGACCACCAGAGTCACCAGATATGTGTGTGGAATTCTATTCCTCATGCTTCCAGAAGCACTGTAACTGCTGAGCCATCTACCTTTACCCGATTTTATTTACACCCACCCGGTATTCGTAAATCACCGACATTGTCGGTGCCTGGACTCTTTTTGTAAGTCTCTTCCAGAATGGTACCTGTTTTTCAGTTCGTTATAAAATATGCAATGTACATAGTCTACTCTTTAAAATACCTAAGTACACAGTTCAGAGGGATCCTCCTTCTGTCCTGTATGATTCTTGTACCAACGACCATTCACAAGTACTCCACAGAAACAGTGATCCGGCGTGTGTTCTTTTGTATGGCGTGTTTGCAGAGTTTGTTCACGTTGCATCATGAGAATTTTCTTTTTAAGACAGAATAATTCTCCATTGTATGTGTGTACTGTATTTGGTTCATCTACCCAGTCAGTCAGCCAGCCATCTGGGAACACTTAGGGTTTTTGACTAAAGAGTCATGCTGATAGAACATAGGTATGCAAATATCTTCTCATGTCTCTGGTTTAAAACTTTTAGACCTACTTCCAAAAGTGTGATTGCTAGATAATATAGTAATTCTAGTTTTAATTTTTAAAATTAATTGTGTGTGTGTACGCATACATCTGTGTGCATGCACACATGGAAATCAGAGGCCGGCTCCTGGGAAATGATTCTCTCTTTCTACCATGTGGGTACCAGGGATGAAATTCCCATCATCTGGCTTGACAAGTGTCTTTACCCATCAAAGCATGTTACCGACCCCATGTTTAGCTTTTTAAGGAACAACCATAATGCCTTCTAATGCACTGGCGTCATTTCACATCCCCACCTGAAGTATACAAAGGCTCAAGTTAGTCCACATCCTTGATGACAGTTGTCATTTTGTTCCTTTAACAGCTGACATCAAAATGCTGTCCTCGTAATTTGCATTTCCCTGTCAGTAGAGCTACTGAGTGTCTTCATGTGCTATTGGCTATTTTGACATCGTTACGGAAATGTAGAGTCCAGTCTGTTGGTTATTTTAAATTTGGTATTTATTATTATTATGAGTCACTGAATGTGTGGAATGCTCGTGTGCTCTGGATAAGATATGTGATTGGAAAATATCTTCTCTTATTTTGTTACCTTTTTACTGAATTGATAAGGTCCTTAGATGGATGAGGGTTTTGTTTTGTTTCGATGAAGTTCAGTTTCCCTTTTACTTGGTATTAGTTCTAAGGAATCATCAGCAAGTCTTATGTTATTTCTCTTTTAAGAGTTTTTTTAAAAATGGTTTTAGCTCTTGAATTTAAATTGTTGATCCTCCCTCCCTCCTTCCTTCCTTCCTTCTACTTTCCTTCTTTCTTCTTTCCTTTCTTTTTTGAGACAAGGTTTTGTTATGTTGCCTAGGCAGGTCTTAAACTCATTATTTTTAACCCCAGTCTCCCAAGTGCTTGTCAGTTCCCATGGCGTCCATTTTGAGAATATTTATTTTGATGTCAAGTAAAGGTCCAGCTGTATTCGTTCTTATGTGGAGACCCAGTTTCATAGCATCATGGGTTGAGAAATGTTCCCTTTTGCCATTTAATTCTCTTGGCCTTCTTGTTGAAAATTACCAGCCAGGTATTTGAGAGTTTACTTCCTGGCTTTCTATGCCATTGCTTTCTGTATCCTTATAAAACTATGACCCCATTTTAATCACCATAGCTTTGTGGTAAGCTTTGAAAGTGAGGTTCCCCCCCCCAACTTTTATTTTATTCAAAATATTTTAACTATTTGATGGCCACCTTGTTATTAAATATATGAGTTTGGGGATGTAGTTTTCTATTTCTGCACAGAACAAAGTGTCATCGGTATTTCGATACATAGGTTGTTCAATCTGTGGATCACTGTGGAGAGGGCTTGTCATCTTAGTGTTCAATCTTCCGATATTTCTATGTGTATCATTCTGTCATTCTTCCTAGCAGTATTTGTAATTCTTGTGTACGAGGTCTTTTACACCCTTGATTAATTCCTTAGTATTTTTGATGTTATAAGTTGAATTTTTAGTTTTATTTCTTTTAGGTTGTCCACAACTGGAAGAGCATAAATTTACACCTCCCAAATCGAGCACTAATGCAAGGATTGTCACAAGCCAGGACTTTGACGGAAGGTCCATCTTTCCGGAACGCCTGCCCCTGTGAAGTACATGGATTGGTCTTGGGGGACATGCTTCCCCTCCCTGACCACCATGGAAAGGAACAGTACACGTGTGGCAGGCGACTCTACTTCACTCTGGATGTTCAGCATCAACAGAGACAGCGCAGAGAAGCGATGCTCTTCCAGAGCTATACGGATGAGGTTTCGTTTATGAAGAACTGCACCGTCCATTTGTCAGAGAGGCCCGTCACCTGCAAGGCGGCTGTGAAAGGCTTCCCGGTCAGCATGGGGTTTCTCCATCAGCCAGCAGTGAACTCAGTGGCGAAACCAAACAACGGTGACAAGTGTGGGGCGACCTCTCCCAGCAGAAGAAGTGATCACAGCTGGGGAATATGCGAGAAAACCATCAGCCACACAGATACCCTCGCACAGGATCAGAGAGTCCTTTCTAAGGAAGGACCTTTCGGATGCAGTAAGTGTGGGAAAGCCTGTACACGGAGATGTAATTCATTCAGCACCAAAGAGTTCCCAGTGACAGCAGACCTTACGAATGCAGTCAGTGTGGGAAGTTCTTCACGTACTCCTCCAGCTTGGTTACACATCAGAGAATTCACACCGGAGAGAAACCTTGTGGGTGCAGTGAGTGTGGGAAGTCCTTTAGCCAAATCTGTGGCCTCACCAGCCACAGGAAAGTTCACACTGGAGAAAAGCCTCATCCATGCGGGGAGTGTGGGAAGCTTTTTAGCCAACGGTCCAACCTCATTCAACATCAAAGAGTTCACACTCGAGAGAAGCCCTACGGGTGCAATGAGTGTGGGAGAGCTTTTAGCCAGAACTTCAGCCTTATTTACCACCAGCGAGCTCACACCGGACAGAGACCTTATGCGTGCAGCGAGTGTGGAAAGTCATTCAGCCGAAGCTCCAGCCTCATCCACCACCGGAGACTTCACACTGGAGAAAGGCCTTCTGAGTGTGGGAAGTGTGGGAAATCTTTCAAGCAGAGCTCCAGCTTTGGTTCCCATCGGAAAGTCCATGCGGGGGAAAGGCCGTATGTGTGCGGAGAATGCAGGAAATCCTTCAGCCATGGTTACAACCTGAAGAGCCACCAGAGAGTCCACACTGGAGAAAGGCCCATTGAGTGCACTGAGTGTGGGAAATCCTTCAGCTGCAAATCTAACCTTGTTAAACATCTGAGGGTTCACACTGGCGAAAGGCCCTATCAGTGCAGGGAGTGTGGTAAGTCCTTTAGTCAAAGCTATAGCCTCATTCAACACCAGAGAATCCATACTGTGAAAAGGCCCTATCAGTGCAGGGAGTGTGGGAAGTCCTTTGGCAACAAATCTGGCCTTATTCATCACCGTGGAGTTCATACTAGAGAGATAAGGAAAGTCACACAGGAAGCCATGACCTGTGAGAGCCATCTCTCCGGTTTATAAATTCCAGGCATGAGGAGGCTATCTGGAGCTGTGTTCCATTTGCTAACCTGTGTGCAGCCCTTTCCGTTTGTATTCCTGACAGTTTCTGAGGCTGAAGCCATTTCACTGGCTACTAACCACCTACCAAGTCCATACAGTGTATCAGTCACCACCCCAAGTTCACAGAAGCTGTTTTTCCCCGTGGCTGGAGGAAATCCCAAGAAGCCTGAGCCCTCGTTCCTTTGTGCCTCATAAACTAGGCCACAGACTTGATCCTCTTTCACACAGAGACCCCGATTAAGCTATTTCGTGTGGCTTGTCAGAGAGAACTATTTATTCCTAAAGATTTGTTTATTTTTAAGTGCGTGAACGTTTTTTTTGCACAGAAGTGTACCAAGGGCACATACATGCAGTACCTGTGGGAGCCAGAGAGGGCGTAGGATCCACTGGGACTGGAGTTACAGACAGTTGTGAGCAATCATGTGCCTGCTGGGAACCGATCGTGGTTCCTCTGCATGAGCAACTAGTGTTTTTAACCACTCCGCCATCTCTGTAGCCCCCAGGAAGGACTTTTTGGAGGTGTTAATCTTGCGATGCTCCCATTTCACTAGTCTCCAAATCACCAACGTGGAAATAGTCTGCCTCACACACTGCTTTACCTTCTGTAACGATAAAGTCTTTATTGTTTATGGTGTTTGTAAGTTTGGGTTTCTGTTCACTCCAGGAGAGAGCTTGAACAACAGTACCGGGCCCTACTAGCAATGTCGACTGAACTAAAAACTTGTGTGCATGGTGGGGAAAGGTGGGTAATTTATGTGCTTAAAGAACAGCAGTGTAATGGGAGACTGTAGCTCCCTTCTCAAGACTGTGGCCATCTTCAGTGTCTTCAGACTAAGTCTGGCCTGAAGAAAACCCTGGTTGGCCCTCTGTAGAGACATCTTCAGAATAAGGTGCCCTCGGGGACCAAAATCCATACTTAATAAAAAAAAAATTCTAAACACAGAGAAATGATTTGCACTATGACTTCTTGAAACATGTTTATGGGGGGAGGGGGAGGGGTTTGAAAAAACTTTTACCACCTTGGCCATTTTTGTCAATGATGAGAATTATGCAAGCTTACACTCTGAAAGAGGAGCCAGTGTATTTACATTTATGTTAGGTCTTTCTGGATCTGATAATTTGCATTGAGCACCAGTACTCTCATCAATCATTTTCTTCCGAGTGTATTGGGGTGGTGGTTACTGGCCCATAAACAAACTACCGACCAGAAGAAAGAACAAGATGGGAATGAAAACCTCATGTATTTCGGAGCTAAAGGACCGAGTGACAATTTCTATAAAACACAGAGAAAACTCACAGGAAATATAGTAGAAAACAGGCAAATCATCAAAGAAGACTTTTAAAAACGCCTAGCTCCAGACAAACACAAATCATGAAAACTTTCCTGTTTTGTGAAATGAAGTGGGAATAAAACTGAAGATGAGATATCTGAATGAAACAAATTTTAAAGGGGATACCCTCGAAATAGACACGAGGATGGTGCTCGTGCTTGGCGGTGTCAGAATCATTTAGAAAAGAATATGCCAGCCCCTCTTAAGAATGGCACAAATGCCAGGTTGTGAAGGTCTCCCCACCAAGTTCCGCATGTTAACACGTTGCCCCTGAAACACGGACTTGATGGAACTCTTAGAAGCCCAGCTGGAATTACTTGGGTTATTGCGGGGACCCCAAACTGGATCTATCTCTTCTTTGCAACAAAACAAAACAAAACAAAAAAACCCCAGAACATGGTTATTATTTTTAAAACAAAGGACATTAGTAATGTAAATTCTCAGGGAAGAGACGAGGCCAGAGGGATATTTTCTTGAAGACATGAATAGCTGTCGAGATAGAATTCACCCCGACTAATGAATTTTGACGAATCCTTTGAAAAGTGGACGGTATGGCACATGGCATGAGGGCGTTAAGAGTCGTGGGGATAGTCATGAACTGCATGAGTGGGCCACAGGGCTGAGCGACAGATTTTAATTGTTAATCTTTGGTTAAAGCGTGTATTAAATGTACATAGTAACGGAGTGCGTGATGATACTTGGTGTGTGTACATCGTGTGCTTGTGTCGTATCCATCTCTTTTTATCTCACTCATGTCCTGATTTCTGGCTCTCTGGTTCTTTCCCGCTTCTCAGTAGTTTGTATTTTACTCTCATTCCTTTTTGATCCTTGGCTTCACATGAAAGAACATGTGTAATGTTTGCCTTTCTCAGGCTGACTAATTTTGTTAGGGTGCCCGCTGTTTCCACCTACTTTTCTACAACATTTCCAGACCAGTGTTGACACCTGAAGAACTGTACTATCTACACAAGGGAAGAGCAGTAAACAACAGCTTGGAGCTGGCGAGCCGGCTCAGTGGTGGAAAGCAGGTAGTGATCTTCCAGAGCAACTGAGTACAGTTCCCAGCCACCACAGCAAGCAGATCACAGCCACTCCGGTCCCAGGCTCTCCAACACTCCAATCTTTCCTCTCTTGGCAGCAACATGCATGCGGTAAACATACATATACTGTGGCAAACACACATGAACAAAAAGCTTGGAACTGGTGAGAGAACTGCTCATAACTGGTGGTTATGAGCAACGATTGCACTTCCAGAGGACTAAGGTTTCATTTCCAGCACTCCCTGGTGGCTAACAAGCACCTGTAACTAATCCTAAGGGGTCTAAAACCCTCTTGTAGCCTCTATAGGTAGATTGTGCATGTGTTGCACAAGCATATGTGGGGGAAAATATACATACACACACATTAAAAGGCACACTTGAGTACACACACACACACACACACACACACACACACGAGATTAGGTAATCGTTTCCTGAGTTCTCAGATAATGTCTGACCTCCCAGATGTATTTTCTCATGTTTATCTATACATTACCTAATGTCACATACTGAGTTGGTACAATAAGATGACTCTATATGTTTGGAAAATGGGTCGCTATTGGATAGTAATTTCTGAAAGAAAAAAATGCTATGATACAATTCCCAGTGAAAGGACCACATGAGGCAGGGACCAGGTACGAGATGCTTGTTATTTTGAATGTGCACTCGGCATTCTACAACAGATAAAATAATATGCAGGTACACAAGAAAAGACAGAGGACCAGGCTCATGACAAACGTGAAGGGACCTATGCCTTGCCACAGCACTGTGAAACAAGGCTGCAAGAACATTTGACGTTGCTGATGAGAACAAAGGGGCAAAAGATGGGAAAGCAATTTTCTACGAATGCGGTGACGCTAACTCTCCACAGCATCGGCCCTTTGGAGTAGACCGCAAAGATGAGCAGAACGGACGAGACTGAATAGGAGATGACAAACGTGCACACCAGGATGAGGATAGTTTGGGTGGCTCTGTCCTCAGGCGAGACTCTTGGAGAGTTCTGAGCACTGTGAACATGCCTGACTCGTCTCTTATGTCTGTAGAGGATACTCACCATGGACACACTTGAGCAGGCCATGAGACCCAGACACAGGCCGTCAGAGAAGCACAGTAAGAACACGTACAGTGCGGTTGCCACATTGCCGGAAGAAAGCCACGAGCAGTAAGCATGACTCCTCTTGTCTGTCACATTTCTGCTGTAACCGGGGCCTGACACTCTCGCTGCGCTCATGATGTTTAGAATCATGTGCACTAGCCAGCTGAGTGAGCAGGAGGGACCGATGAACTTGGTGGCCCTGTGTTTAAGCCTCATCCACCTGGAGTTGCCAGGGCTGACAGTGATTGCTTGGAAGCAGCTCAACAGGCACATGGCATACAGGGACACGCCCCTGGCTATTCGGTAAATGTACACTATCAGTTTACATCCTGTGTCATCCAGGGAATACTTGAATCCAAAATCTGACATTGTCCGTAGAATGCCTCTTGACATGACAGATAGGAGGTTGGCAAATGTCAAGTGCTCTACGATCAGGTCTTTGGGCATCAGATGCTTTCCCGTGAACATCAAAATGACGTGATGGAACAGTATTGAGGAATTACCAAGCACGCCTATAGTAATCTGGCCGAAGAGAAAAATGACCATTGCCAAGTTCCCAGAAGCCATTTTCATTTCTATCAAGAAGGTAAATAAATATACTAAGGTCAAGAGACTATGACCACGCGTCATTCATGAACTCAGCTTAAATGAAGTATTCATCACTTTATCAATATAGCTCTCACTGAAGAAGAATGTTTCAATGATTTTTCTTTACAGATGTGGAAAGATCTCTATAGATCTCTACCATCTCAGTGGAAAATACGGTGTGTTTACTACAGATGAATGTTCTCACTATTCGTGGCGGCATATGCCTTTCATTCGAACACTCGAGAGATACAGACAGACAGATCTATGTATGTGAGGCTAACGTGATGAACAGAGTGAGCCCCCATAACAGTTAGGAACAAACACAGAAACACCTAATCTCAAAAAGCAGAAACAACAAAAATTAATGTTTTCCTTGCTTTTGGCTAAAACATGATGATTTGGGGTCAATATGCAAACAAAGAATTTAAAAATTAAAATTTAAAAATTAAAAATTAAAAAGCATCCCAGTGTTTCTGAAATTCACCTGAACCAGAATCTTGATGATTCAAAATCATCAAGAGAAACAACAGAAAATGTTTGAAAATCTCATTTACAACGAGTGGCTAAGTATTCAGAATTTTTAAAGAATATTTTAAGATTTATCTTTGTTTTGCATTTCCTGTGTGCTGGTGGAGGTTGCATGTGACTGTGAAAGCCAGCTGAGGCCAGAGGCGTGTGGTCTCTTGCAGCCAGATGTGAAGACAGTCGAGAAACACCAGTAGGATCTAGGAATTCAACTTGATCCAAAGTAAGAGTTAGTAAGCATCTTAACTACTGATCCATTGCAGAGATGCAATCATTTCTTTCTGCAATGTCTGGTGGGACTCAGTGGTCAGACCTTCTGATCCTGAATGACTTTGTGCAGAATGGATATAACCTGCAGATGAACAGAATTATCTATATCCCCCAACCCAAACCTGGGATTCATTTTAAATTATTTAAAACAAGAAATGATATAAAAAAAAACTCTCAGAGGAAAACATAAGTAATACAGGATGTGGGTAGAGGCAACAGGACTTGGTAGCACAGAAAATGTCCCCAAGAATTAGTCAGTGGAACCACATAAAATGAAAAGGTTTCGGCACATTAAAGGAAGCCAACAGCCAAGTGAAGATGTAACCTACATAACGGGGAAAATCACTGACTTCTGTACTCCAGTCAGGAGCTTACTGCTGTGAATGAACAAGGCAGAGTAAAGATTAACCAGTCCTTTACCAACCTTCCAGTCGACACACAGTTGAAGGAATGGGCAGAGTTCTTTAAAGAGGGAACACAAATGTGTGGTAAATAGTTTTTCAAGTGTTCACCGTCTTTAGCTGTCAGGGAAATTGAAACTGTAAGTACTCCGAGACTCCATTGTTGCCCTTAGAATGATTAACATCAAAAGAAGAGGCAGCAAACAGACCCTGACCGTGATGTGGGAAACGGAACCTTCACTCAGTGCAGTTGGGAGGGTAGATACAGTTTTAGATTCATTATAGATGCAAGTACAGCGGTGTCACAAAGAATAGAGAATAGAACCACCTAGGACCCAGGTATATAACGTCTGGGCATATATCCAAAGGTCTCTGTGTCCCACCATGGAGATACTCAAATACCCATGTGAACTGCTGCATTATTCAAAGGAGCAAGGACGTAGAAACTGCCTAGATGTTTATCAGCTGACAGTGGAAGTGTAGAAATCCATGCACAGTGGAATGTTGGTCATCTGTAAAAGAAAATGAAATCCCAATGTGTGCAGGGAAGAGATGGACTTGCGCAGAAATTAAACAAAGTGACTCAGAGAAAGATCAACAGAGGGAGGGAACGGGGAGTCAGAATAGCCAAGTGTGACATTAAAGAGGAACGGAGGCTTCTCAAAGTTATGCAGAGCTGTGAGGGCTGTCGAGGGAAGAAGCAGAAAGGTAGAAGCCGAGAATAAACAAAGTTGAAAATGTTGTCATGGATCTAACATTAGGTATGCTGATTAAAAATGTAAGGAACCTGATTAAAATTTTAAAAACGATTACATCTCTGTAGTAAATTCTGCAATTTCATAATGACAGTTCTCACTCTCAATGCAACGTTACAGACTTACGCTCAGTTCTTAGGTCTTCTCCTCATTCCTCCTGGGTCACGTCTCTTCTATAAGCCTCTCATTTCATGAGAAGGACTGGGGACAGAAGCCAGAGTCTCCTGCATGAGAGACAAGCGCTCCACCACTGACATACAGTCCTACTCTCTCTATATGTTTTAGGATCAGTATGTCTCATGGTAAAGAAGGAATATTGTAATCCTTATGTCTTGGTGATGCTATGCTGTCTTCTTTTGCATTTAACCATTGGAAGAATAATCTTATTTGTGCCCCTGAAGATTTCATTGAAGACCATGGTATGCATGTACCTTTTCTGTGCTTTACAGAATCTGTTTCAAATTGTAATAATCGCCAACCTAAAAGTAATGCATTTCTTAGACTTATTTCTTAGGCTTTTCTAATTTTGTTGGCATTATAAGCACCTTCCTGAAAGAAGTTCTCATGGTTTGTATGTCCTGGGCCTATGAAATACTATTTCCTATGAAACAAAAATTGCTGTGTCATCCATGATTCCACTTCTTAGAAAGAGACATACAGAAAGAGAAGACATAAGAACATGGAGACAGATACAGTAGAGAAAAAGACAGAGGCAGACTAAGTGAGGAAGGATTGAAGGAAATGAGGTGATCGCAGTCATAGGGGAGACTCGGTAGCAGCTTATGGGAGGAACAGGGTTCACACAGCCCAGGGACGACTGGAGACAGTCTACTCTGCCCTGAGTTGGAAATGGTCCCAGTTCCGATCAAAAGCCTCTTTCAAGTACCACTCCCTAAACCAACTCCAGAGCCACCTTTCCCTACCCCATCTATGCCGTGGTCTCTCTCTCTTTCTCTCTGTCCTTCTCTGTGTGTTTCTCTCTCTCTCTCTCTCTCTCTCTCTCTCTCCCTTCTCTCTCTCTCTCTCTCTCTCTCTCCTCTTCCTTCATTACTTCCTTCCTTCTTTGAGCAGAGCTGTAGAACAAATTCTCAATATAACGTTAAGTACAACTAAGATTAAGACGC
>JAMJFZ010000328.1:0-61214 GCA_026225945.1 Cricetomys ansorgei
CCAGATGGCAAAACGACCAAAACCGTGGTGTCTGTGTATGTGTGTTGTGTGTATGTAAAGCTATACACAGTACATAATATTTGATGATATTAAGCAAATATGTTTCTTATAGATTTATTATATCATACTTTTCATTGCTTTGTTTTTGAGACAGGATCTTACATATTCTAGATAGGTCTAGAACTCATGTATATCCAAGGATCATCTTGAAGATAATTCCTGATGATGTTGAATACTCTATGGGTTTTACAAAGACAGTTCAAAACAGATTAAGAAAAAAAATCAAAGAGGTAGAAAGAAAAAATGCAGAGATTATCAGAATTAATAGGAAAGATTTGTAAATGGGAATGCTGAAAATTTGACAGTCAAAATAAGGAGGTAGAATCTCCAAGAGTAGTTTTTTATGGAATGAGGCAGTTGGTGAGAACAGGATAGAGTTTATGAAGGAGATAAGAAAATGAAGATGCAGATGCTGAGTGATAATTTTAGCTGCCATTTCTGATATCTAAATCATAATGATATTAAAAGCTAGAGACATAATGGAAACTTGTATTTTTCAAAAACTATTATTATATAGTTGTTGTATGAATATACATATGTGTTTGTGTGCAAGTACGCACAAACCATGTAGATTCGGAGCATAGAATCAAGTCATCAGGCTTGGTGGAGGACACCTTTACCTACCAAGTCAACTCACCCACTCCTAAACCATTTCTGAATGGTCTGGAGCTTGGCTCCATGCAAGCACAACAACCTGAGTTTAGATACTCAGAACCCACATAAGAGTTAGTGTATTCCATAATCCTTGAGCTTCTAAAAGATGGAAAGCAGGGAGTTGAAGATCACCAGAAGCATGCGTGCCTGTTAACCTGGTATAGACAAGATCAAAAGTGAGGAGCGATCCTGGAGCTCACCTTTACATGCCGCTTTTGTAAACACACTTTAGTATACTTGTGCAGGTGCACGCACACACACACACACACACACAAGCACATACACACACACAAATACACACACACACACATACACACTCACACACACACACGCACATACACACTCACGCACGCACACATGCAGATTGAAAACAGAGAACACTGTGTTTGAGACTCTCTCTGTGCCATCACTGTGAAAGCCTTCATATTTCCCAAAGGCTCCATTAAAATAAGCAAGCATCTTCATGTGTTGAGGACAGTTATCTCCAAAATGATGTATTTCTTAAAAATCTTGTTTGTGATCTCATGAGCTCAAGGAAATGTGACACACATAAATTTTGATTGCAGGAAAAAGGTGCAAATTCTTAGACTATCAGGTAATCCCTGCAGTTATTTGCAAGGTTTCCTTGAGGGAAGGCTGATGTGTCCTATTACAAGTCATGGTCTTTATGATTATATGTCTTTGTATATTTACATATGCAAATAATGATGATGTCATTAAAATGCCCATTCCTATATAGATAAAGCAATGGTATCAGGTGAAACCTAGCAGGTCCTCCACCAAAGGGATCCGTGTCCATATTTATCCCACTAACATCCATTCTGTATGCTTCTTTAGTAAACATACTACTTACACAGAACATATCAAATGCAAAGCCTTGGGTTTCAAACTAAATTGAAATGCTTGAATAACTTATCAGTCAATTATTAAGACCAATTTCCATTGTAACATCTAATATACAAGTTTGGCTCATATAGGATACATTATTTTCTTTCCTAAGCTGGCTAAGAAGGCCAGGTGCTTTGTATTTTTCTTACGTATTTCTGTTTCAAACCAGCTGGAAACCTGCAAGCTGTATTCTCACCTATCATCATCTTTCTTAGTGCTCCCTGTCTCAGTCTGCCAATCAATCTTTTTGCCTGCCTCTCTCTCTCTCTCAATCTCTGTCTCTCTCTCTCTCTCTTCTCTCTCTCTCTCTCTCTATATATATATATATATATATATATATATATATATATATATATCTTTCTCTCTGTCTGCCTATCGGTCATCTGTCTGTCTATCTGTCATCTGTCTGTCTATCCATCCATCTATTACCTGTCTTTCTATCTCTCTTCCACTCTATCTATCTATCTATCTATCTATCTATCTATCTATCTATCTATCTATTTATCTAATCTTTTCCTGGACAAATGCCTTTCAGTAGGCCATGATAAGGGTTCTCCGGCTCAGCTGAATCTGAGTCACCAATGTTTGTCTTTCAATATGTCCCAGCAGCCCTCACATTTTCAGACTCCATCTGTTTTCTATTTCAATTCAACCAAACCCTCTTTTCATTTCAGTCCTTGCATCCCCTCCTTGCAAACCTCAGTTTATCTGGGCTTCCCGAGGGAAATCTATCCTGCGGTCACCAGCATTTAGTTTATTTCTGAAGAAAATGGTCACCGCAGTGTTTTTAAGCCTATTTCACAATGAGTTGTTTTTCTTGCTCATATAGAGTAAAACAAAAAGGGAATCCTGATTTAAAATATATACCTAACTAAAACACTTGTAGAATAATAGTGCATAGCTAAGATTTCTTATCTGACTTTGGATTTTACACTCTAAATTCCAAAAGGATGGTTACAGACAGCATTGTTTTATATCTTGCCCACCTCTACTTAGACAAAGTGACAGATGCAGGATACACTCATAATTTAAATGTAAATGTTAAGATATTATGTCACAGCTGAAACTACTTACCAGATGAATAAAAATAACACATTTTTAATGTGGTAAGCCACTTCGTTAAAACGGTATAATTCTACATTATCTGCCTTCCCTTTTTCCCTGTGCTTAATAGAAGCCAAACAACTTCAGAACAAACATTTTCTCTGTGTCAATCAGATTTAGAGTGCCAACAGAGTTTCTTTTCTTTTCTTTGAAACACATTTATTTTTAGACCTTTCAATCCACTATTGCAAACAGATGTGCTCTTTTTTCCCCATAGAAGAAAATAAATAACTAAGGTTGCAATTTCCTTTTAAAACTTTTTTTAAGTAAAAGAAAAACAATGGGAGTTTTATTTCAGGATTCTACCCTTGCCAAGCATCCAATCTGTAAGACATTTTGCCCTGTTGGTTCGGGATGGGGGAAAGACATCTGTGCACGAGGCATCAATCTGTTCTTTTGAAACACAATTTCATTTCACAGAGCTTTGATCTGTTGAGTGTAAACACAATTTTCTGAGGCTGCTCATTCAGAAGCAGAAATATTGACAATCTAAAGTCTCATCCCTAAAGACAAAGTTTTGTGCCAAAAATAATAACAGCTAATATTTGTAGAGCCCTACAATGGGCCAGATGCTAAACGAACTATTACACACAGGTTATTACAGTTGCTGTTTTCTTTTGTATATCAGTGTCAGCATTATATGCAGTTTATGAACAAAAACATAGAGAAATAAAGGGTTACACATTCCTCACGAATCACTTGGATTATTAGAACCACAGCTGGGTACCAAATTGAAGTTTAGTCTCTCAGCACGGGCATCTTTCCCCAAAACAAGCCCTTTCCCTCAAGCAAACTGTGCATTGGACTACACAGATGAGACTTAAGTCTAAACCAGATTAGAACATAGGTATATATATTCTTTTAGAGTCTTCTGAAAAGTCACATAAAGGAGAAAATAAGGGAAAAAATATACTCAATAAAAACAACGGTAACACACACATCTTGTTGGCTTCCTTTAATACTAATTAATTGTACATAAAGGGAACTTTTTATTACCTAAGATCAATAACACAAAAGCATTTACATAGACTAAGAATCCCTTATTTAGTTTGGTGTGAGGCTATAAAAAGTTGTTCTTTAATTTTTAGGCAACAACAGTTGTCTATATTTAAATTATACCTCCCATTCAGTAACACACCTAACTTCTCAATATCTTTATGGAACAAGAAAATGTGCTTCATCATTTTAGGCCTTACTTTGGGATACTCAGTTTGTTTCCATGTCTTCTTCCTATTTAAGTTTCCAGGAATTTTCCTAGAACTTATATAAGAATTCCAGAGTCTTGGTAGGTATTTCTGTGAAATAGTTAATCATCTAGTATAGTATTTTAACTCCCTTGAATTCGTTCTCTGTCTAGTATATACTGTAGATATCTTGCTAGATAAGCTCCAAGCTCTCTTGCAATTTCTCTACCTTTTAGACTTCTAATTGGCTGAGCACTTGAGGTATTCTGTGGAATAATTATTTTCAAGTCTGAGCAGATCTAGGGCTTTCCTTCGGTTTCCTTTTTTTAGCTACTGCAGTTACCACTTGCCTTTCTCTAGGTGTAAGAATTTATCACTTATCAAAGTCACCAGATGACATGGAAGAATGTAGCTTAAGTACTAAATGCTCGGCAAAGAATAAATACACAATACATGAAGTGAAAAAAAATGAAACCAAGATTTATTAGAAAAGGAGGAAGAAAGAAAGTATAAAAGCTGGAATAACCAAGAGGGAATAGAAATCATGGATAGTGCCAGGTTTGGTGGCATGAAATTGCAGCCCCTCCACTTGGGATGTGGGGGCAGAAAAATGAGAGCTTCACAGACATATACTGCTATGATGTGAGCTTGAAACCACCCTGGACTGATCTAAGACCTTGTGTTAAGAGGGAGAGAGGGAATAAAAGAAAACCGCTCACAGATAGCAAAAAATATAATTCCTAAAAAGGAATTATAGAAGGCAGATATGACTAGAGAAAGATAAAGTAATGCCACTGATGCTGATATTAGATTCCAGTTTTTATCATATTGGCCATTGTGATAGAGAGGTATAGGAAAAGAGCATGGGCTTTGGAATAAGTCTTAAGACTTGTGTTCAAATTTCTAGTCTTTACTTGATCAGCAATACATCTGTCCTATTTTGGTCTGTTCAGAATTCAATAGCAAAATAGAGTATACAGGATGGCTTATAAATGATAGAAATTTGTTTCTCACAATTCTAGAGTACAAAAGTTCATGATCAAAGTTCCAACAGATACATTGTCTAATGAGGGCCGGCTCCTGAGTCATGTTATCTTTTCCTATGGAAAGGCCGGGGTGACTTTCTGGCCTCTAAAAATGACACAAACTCCATTCATGGTTTAACCATTTGTCAAAGGTCCCATCTTCAATATCATCACCGACAATACCACCAGGGTAAGGATTCCAACATATGACTTTGGGAGGTGACATGAATACCTAGACCATCAAGATATGATCTTAGGAAATTCTGTCTCCTTTCTTTCTTTCAGACAGGGTTTTGCTATGTAACTCAAGCTTGTCCAGGACTCATTGTATAATCCCCAAATAGCACAATTCACAAACCTCTAAGTGCTAGAATTTCATGTGTGTACTCTCATGCTCAGCACTGGTAAATATTCTTAATCTCTTTGAAATTTGGATTATTTATAATTATAAAGAAGGTGCAACATCTCCCCTCCTATATTATCTATAAGAACCTGATACATAATATCACAAAAAATGATTTTATATCATTATTTACAAGTCATTCACAGCAAAAGTCTTCCAGAATCTATTAGAATTAATATTGATATACCTAGTCAAGAATATATACAGTGCATTTTATATGTTTTAGAATGCCAGACCACACGTAATATTGTTTCTATGTCTTAGATTACAACTGCCCCTTTTACCCATATTTTATGTGGCAGCAATTAGTTTCTTTTGAGATTTCCATGAGTGCTGATATCCATGGATCTTATATTTGGAATAGTATCCCTCACTTCTAAAGGATCCCCCTTACCAGACAAAGAAGTAATATAAGAATAAATTACAAGGTCATTATTAAAAATTCTGCAGGCTTGGCCTCTATGATAGAATATTTTTATGTCTGTGCGTACATGTAAAAAATACTGGATGACTTTTAAGACTAAAATGTTAAGAAAACAATCTGAAAATACTTGGCTTGTGTTTCTACTAAGTTACTCATGTGTACATCAGGGGGATTCCAATAAAATCTCTGGGAGTGTTCTGTATTTTCTAAAAGAGGAGATGTGAGGCTAGTGAGTTGACACGGTGGGAAAGAGAAGGAGAGCCAAGTTCAGATCTCAACTCCCATGCAAAACGCTAGCACAGCTATACACTCATCTGTAATTCTGGGGCTGTGATGAGCAAGGACAGAAGATTGCTGAGCCTTACTGGCTGCCAGTGTGGCTGGCATTCACTGAGAGACCCTGGATCAAGGGATGAGAAAGAATGATAAAGCAGAACACCTGACGCCTTTCTCTGGCCTTTGTTCACGCAGGCACGCTTACCTGCTCACACATGCACACATCACATATACCGCCCCCAGCACAAACACACACACACACATGCAAGCACAAAAGATATATGTGTAAGAAACACAAGCATTTCCAGTGTGGAGAGATTGGGGAGAAAGGGAAGGTAATTATGTATATGTTACACATAAATACAGAAAGGAAATTTATCTTATAATTAATAATAACAATGTTATGAGAAGTTAAGAAACCTGACTTGTACTGGGCATGGGAGCACATATTTGTGAGGCAGAGAACTGTGGGAAGGGAGGAGGGGACAAACTGCACTGCAGGTCTGCTCTCTTAAATGACTGTGAATGACATCTAATAGAAGTGAGTTCTACTCAGGCATCCTGCTCAGAATTAAAATCTGCCAGTACATGAAAAGATCACACTTATAGACCTTCTTCTTTGTAGATTCCCCTATTATTCCATCAACTGGAGAAAGTTAAATTAAAGAAGAATTATTATTATCACTAGAGAGCAGGAAAAATTGTAAAAATCTATAATAGATGACCTTTGCTTTGAGGAAACTGAAGGTTATTTGAAATTCTTCACAAAATTTAATTGTTTCATCAATTATATGGAAGTCAATACTAGTCAGTGTATAATATTAGATTTGTGATAGACTCACTTAGATATTAACATTAAGGTTATTAGCAAGCAAACAGAATATGAAAAACTAATAAACACAATATTAAAATATTCTTCTGGCCATGAATAAAATGTAAAACTAAGCAGTTAAAATTTATTTGAATGTTGCATTTCCTGTAATTCAGCAAGTCTAAGTTATTACTTCAACGTGAAGATGCTTGAACAGATATTTACATATTGTTTTGAAGCCTGTCTTCAAAATCTGTGTCTTTCACACTTAGATACCAATGTGAGGCAGCATAACCTTGCAAGCTCTTAGCAGCCCTTTGTGACTGCCAGCCAGCACACGGATGGCGCAGTCTAGACCTTTCCTCATCCGTGCTGACAAGTTTATGCTTTTTCATCATGTATCTGTGTCGGTTGTTGACTCTCTGTACTTCCCCTTCCTTGTAGACCTCCATTGTTTATTTATGGGGCCACAGGTCTGAATGTTAGAGAAAATGGGGGTAGAGCTTTGTTCTTGAGTCCATTGAAGGGTTTAACATGTCAGTATGCTTCAGCAAGTCTACTATCTTCTGAAAATTTCTAACATTTAGGGTAAAAGACCAGAATGGAAACAGAAAATTACAGTTTTGGATGTGAGCAGTCAATGAGTACTGGAAGCCACAAAAAAACACCCAGAGTTTAGGAAAGTAGAGGCTATAATTGCTGCATTCAACCAGCTTTGCCATGTAGCACCCTGATCGTTACCTTTCAGGACCACCCAGAGTCCACACCAATGTTCACTTATGGCTTTGATGAGAATATGGGATTGTGGTGGGATGTTCTATGATATGTAACATCAACAGATAGCCATATGTGAGGAACGTGTTGAATCCTTTGTGCGTTTACGATCTTTGGGATTTTCCACAGGTCCATTTAGTTTAGATCACTAGCGGGTACTTTAGCATGGTATGGTGAAAATGGAGCATTTGAATATTGATGATGCCACCTTTTATCAAGCTAGTAGGTTAGCTTGAGAGAGTTTCATAGATGCTGACAGATGATGCAAGATTCTTGGGCCAGAGAATGGACGTTCATGTGTTCTCATTAGTGCTTGCCTCCCAAGTCATGTAATGGGATAAGAATTACTCACAGAGGCACAAGTATTTGTCACCTCCGAGGGCACTCAGATGAGGGCGCTCTCAACCTCTTAAATGCCCAGAAGTGTGCTACTAAACCAGTCCAACTTTTACCCAAAAAGAATGCAGTATCTTTATTATCTAGGATAGCAAACAAATCTGTCTGACCTTGACAGACACATTATATTTGTCTCATAGGGCTGTTTGCCATACAAACATATTCAACAGATACCTTCACTCAGACAATAGGCAAAAGCAAGAGAGTCTTGTTTCTTGACATTCTTGGATAAGAGCCACTCATTAGCTTTTTAAAATCTACTAGATAAACTTCTTCTTCTTTTCAAAAACAGCCAATATTTACCTAAGACAAACAATGTTACCTGTAGTAAGTAGGACCAGCAAGACGACTCAGTAGACACTGGCACTTGCAACATAAGTCTAGCATCAGAATTCAATCTCTAGAACTCACACAGTAGGAAAGAACTGACTCTTGAAGGATTTCCATTCATCTCCACGTGCACTCTGTGACTTGTGTCTGCCTACACTCACACATTTATCATACAAACATACATATACACACACTAATAATACAAATGATAAATAATAATAACAAAATTTTTGAAGTTCTAACTAAGTATAGAAAATTTAAAAAGTACTCCAGTTCAAAATTCTGTTTTCTCTGACAACAAATAACAAAAACACTAATCTAAACTAGATTTGGATATAAAGTATATTAAATAGAATACTTCTTTGTTTTTTTAAACCTGGAGACCTTCGTGTGCATGGGAGATCATATATATATATATGGTCTCTGCTTCCATTTCTCCCTTCAGGCTTCTGCATTGAGGTCCCATCATCATGAGCTGTAAGCTGTTAGAATGAAATAAAGCCTGTATTCCCTAAGTTGATTTTGGTTAGTGTTTTGTGTTTTGTAACAGTAATACATATATATTTATATATATATATGTATATATATATATATATGTGTGTGTGTGTGTGTGTGTGTGTGTGTGTGTATGTATATGTATATATATGAAGTTAATTGATAAGGTTTCATGACTAACAACTATAATCCACATAATCCCAATCCTTGTGAGGCTAAGGCAGGAAATTTGCTGGGAATTTGAGGCTACCATAGCTAAAGAATAAAATTCTTCCTCAAAAAAGAGTTATTTAATGAACCCCTAGTACCCTAATAACTCCGTATAGAATTTGCTGCTTTCTAAACATCTGTAAAGGAACTCTGTAATTTAGGACAGTTGGGAGAGATGGACACCACATCCAATTTAAGCTTTCAGGGAAACACAAGTCAGACAGAGGTCATTCTCAAAAATGGAATAGGAGAGAAATCCCAGACCTATTGCCCAAGAGAACCTGCTTTGTAAAATGACAAAACTGGTGCTTCATTCACTCTGTCATTTGTAGACCTCAGAGGGACTTGGGTTTGGCTCATTTCTCAGTTGTCCATATCAGCAACTTGGGAATAGATTTTTACATGGAAAAATGTTACCCACTCTTTGAATGACAGCCCAATCTCAGCCGTTTCTTTCTTTCTTTTTTTTTTTTTTAATAATTTGGTCATCAAATGCCTGAATTTTATGGGAATGAGTCCCCAAATCTCAGGTTAATTGTATGTCTACGATAGTTTGTTAACTATACTGGTAATTTATTTCCAACTTAACAGAAACTAAAGCCATCTGAGAAGACAAAACTTCAGTTGAGGGATTGCTTACATCAGACTGGATTGTGGGCAAGTCTATGGGACAGTTTCTTTACTAATGACTAGTGTGAGAGGGGTCGACCCGCCGTGCCACCCTTTGGCAGATGGTCCTGGACTGTGTAGGGAAGCAGTGAGAACAAGCCATTGGGTGATTTTCTTCTATGGTCTCTGCCTCTGTTCCTCCTTCAGGCTTCTGCCTTGAGTTCCCATCATCATGGACTGAAGGCTGTAAGAATGAAATAAAGCCTGTCTTCTCTAAGTTGATCTTGGTTAGTGTTTTGTAACAGTGACAGAAATCAAACTAGAACAAAATTTTTCAGTCTAACTCAGAATAATCCACCAGAGTTTTGAAAATTATTATTGGTGAGCACACATTGTGTTCGGAGACTTTTATCTCATTGAAGATTTGTCCATTTTAATTGTGTAGTAAGAAGAAAATACCTAGTTATTTCCCAGCTTTTTCTACTACTGCTACTCCATTTAATACCTTGTTTAATGCCCCATTACAAAGTAGCATGTACAGAGCTAAAAAAGAAAATGTGTGCATCCATTTGTTGTGTCAGTATCACACATGGATCACACAACTCATTTCTTTTTACTTGGGTGACTCTAGCACTAACGGTCATCTTCCTGAGCGGCATGTCACATGATGATATAAAGCAGAAGAAGCCAGATACCTTCAGTTTAACCAGAAGGAAAGGAAAAATATAATCATCTTCCAGTCAGTCATTCTGAATCTTCTCACAGTATCAAAGGGAAGCTCAGAGATAGATTTCTCGCAATTTTCACCCTTGACAGTGTGAGATACCTTAGTCAGATGAATAATACATGCAGCTGCGAGGAGCACAATTTTAAGAGAACCTGGCATTTACAAAGCAGCTTTTGCTGGTAGAAAGAGTAAATGCTTTGAATATTCTGTCAGTTTGAAAAGAGGTTCTGGGTCACACTATCAGGGCGAACAAGCCACCTGATCAACTGCCAATTGATGAAAGCATTTATTAAAGTTAGCATAGAAAATAGCCATCTGAGGAATGGAAAAAGCTGGAGGATTTATTTTTAAACCTCTGGGAATGGAGAGGAGTGGGGAGATTTCTGTTTTGAGAGTGAAATAAAATACAAATTTTGCTTTAAATGAAAAAAGGGAAACACATGTCTAAAAACAATGATTACTTCTATTTATGATTTTCAGTTTTGACCTTTGAGCCACTATGAAGGGATGGATATATTTTCTCTATTACCCCAGCTAAATACAGCTTATATATGTGACAAATGTAAGAATATTCTAAATTGTGGGAAGATAATAGGCCAACTAGAGACCTCAGCACCCAAGCATGACACAGTGGTGAATTCTAAAGGTTTTCTTCATGTTCATCCATTCTGGGCACGGAACAGAAGAATTTGACCCACAGGAAACATGGCTTATAAAAAAAAAGCTTTTTCTTTCTACTCAGCAAGGCTCATTAGTAATATTAAAAGTTTTATACAACACTGTCCTAAACTAGCCAAATAACACCAAAACTTGTGATTCTATTTCTGATGCCATTAAATAGAAACTTGACCCTATACTTTCCCTATACTTAACCCTACACAATGAGGTATGACCATACCCCACCAGGTGATATCAGAGCTTAGACATTCAAGAACCCCACCAGTGATAGTTGGGTCAGCTTCTACGTCAAAAAGTCATTAGATAACATCTCTAATGAACCGAGATTCCTCCTCAACACTGCAGTGATGGTTTGCTCCACAAAGGTTCTGGCAGATAGGGATAGTAGCTCATCAGAATGTTTGCCTCTTCACAATGAGAACACATTTCTGAAGTAGGAAGTTGGTGTGAAACACCAGAGAGAAAGGCTAATAGTCCTGTTTCTCCTGACAGTGAAGTCCAGGAATGATGTAAAACTAGGAATACTGGCAGATGACTTTAGTCCTAGCACCAGTGAGCAGAGGCTGGAGCATCTCTGAGTTCAAGGACAGCCTGGTCTAGAGAGTGGGTTCCAGGACAGCCAGAGATATACAAAGAGTCCCTGTCTCTAAATAAATAAATAAATAAATAAATAAATAAATAAATAAATAATAGATAAAAATAATTAAGTATGCTACAAGTGACTACAAAATTGCTTGAAAGAGAAGGTAGAAAATATCACCAAAGACATAGGAAAAAATAAAGTGAAAAATTTCAAATTCAGCATTATAACAAGCAAAATAAAATGCTTATTTGGTGGGTTTAGTGAGAGATGGGGTGGGCAGGAGGGAACAACAAATTAAAATATGAAACCCCATAAATTATTTAAACCAGACAAGAAAGAACAGACTAGACAACAAACCCATAAAATGCATCAGTGAGCTCAGAACCATGTGAACTAACACACACGTGTCATCCAAATGCTGAGAGAAGAGAAAGAGGAACAGTGGTTGAAATATCCTCAGCTTTATCGAGACGTAAACCTACAACTTGGGATTCTAAGCTAATACCAAAGTAACCCCAAAGACGTAGACCCGGTGCACATTGAAATCAACTTTCTAAAATGCAAAGACCAAAGAAACAAAGCAAAGTGGAGCCGTGAAGAAAAATGAGTAATCCACCCAATTACTAGACTTCTAATCAGAAACTTTGGAGCCCAGAGGGCTTCAATATTATTGGAGTACAGAGAGAAAATAAGTATTAATCCCAAACACTAGATCCAGTGGAAACATCCTTTTGGTAAAAAAGGGAGACTTCTTTGAGGAAGATTGGAGTAATTTCTTTTTTCTAATAGACCCTACACTTTTAAAAAAAATGGCTAATATGTGGCCAGTGAAATCATGGATAATAGAGACAATCCTACAAACACCATTTTGCTAAACAAGTATAATCCCTAACTAGAGTCTATATATTTGACTTTATACCCAAAGATAAGTGTAGTTTTCACCCCTAATCAAGGAAACTTCTCTGCCGAACAGAAATAGACCATTACAGAAAGCCAGAACCAGTCAAAAGGCTGAGTTGTGGATCCCAGCCCCAAAGCAAACATCTGTAACACAACTCCCACACCTAAGCGTCACTGAAGAGAGGGATAAAGATTGTGAGAACCCAAAGAACATGAAGTTTTTTTATGAGATTGTGCCTCATGTGAATGTCAGAAGTTACACCCACAAAAGCTCGCCAACATGTGGCCTAAACATGAGCTAAACCAAGTTAATACTAATATACATGCCAAAGTGGATGGAGCCCTCAACCATACACACACACACACACACACACACACACACACACACACACATACACACACACGCACACACACGCACACACACTAAAAGAAATGTAATAAAATAATTATTGAAAATGAATTTTAAAAATTTTTATCAGAAAAAAAATAATGACAGACTTTAATAAATAAGAGAGAGAGGAAGCAAAGGGTAAAAAGATTGGAAAAATCAGTGAATGAAAAAGGGGAGAAAAAATGAGAGAGACAAAACTGTGGGTGGACACAGTATAACTTTGATAATTTCGTTGCTGTTATCTGATACTTGCTAATCTGGGATTCTACTCTTTTCTACTGACATGCTTTAAATCTGTAATAACAAGTCCAACCTACAAATGATGCTCTTTGCTAACTACCAATGAAAGTGACACCAATCTCCTCTACATTCACGCATGAACTCATTCACACGTGTGTATAAGCACACCCATGCATGCAGTCAATATCTTATCATATGGTAAAGTAAGGTCTTATTAGCATAAGGAGGAGAAATATGTAATGCAGCAAATAAATCACAATAAGACCAGAGAAAGTGAATTTGTGTTTGGCTCTTCATCTCATTTGAACTCTGAAGTACACCTAGCACCAGGATGGTGTCCCATTTTGCAGCACACAGATCTATGACATGTCTAGTTTTCTCTCTGTGTACCATATCCTCCCCAGCAGCTCATAGTAAGGGATTTCTTGATAGCCAATTACAATTCTGAAAAAAGAAAATGTGGGCATGTTATGCACTCCTGTACATGATGTAAGCAGTTCTATTCAGGGCAACAACTCTGTTTACTACAATCCAGAGAAAGGGAAATAAAAGTAAGAAAAACTGGTTAAGAGCTTATATTGTGGTCGAACTGAGATTGGACATACAGAGTGGTGACTTAGAATGTAGAATGAAAGATCACTATTTTAAGACAGGGTCTGAGCCAGGGTTGATTATTAAGAAGAACAAGATTCAAATATTGTTTAAAGAAGTGGTATATCTTTATTATTAAGATGTTTCATTTAAGTCTGTAATATGCAATCATATGCACTAAAAATTCTAAAGTACAAATGGATATAAATGTAGCCCTACTCAAACTAATTTTTCCTAAATAGTCAAATTCATCTCATTTCAAACAGATCTTTGTATAGACACCTATATTGCTTTTATATCCATACATAGAAGCATAAAATCATGAGCAATCCTTCCATATTAACATACAAAATTGTCTTAATCTTTTCTTTTATGGTTTAATAGAATTTTACATGACTTTTCATACTTTAGCAACTTTCACATTAATGGACACTAAAGATTCATTAACAGGCATTAAGAGTGGTTAGAAACATCAGCGAACACACATGATAAAAATGATGTCCACATGTATGCAATTTCTCTATATGCATGTAATTTCATACAAAAATAAGAGCCATAAGTTCTAGACCACATTATTCTCCAGTAACAAATAATGTCTTCATATCCTACAACTGTAAAACTTCATTTCTTTTTCATTTTATGTCATCATTTTAGGTGATTTTGACTCTTTCCCACATCATTTTTATACTAGGACCTAGGCTACAGCAGTAATATTCCCTAGTCACATAGTAAGCTTTTGATAGAAAAATAATATAATTAGCATTGTTGTGAACCTTGTGTTTTCTATTAATACTTGAAATCAAACAATGTATGTTTCTTCTACATGAAGTCCACTAGCCAAAGGAAGTTAGGTGGTCAAAGCTGAGAACAATAAAGTGTGAATATACAATTCTTTCTCCACACAAAAGGAAAGCAAATATTTAGAATACCAGCGCAGTTCACCACAATGAATGTATATATGTGTATAAGTAAGGCACCATGTTGTCTCCACTAAAAGTGTTACAACATCTATCAAAAAAAGTTTGTTTTTTTTATCCTAGACTGGGGATATAGGGCAATGAATTTAGCATGGGATTGGTCTTGAGTTTAATCCTAGCACCATAAACAAAGCACCAACAAAAATGTGCTTTTCTAATTTCTTCAATGTTACATTACATATCAAATAATATAACTATGTTCCTTTTAAAGGAGAATATATTTTATGTAATCTTAATTTCAATTTCTCTTATGAATCAAGTCCAGAGTCATTTTTAAAATGCCTTAACAAACTTATTTGAACTTAACAAACTTATTCTTAACTTTTTAAACCGAGTACTACAATTCTATTAATTCATATGTGCTCATTAATATTTTGTTGTTTTACAGTCAGCTTGTGTTCCTATAAATAGAATTTTTTCTTTGCATATAGATAGCTTATTAGGCTATATCAACAGCACTTTTTAGGATAACAGATTTTTAAACATAATTTACAAATGGCGTAGTTCTATGTCTTTCTGTTGGGTATTACCTTGTGGCATTTAGCACATTTAAATATGTTATGATTCTTGGTATACCTTGTGAGATATTTTTCTGGTTCAAAATAATTGGTATAGAATTTGAAAATCCAAACAAGAAAATAAACCATTCCCATACCACCAACCAAAGACAACTGCTTACTTTATCATGGTAATCAGACCATTTAGAATTGAGCCATCTGGAAAACTGACAAGCACAATTTTGAGGCTGTACTTACATCATTGAAATGATGAATAGTATCAGGAAGGTTTCTATATTTCCTTCATGTCTTCTCAGTTGTCAATCATCAAACAAATGGATGGTGTCTAAAACCAAACGCTTTGTATAAACTTCTTTCTGTGATAGGTATCTATTTCTTTGGAGTGTAGAGAATAAGTGACTTTGGAGCCATTAACCTTAAGAACATCTATATCGCACTTGCCTTCATCCAGAAAATTCAGGGATCACTGCCAAGGAACTAGGGAAAAATGTAAAGAGAAGCTGATTTCAAGAAAACAGTGCTTTCCAGATACAACAGAACAGTTGCACATATGAAGTACATATAAAGTCGAAGTTGTGATTGCAAAAGATCTGCACTAACTTAAGCCACACCAAATGCCAGCATGGAGTAGGGCATAGGAAGGAAGTCACACACTTAGCTGAAGAGCTATAGATAATTGATAGCTGCTAGGAGAGGGAGAGTTAGCTTTTTTTTGGGTTGTAGCTGCTCAGGGGCTTAGAATGCTCCTGTGGATTGGCCACACACTTAAGAGTACATAGACAGCACTGATGGTATTCAATGAGCTTTTTTTTTTTTTCAAATGAGGACACAGGTTGGTATGTAAGGGTGAAAGTGGTTCTGGGAGAACGGGGAAGATGATAGGTATGGTCAAAATACAGTGAATACAATGCTTAGAGAATTAATACAGATGTTATTTTAAAGCAAAAGTTCAAAGGCAGAAATTTCAAAAGTAATCTCATTGTCTGAGTTCCAATGTTATAATAAAATGCCATAGATGGGGAGCTGAAATAGAATCTTATTCTCACAGCACTGAAAGTTGTAAAATGAAAGTATAAGGTGCCAACAGATCTAGTGTTGGTGAGGTGACGCCTTCTGCTTTCATAAAGAAAGAAGGGTGGACAAGTCCTCTTCTTCTTCTTCTGACAATGGTTCCGATCCCACCACAACAATGGAACAAGAATTATCTGATTTCTGTTCAAGGTTGTCCCCAGTTTACATCACACTGGGGTTCAGGATTTCCACATATGACTTTGAGACAGAAATATTCAATCCCTAGTATTTGTGGTGGATAAAAGGCAGAATAAATATCTAGAAGCAGTCAAGATTTCTACACAGATGAATTCATACAAATGTGTCTAAAACAGATGCGATATTATAAAAATCTTCCTTCTGAGCCTTAAAGTCCGTTAACTTTTGCCTGGCATCCTGATCTTCCTCACTTTTTCTATTACTCAGTTGCAAATTCTGTGAATGAGCTGTCTGGGCTAAAAGCAACATAACCATGCAATTTGTTTCTCACATGACCCATGGCTTTGGAAACAGTTTTGTTTGAATTTCCTTCTAAGCTAGTTGTCTTGTGATTTTGACAAATATTGTAGGCCTGTCCTTGTAAGGAAAATGTTTGTGGCAGTTTTTCCTAATGAGAGTCTTTATTTGTATCATCTTCACAGTTCAGAGGATCACAGTGATAGATGTTTGACAGAAAAGTAATAGAGTACATCGAATGCTTATTTCACAAATAGAACTGTTCATGAGGTCCTGAGTTCGGCTGTAAGTAGAGATTTTTAAAAGGAAATTTAGAACTTGAAGACAGGGAAGAGTGACAGAATTTGGGAATGAATAGGCTTCTGGGGTTGAGTGGTAGGACAGGTCAAAGATGGTTGAGGAGTTAAGAAAGGTGTAGAAATGGAATACATATTTGTAGTGGTCTCAAACCTTTGAGAAAACAGTGAAAGGTGAGAAAAATGTCTCAATAGATGTTGTCATTGTGACCTGGCTGCTTCAGAACCTAGAGAAAGAATTCTAAATTAGCCATGCTGATTTTATGCAAAATAGTTTTAGAAGCAGTTTCTGTAACTTCTAATAGAAACACCTTCTATTTCTTATATGACCACACTGACAACAGGAGGAGATTAATCATTTGCTTTCCCTGTATTTTTTAACAAATCAGCATAACTTGGGATGGGGAATCTATAATCTGTTTGATAAATCTGGCTCAGCATTTGCTTCTGTACACTAAAAATTATCTCTTCATTTTAATGGCTGAGACAAAAGTAGAAATACTATTTTGGGGAACATAAAATAATATAAACTGTAAACATTGTTAGATTCCAATTTATCTCACTTTTACACATAGCTTCTGTTTATACTGGATAAAAACAGAAATTTTGAGAAATCCTACTTTTTTCATATCTTATTAGCCATCTAGTTAACCTGTTTTCTGATTCAGTAAGGTAAGTATCTAATGATCTTTGATATGAAGAAACTGTAACAGGGGTAAATTGCCAAGAATTTCAAAATAAAATACTTTGGATATACTAGGCTTATTGAATATGCAATATAACCACTTGCATTTTATCTAAAGACATAAAATCACACCCAGAAGTAAGGATGAGTAAAACTGATTAAAATGGAATACAAACAAGAATGGCCATAGTGGTTAGATACTATTTTGAAACATCTCCTCATGAATATCCTCATTGCCAGTACAAAGGGTCCAGCAATGGCCAATTTATTTTATGAGACATCATATATAACAACTATATAAATATACATGCTTTTGCATAGAACTGTTTATACAGTTATATTCAAATTACACTACTTAGAAAAACCTGGGAAAGTTACTTTGTGACACTGTCTTTCTTCACATGTAAGATGGAAGAGAAACCTTTGCTTCTGAGGCATTGCAACAATAATCAGACATAAACAAGGATGGTTACTTTGAAGCCAAGCCTATCAGTTACTTAATGTCTCTCTGATTCAGTAAATCAAAGGTAGAAACCATTTCAAAGGAAAGAAAAGACTAATAAAGAAATAAAACATGGCTGTAGTGAACATATTTTCATTCACACAAAATATTCATACTGCAGGAGCAAACCACATATACACATGACTCCAAAGCCCACTGCTTTTTAATCAGGGCAGACCTACTTGAATTTTGTTTTGAATAACATAAAAGTTTGACAGTAGGCAGTTAGGAAGTTTGCATGAATAGTCTATACATTTATGAAAACATTCTGTTCGTAATACATATATTTTATTGTATTTACATATAATATATTGTATTCATATATAATATATGTAATATACAAATATACAGCTATAATACAACTATGAAATACATTTTAAAATATGTTACTGAACATTTCATTTAAACAGAGAATATTAACCATATATATTTAATCATTTCCTAGCAAAACTTTTAGAAGTGAATTTTGGAATCCAAACTCACAAAGACAAAATGTATAAACCAATAAAGACTGAATGAGGAATGATCATCAATGAGTTATGGCACTTGGCTGAGATGGACCAAAGATGACGCTAAGCACTGATGAAACCAATGAGCAATCTCCTTCTACCTCAAAATTCATAAAATATAAAGAAATGATGGTTGTCTAAATATCTAAAGCTGATATCAAAGGTGGGGTATAGAAATGAAGACTTTTTAAAAGTCTGTTTGATATCCAGGTCCTTCTTGGATTCTTCTCTGAAGAAAAGCAATGAGAGTACCTGGGATATTGCAATAGTCACGTGGCAGGAAGAGTGGCAGGACCCAAGCAGCTGTTGTCCAAGGGCTAATACACAGTCTTGACATTAACTATATCTTCTTCATTCTGTTTTCTGGAAGTTAATAGCCAATCTCAGAACTTCAGGAAAAATCATTCTCACTAAGTCTGAGATCAAAAGAAAATACAGTCATGCTTCACAACAGAAGATGATTGTCCTATATACAGCAATTCTTAAATTCAACAATTTGTAACTTCCAATCATTGTTCATGATTTGCTTCATGTGCTAACAGAGAACAGTCAGTAGAAACCTCATTAAAATGTGTCATAAAAATGACAGAACCAAAATGGACCTGAGAAATAATACCAGAAAAATCAAATGGCATTGTCATCAGGACACAAGAATGGAAGTCTCGTGTGTGTGTGTGTGTGTGTGTGTGTGTGTGTGTGTGTGTGTGTTTTCTTCTATTTTAAAAAAAAACTAGACAAGTTTTTAAAATTTTGAAATATGCTATCAGAAAGGGAAAACTCAATGTAAGAATTAGAAGATAAAATCAAGGAACTCTTTAAAAAAATGATAAAGCAATAAGGATATTATAGTTGTTTCTAAAAATAGAAAAAATTAACGATGATTCCAAAAGAGGCAACATCCAAGTAAGAGATGCAGTGAAGGTACAGAGAAGGGTTACTGACTGATCACCGGAGCCTCTCAGAGTTCTGAGACACAGATTCACCATCAAAAGCACTTATTTAAGTCCTTTGAATGAAATAGTCAGAAGTACTTCCATGTACCGCAGAGTGAAAAATCAGAGCTGAAGTAATCTTCAACTAAGCAGAAGATTCAAAAGCATTCAGAAAAATGAAAAAAGACCACATACAAAAGGTGATGGAACGTAATGGCTTGGACCTCTCAAGAGCAGTTCTGAAGTAGATTGACAAGGACGACACATATGTGAGACTGTGCTTGGGCAAAATTTTGTCTTTTTCATTCATTCTAATTCAAAATGACAAATCAATAATAAACTAAAAATATGTTCATACATTCAAGACCTTCATTTCTTAGGAAATGTCTAAAGGAACACCGTATAAGAAGGAAGGAATGCAAGGAAAAGGGCTTGAGTCTCTTCCTTCAGGGTCCAGGGAGCTGTGCAGAAGAGGAGGCAGAAATATTGTAATAGCCAGAAGTGGTGGATGACGTCCAGAAAATCGTTCCTTCCATACACAACAGGACTGATACACATGCAAACTCACAGAAACTGTGATAGTGCAGGTTCAAAACACATAAAAATTCTAGCACTGGGAAGAGGAAGTGGATTCACAGTCCTACCATTAACCAAGAAACTATTTGCAATTGATAACTTTTGGGAAAGAGAAAATCAGTATTGTTGTTGTTATTATTATTATTATTATTATTATTATTTTATTATTATTATTATTATTATTATTATTATTATTATTATTATTATTATTATTATAGTGACACTGAGCACACTAACCACACTCCAGGGGAGGCCACATGATCAGAAGTAGATGGCCAACACAAAATGCATTCCCTCTCTCTCTCTCTCTCGTGTATCTCTCTGTCTCTGTGTCTCTCTGTGTGTGTCTGTGTGTTAGGTTTTGGTTTGGTTTTTTAAGAGAGAGAAAGAACATGAAGATAAGTGGGTAAGGAGGAGGTTAGAATTTAAGAGGAGTTGGGGAAAGGGAAAACAAATTAAAAATGTATTGTGAAAATTTTTTAAAATAAAAAAAAAAACTAAAGCAAATATGTGACATAGAAAGACAAGGGTAGGGTAAGGAAAGAAAGAGTGAAGAAGTAACCACGGAACACAAACCAACAGAATTTAAAAGTTAAGATTTTCTCCTAATGGAAAGCTCCCTGCTGAAGATGACAGGAGACAGACTTGAGGGCTAGAATGCTATAACAAGGAAAATTCTAGGAAAATCACCTGCAAGAAAATAAAATTTACAGAATACATGAAGTAACAAAAAGTTTTGTATCTTTCAATAATTAGTTAACAAAAAATAAAGGGAACAATAAGACACAATGATTATTAAACAAAGGAAAACAGATGCTCCTTAAAGATGCAGAAGTAGTTGTCTTTTTACACATAGCTTCTCTATAACTGGATAATTGTTGCATACATATAATAATGCACTCTGGTTATTTCTAATCATAATTATGTAGTATTTCTAAATAGAAGAGAGAGAAGTATGAGTGTAGAAATTATCTCTGATAGTCTGGCAGTGGTGGTACACGCCTTTAATCTCAGCACTTGTGAGGCAGAGGCAGAGGGATCTCTATGAGTCCGAGGCCAGCCTGGAGTACAGAGTGAGTTCCAGGACAGCCAGAGTTACACCAGAGAAACCATGTCTCAAAAAAAAAATGAAAAAGAAATTATCTCTGGAGTCTATCAGACGTGCTTTCATAGCTTTGACCAAATCTTTGAAAATAAGCAACTTGAGGGAAGAAGAATTTTTTTTTGGCTCATGATTAGAGAGAGTACATAATCTTTCATGGAAGTGGATGACATGGTAGTGGTAACTTCATGGCTGCTGGCTCACTTGTACGTAGACCAAGAAGCAAAGTTACTGGGTCTGGGAGCAAGGTTCGCCTGTAAACCTCAAGTCCCACCCCTCAGCAATGTGCTTTCCTCAGTTCAGCGCCACCACCTAAAGACTCTACCTCTCCCAAAGTAATGACAGCCATGGAGACCAAGTATTCAAACATGTGCATCTGTCAGAGACATTTCATATGCAACCACAAGAACTAAAGCCTTTGACCTCAGTATGGAAAGTCAATGGATGCTGTCTACATGGGAAAAATCAGGAAATAGATTAATTTTATAGGTCATTATTATTAACAATTCCTATTGCTATTTGTTTTAATGAGTGGAAGAAAAACTGTCAATAATAAACTGAATAAACTAAAACAACTGAATGTTGCCTCAGATATAATGGAAACAGAAGGAAGGTTTAGGCATTGGCATTTTTTTATATAACATGCACAGCCACTAACTCTCACACAATGGAGAGAAATCACTTAGGTCATCATAAAATTGTTTAAGGTGCTAGTGAGATGGATTATGTTAGAGATGTATATTTAAATATAGATCTAGAAATATAGATAGATGTTTAAAATAGTCTCAAGTAATGAATCTTTGTGTGGTTAGGCAATTAATTAAAAGGTTATACCTTGTTCCTGTTCTCATAATCATTCTTAAAATTTATTCTTAATTTCAGGGTTACATGTGTCTATTCACCTAAAATTTCCTGATTACGTATTAACTAGTTGGGCAAGGGGGGGGGCTGACTTGTTCCTTTTACTAATAGCTAATGATAACGCGTATACGAAAGTTAACAAAAATCTGAGTCCAGTGACACACGCAGCCAACCAGTCTACAATTCAGAGGTTTGTGTTTGTTAAAATCAACCTGTTGTTGAAGGCACCAAATTAAAAGATCACACAATGCTAAGCCTGATTTGGAAACACTGACTTTTGGGAGCCCAGAACTGAAAAAATGACCTGTCCACAGCTACAGGAAATTCCAGTATGGGTAAAGTAATGTTTACAGTGCTGCAACACTAATGAAAGTTCACTAACCTATGTGTAACTTGATTCCGGGAGTCTTTGCACACTAGGTCAGCACAATTTAAACAGAAGCACATAAGTTAGGTGTCTGCCTTTCCAAGTAGAATGTAAGTCACCAGTAACAAGGATGTCATGCACTGATGAGATATGACATCATTAACGAGGTGAGTGAAATCAGTTCCTACCTGAGAAAACAGTTACTTTCTCCCCATCTAACTCTTTCAGCTCGTGTGAAGAATGTCGTTACTTCCTTCTTCTCAAAGATAACACCCTAATTTGTTTTGTATGGCACATGGGATACCGAAGGACAACTTGCACAGAAGAAAGAGTATATAATGTCTAGTAGTAAAGTTTGCAATGAAACATTCCCTCAAGCAGGGAGGAAGGAGGGCCCTAAGACTGAGGAAGTAAATCATTCCCAGGGTCCGGGAATGAAACTATAAGGGTTAAGAAATTCATGAAAGTTACAAGACTCACAAGACCCCTCCCAAGGGTGACGCAGGAAGTGACAAGTGCTGGGGACACTCAGATCTGGGCCTCAGCCTCCAAGTCCTTAGGAGCCTAGAGGCTGCAGCTTTCTGAGCAGTCATCCATACTGAGGTAGGCATCTCTGTGATGGAACTGTATTTGAGTTACCCTCACTCCTGTAAGCTACCCCATGCTCACTGGTTTACTAAATTGTATTTGGATGGAATCATTTCTTTACTCTGTAATCAGTATCCTACCTTGGTGGAGAGACATTTGTTCATGTCTCTCTAGGTAAACACACAAAACACAAGGCTATAATTTGTGAGTTGTAGTTCTTATAAAATGCCCTGTGTTTTATTTAGAACTTTTTGACTATGAGCAACAGAAACAGGTGGGCATCAGAAAAAATAAACAACAAAAAGAACAAAAATGGAAAAAATATTTACAGGAAAGGTAAAGAGCATGGTGGCAATGAGGATTCTACTGAACTGAATGTGATCCGAGAGCCTGTCCAGGAAAGACAGGCAGAGCCACAGCCATAGGAAGTAGAAACTCTCTGTGTCTATTCTCCCTTCACTGGATTGGCTGAAGTGCCAGGGTGTGCCTTCATAGGGCTCAGTATGCTGTTCTTATGCCCTTCTCCCTTCCATTGGTGCTGTCAAAGGGACAGTCAAGGTAAGCATAAAGAATGCGTAGAGTGTTGTCTCCACCATCAAACCTGATTCCTAGGAAAGAGGCACTAGGAAATGGAGGGATTATGAAAGGTGCTAAATAGTAGGAAATGCTTACTCTATCCTAGCTAAACATGCCTTAGATACTTAGAATGAACTCACTGTTCCCCTTAAGCAGTGAGCAGTGTCCCTGGTAGTTTTTTTTTTTTTAAACTGGTTTACAATAATACCTTCTTAACAAAATGACAGTGAGATTTTTATTATCATGGTCACATAGACATTGATAGTACCTACTGTCTTTTTATATATTAAAGCTGACACCTAATCTAGATAAAACTTATGATTTGTAGAATACCCAAGGAGAAAGGCCCTTTATCCTATTATAAGAATTTCTTGTTGGGTGATTCTCTGTCTGCATATTTTAATGCTAGAGTGATGAACAAGACTAAAATGGCTTGAGAATTCTTTAATTGACTTTCTAGCTACAAGTTTGATCTCTTTAAAAGCTGCTGTGTAGTGTTGGTCTCTTGAATTTACCAGCCATTAATAGTATGTGCTTTGTTCCTCAGAAATGGTGAGTCATTTCCTTAATAAAGATGCATCAATACCTAGGGAAGAGAAGGAAGATGTAAGCGAGATAAAGTAGAGGAAGGGGGTGCAGGTAATGTTTGGCCTAACCTTTCCACATTAAGAATGAGTCTATCATTATAGTTTAATGGTTATATAATTTCTGTATCCAGAAATTTACTGAAACATCAAATCATCTCTCCTACAACAGGGTGTCAAAAGAGCTTGGTAAAGTGTTTAGAAATAATGAATCAAGTTGGAGCAAATGAAGGCACTGTTAATGAGGTAAAGAAAAAAAAATCAAATCAGCTTTGAAATAAAAAGCAGTGGATGCCATTTAGGAAACCTACAGAGAAAGATTTCATGTATTTCAGAGAAGTGCGTAATGTACCAGCAATTCTCTTCAAGCTCAGGGATGTTATTTGAAGTCTTTCAAAGTTTCTGGTTTGAAATTATAATTCATTTGTCACTTACCACTCATTTCTTATCACAGCAAATGGGTATGGCTGACATTTTCTCTGTGTAGTGTGACATCCACACATCCTAAGGTCACTGATAAAATTATGGGTTGCCCCAAAGTGATCTCAACTCACCTTTCAGTTGATGGAAATTTTGTCTAGTAAGGGTACTTTTAAAATGAAATACAATAACAATCCTTCAATCTATCTATGCTAACTAAGCCATAAGAGACTTAGGAACATAATTATATGGTAATATATTTTATTAAAAATTAAACTATAAAATAATAAATGAAATAATTATCCCTGCCATGTAGGCAGCAAATACCAAGGTTAATTCAGCTTAAGTGTTTGCAACAACAAAGCAAAGTACAGCTCATGTGGAGTCAGGGGACTGATGTTGCAGTAAACATAGATAACAGTATTTAGTCCTGTGCTTATAAAGCCATTATTTTCTTATTACAACAAAATAGAGAAACAGCATGCCCTATTATTTTTGTTAACGCAATTTTTTGCATGTCTCTATGTTCTTGGCATTTTGCTTTACTTTTCCCATATTTGTTGCAAATAGTTTTTTTCCCACAATATATTCTGATATAATTCCCCCTCCCCCAACTCCTCCAAAATCCTCCCCACCTCCCTTCCCAATGGAATCTATACCCTTTTTCATATCCTTTTTGTCTCTCCTTAGAAAACAAACACTTATCTAAAGAAAATAATAGAAAGTAAAATAATATAAAAACAAACAAATTGCAATAAGACAAAATAAGCACACAGGAGACAAAAAGCCAAAGGAAAAACACATTTGCAAGTTGTTATCAATTGGAGGTAGCATCTAGGATAGGGGTGAGGGCATGGGTCCACTTCTGTCAGCGCTAGGACCTCATTTGGTGCAGACCTGTGCGGGTCCTATGCATGCTGCCACAGTATCTGTGTGTTCACATGTGTGCTGGTTCTGCGGTGTCCAGAGACCTTGTTTCCTTGGTGTCCTCCCTTGCATCTTGCTCTAACAATCTTTCTGCATCCCATTCTGCAGAGTTAACTTAGCCCAGAGGGAAGAGATCTGATGGAGTCATCCCATGTATGCCCGAGTGTTCCAAGTTCTCTCACTGTCTGTATATGGTCAGGCTGTGAGTCACTGTATTTTTAACTCTACATGCACTAATTTTTAATTTATATGTATAATCACTTTAGTATCCACTTCCTCTAAGTTGCTTCTTTGTAAGTGATAACTTGTATTTAAACCACGTAGGGATCGATTTCTCTATTGCAGACTTCACAGTAGAATCTAAAGGAACATCTTACGGAGAGAAGGAATTTTAGTAGTTTAGATCTTTCTTTGGTCTCATCTGCTTAATCATAAAACAATATTTCAGATATATGTCAGTTGCCATACTGGAATCTGAGTTGGAGAGAAAAATATATGGATTCCTCAATACATCTCCTCCCATGCCTATAACCTGCCCTCAGCTGTTGCTCTTCTCCAAGTCAAACACACACACACACACACACCACCTCCACCACCACCACCCACAACCCCTTCTACAAAGGTTCTGAATTGCTTGTATAAACCCAGTAAGGCAGCACATTTACATAAGTCAGGCAAAGTCAGTGATATTCACAATTACAATAGTAATACATTCTTAATTCCAAGACTTAATAAGAGGAACAAAGGAGGAGGAAAGAGTGGGCATTTGTGCATTTGATTGGACGTCCACTGCCCAGGCATTTGTTCGTGTGCACAAGTACTGACTGAAAAGCATCCTTTGAGGGCAGAGTCTTTGCCACATAGAGTTAGAACAGCTTCATTCATTCCCAGCTCAGAGATCTCACACTTGTTAACTTTGATTGTTGATCATCACCAGCATAATGGGTAATATTTTAAGTCTTACTTATGTGCTTCCCACCTTTCTTCTCTTATTTATTTGGTATTGATTGTTAAATATGGTGACAGGAATGGGAGGGAGAAGTATCTGACATTGAACAAGAATAAGAATAGTTTGGTCTTCAGTTTCCAATGTGTCATTCTCATTCACTTTAGAGCTTCTGGGAAAGCCACCTTGAGGAGTGGATTTAGCCTTAATACTGTAAATACACACTTTGTGAAATGAAATGGGACAACAGTCATTTGCTTTAATGAGATTCATTCTCTTTCAATAATCCTGATTGAAGCAATGGGGAAATTGCCCACACCCTAAAAAGAGAGCAAAGCACTCTGGAATTTGCTCCTAATTATCTAGTCATATGTAACATGACCTTGGGCTGTTTTTACTCAGTCAATCTGTGAGAACAAAGATAATGTTATTGTCATTGGAAGAATATCTCCATTCATAAAAAATGGAGAAGTATGTATGAAAATATAATTCTGTCTTTCAACATAAATTTTTATACTTAATTTTACACTCAAACAGCCGATGCACTGCCCACGTGCATGAAGTCTAGCAATCAGTGAGATTGTGTAATGATTAATATGTTTAGTATGTATCAACACCATGGTTAACCCACCTTATGAGAGACTTTCTGATTCACAATCATGAGATTAATGCCAATGAAAGCAAGCCAATAAATTAAGAATAAATGATATAATTATCTGATATGGCTTTCACAGTCCTCATTTTCAGCCTCTGGGAAGAACAGACCTTTAACTTTTCTGTAACAATAGTCTTTTTCAGAGTTAATGATCTACAGACCTATCTGGCAATGTAAACAAAGACCGGCTGATTTCAAAACAACCTTACCAGGACTGATACACATTTAAACACAGAGACTGTGATAGCACACACAGGACCTGCACAGGTTCAAGCCAGATGGTGTACCAATGCTGAAAGGACAGCTGGGCATGAGCTCCCATCCCTGACCAACAAGCCATGTCCAGTTCACATCTGCTTGAAAAGGAAAAATTAGTTTTTTTTCAATGGAGTCACACTGGATATGTTGCCACACTTAAGGATAGACTCCATGCCCAGCAGTAGATGTCCAACACAAAATGAAACCAATAGTATTTTTGCAGATTTTTTGTCTCATGTAGCTTTGGTTTCTGACTTTTTGTTTTTATGGGTTTTGGTATGTGTGTATTCCTTGTGCTTTTTTCTTTGTACTACTATTATTATGGCTTTGTTATCATTTGTTTACCTGTTTGTTTTCTGGAAAGAAAGGGCACGGAGTTGAATGGGTGGAGAGATGGGGAGGAACTGCAGGAGTACAGGAAGGAGAACCCACGATAAAAATATAGTATATAAAAAGTGTTTTCAATTAAAAAAAATCCTTACACTCAATTACCTTGCTAGTGGCTTTCTGGAGGTTTTGTCAAGCTCTTGTTTTTATGAAAATATGCCAAACAGTAACATCACAAAAATCAATGTTCTCTTTCTAACAGAAATTCTCATAAAACACCACTATCCTTTAAGTCTGTATCCTATATGCTTGTGCAAATTAATCTCCAATTACATTTAGTGGTTGAGAAAACTTTACTTTGGTAGGTCTGAATTTCCATTAATTTCTAATAAAATACCAAAGAGCCTTAAATGAGTAGTATCATACACGTTTATTGAATATTTATATTCTTGAAGCTCCAATTATCTATAGACACAAGGCTAAGTGGTCTTCTGGCTGCATTATCTCATTTAGTTAACAACTTGTGAAGGAAACGTATTATTCTACTTTACTGCATAGTAAGTTGAGTACTTCTAGAAAGCACTATTCTTACTAGCACTGCATCTTCCAGGCTCAGGTATTTCTGAGACCTACCAGAGAAACAAGCTGCCTGTTCTCTGTGGGAAAATCTCTTTTTTTCATTTGTAATTCAAATGTCCCAAGGGACATGTCTCTTCTACAGATGAGGAATGTTGCCCAAGCAACAGCATGTTGAAATAATCATAATCCATACAGGCCAATAGCATCCATAAAATATCTGAGCAGATACCAATCCTCAACTAAGATACTTTTGTTTGAATTTAAAACTGACTACGAATTCAAATGCACAGATTAGGCTGCTTAGTTTTCTGCCAACTTTATACAAACTAGAGTCATCTAAAAAGAAGGGAACCTCAATTGAGAAAATGCCTCTATAATATTTGGAAGTAAGCCATTTTCCTAATTAGTGGTTGATGAAAGAGAGATACCCAAGAGGAAGACCCTGAGTTCTCACTGACCAGATAGTCTAAAGAAACAATGAGCACCTAGTTCAGTGAAAGACTCTGCCTTAAAGTGGGTGAGATCATTCCTGGACTGCTGGTTCTGAGTTCTTTAAGAAAATAGGCTGAACAAGCCATGGTGAGCAAGTCAGTAAGCAACACCCCTCCAAGACCTCTGTATCAGCTCCTGCCTCCAGGTTCCAACCCTTATTGAGTTCCTGTCCTGACTTCCTTAGATAATGAAGAGCAATATGGAAGTGTAAGCCAAATAAACTCTTTCCTCTCCAACTTAGTTTGGTTATGGTGTTCCATCATATCAACAGTAACTCTAATACACAGATTTAGAAATTTGAACTAAGGTTTTATATTATTTTTTCTATTCAGACCTTTCTTTCTTTCTTTATTTTTCTTCTCTAATATAATACACCCTGACATCCCTCCTCCCCTCCCTCCACTCCTCCCAGCTCTTCCCATGTCACCCAAAACTACTCTTTCCTCCCCCATGGTCTTACCACCCTATCCCTCCCCACTCCCACCCTAACCTTGCCCCTCCCCAAAAAGATCAGTCCTCCCAGGGTTACCACTCAAGCAGAGCACAACAAGCTAGAACAAAGCAAGACACTAATCCCTACATCAAGGGTAGACTAGAAAACCCAACTGGAGGAAAAGGGTCTCAAGGGCTTGCAAAAGCATTAAAGACCCCCCAGCACACATATACACACTCTAGCCTGTAGAATCTCTGCAAGAATGTCAAGCCAAACAACCACATGACATATCTAGAGTACCCTGCAGATTCCATGTCTGCCACTTCAGGCTCCACGGACCCCAAGAGTTCTTGTCAGTTGGACTCCATGAGGCTTGTTCCCCTGATGTTCAAGACCTCTTAGGTCCCTGCAATCTCTCCACCCCTATTTCTTGAGGTTCCCTTAGCACTGCACAATGTTTGGTCCTGGACCTCTTCATCTGTTCCCATCAGCTGATTGAGAAAGCCTCTCTGATGAATGACGGGGTAGGCACCAATCTATGACTAGAGCAGGATACCATTAGAAATCATCTCCTAGTCTCCAGTTCATGACCTGCTCTGCAGTATCAAGCATGGGTTCCCTCCTTTGGCATGGGGTTCTTCCATTGTTCCAGTGGATCAATCCTGTAGGGAGGATAGGCTATACATGGAAGGTTTTGTGGTTTTATAACTGGGAGCCTTGCCCGGTTACAGGAGATGGCCTGTTCAGACCCTTCTACCAGTTTTTGTTAAAGTAGGCATATTTGAAAAGTTTCTAAATTTCTCATAATATTTCAGAGTCTATTACATCCAGGCTCTTATTTCATAGCTAAGAAGCTATTGTTTGACAGAAGGTCTAAAATACCCCTGTATCTTTCTTCCCTGAAAACTTAGCAAGTCATCAAAGAGCAATCATTCTCTACCTCCCTACAAGGTTGGCAAAGTCTCTGTTAAACCTTGTCAGATACTGCTATAGGACAAATCAAAAAATCGATTTTTTGGAAATTCTGAACCCTATCCATAGAAAGGGGTATTACTATACATATATTCATAATGAAGTATTCCATTTAGGGAGGCCCTAGGACTCCAGCTAATCCGTAGACCTAAATTAAGATTGAAAAAAAAAACATAAATTCTTTTAGAACGTTTCAAGTTCTTATGATTCTAGTTCCTGTCTTTAACTCTTATTATTTATGGGCATAAAAATTTACTGAACAATAATAATTATATGCTCTAATATTCCCAAATTCTCCAATATATAAAATTGACTTTTGTTGTTCATAGAAGTTATATAAAGTTGCATTAAGTGCTGACTTATTATTATATTTCTTCCAGGGAAATTAAAGGTTTAGGCTGCCGTGAGTCTCTGGTCAGAAAATTTTCATCAGGCAATCAGATCATTATCTTAGGGGCTAGGGAAATAGTTCACTGGATAAGACCTGAGTTTGAATCTCAATAATCCACATAAAGAGCCAAACATTGCTGTGCATGCTTATAACCCTGACATTGGGAGGCAAAAACAGGCAGATCCTGATAGCGCACTGGCCAGACAGTCTAAGGAAACCATGAGCACCTGAGTCAGTGAGATACTCTGCCTTAAACTAGCAAGGATGAAAGTGATGGACAAAGACCCCTGGTATGCTCTTCTGACCTCTGCATGAATGCAAGCAGGCATGAGCAACCACATAAGTGTTCATCACACACACACACACACATTTGCAAGTGCATGCATGAAGATGAAAATAAAAAACAGAATGGGCCCTTGGTTTATTTTTATTTCTCCTTGGAGATATTTTATTTAATACATAATGTTTATTCATTAACATTGAACTTTCAACCCATAACACTGTAATTCACAACTTAATGACACTTACTGAAGACATGACTTTTCGCCAAAAGTCCTTCGTGTACTTTGCGGCACTGTTGCTGCACCAGCACAGCGTCTGAGGACTCTAAATTGCAAAGACACAAACTGAGTCCATGAAAATGTAAAAAGTTATTCCAAGTGAACCATGAAGAAAGATTCGTTGTTTACAGCCTGAAACAAAGAGACAGAAAGTAGCTTTTTCTGTTCAACTTCAACTGGAAATATTTCTTTTGATCGAAGTTTTCCAGTCTCTGAATGTCTATGGTAAATCTAAAAACATCCCCAAAATAAGGATTTTAGACTTTGCTAGAGAAAGCTGTAGCTCTCTCTCCTCAAGTAAATATAATGACATTCTAACCTTCAAGGTGACAGCATCAGGGACTGGACGTTCCTGGAGATACTGAGTCATTTCAGGAGTGAGGAGCCAGAATTCTCCAGGAATTGTCTCACCCAGGTTCTTCATAGAGGGCGAAGGACGAAGACAGCCATCCATGGAGTAGGGAGTGAAAGTTCTCCAGGCACCATGTATGCTGCTCCCTTGATCTTACACTTCTCATTCTCCAGAACTGTGAGGAATACATTTCCTTTGTTTACATGCCACCTAGTTTATAATGTTTTGTGATAACTGCCAAGATAGACTCTTGTAGGGGTTACAAATAAATGTAAACAAGTAAATAAATTCACAGATACGGCATACCTAGGGTTTTCCAGGTATGCCACTTCCAATGTCTCATATTTGACACCTCTAAACCTATTATTTTTTGCATAAGTCATACTTCAGAATTCAGTTCCACAATGCCAAGGTCTACATATGCTTTTATAGACAATGACACTGCAGTTCATGCAGAAGTACTTTAATGAAGGCAAGACTAAGTGGTAGGATAGAGTTCAGGCATGGAGGTCCAGAGTCTGTTGTTCAGTCCCGGCCCTTTCACCTTATCTGCTGCTGATGCATTTTAACACAGTATGGAACATTTTATTTTGTTCATGACCTATCATTATTGCATAAGAAGTGTCTAGGATTTCAGAGAAAAAAAGTATGTTTATTTTACTTTCTTCACTGCTGTGTTTTGACCCAGGTAGCTTTGAAAGGTAATTATATTTTGCTTGTTTTTCTTTCTCTATATAATGCCATATTTTAAAATTCAAATATGAGCTGAATCTGTGCTCATAATAGAAGCCAATGTCATTTCATTTTTGGAGCCACCTGAAAGAATGTGATATGGTGTCTTGGCCTAGAACTTTTATTCTTTTTTAGGATTTTGGAGATAACAAATGATCAGAGCCTTAGCAGAGAAAAGAAAGCCTTCCGTTCTAGCCACCATGATATGGTAAAATAGAACCCTGAGTCACATGTGAATGAATAGCCATAAAACTTGACTGCGCTTCTGCTTTCACACTCATGCCCCCAAACGCTAAAGGGTAAATGAAAGCCCACAGTGTTCAATGCTAAAAATGTGTGGCCAGTGTCCTGATCAACATTGCCTTGACTTAAGACATCCTCCGCTCTATCAATGGATATAATTGCATTTTCCTAAGCAACCACTTAAAATTCATTAAGTTTTCCTTGACTAGATGAATTGGTATTTAAAAGATGAGAAAGCAGCAAGGATAGTCAAAGAATAGACTATGCCTTTTGAAAGTGTTACTGGGTCTCTTCACTGCCAAGTAAACAAGTTCTGAGGCCCCTTTCATTCTAGACTAGGTGATAGAATAAATCATGTATTTCAGCTCTGTCTTGAGGTCTCTATGCTTATAGACCTGTGTTGTCTCATACCACAGCCCCCAGCCACTCACAGTACTGAAATTTAATAAGGTTTTATTTTTCTCTCTTTGGCTCATCTCATGACATTTCAAATACTCTGGTGAGCCTTTACAGATAACCACTAATATATCTGAAAAGTTCAGGTTTTCTTCTTCTTCAATGTGGTCATTTCTGCTGAGCAGTGCTCAACTAATTACCATTTTAAGATAACAACATGTAATTGTAAATTTAATGTCTAGTTAAAAAGTGTAATTTTTTAACTTTATATAAATTTAGGAAGAAATCATGTTTGGTAGATGCCATGAATACATAGGTTTTTGTCTTCAGGTGATACAGAAGTCTGCACGACTATAAACTAAGTCCTTCTTTCCTCTTTATCCTCCTTTATTCCATCTTCCCTTCCTCTCTTGGTCCTTCCCTCGTCACTTCGTTTCCCAAAATGATCCTGTGTCATTGACATAGATGTGTGGGGAAATATGGAGACAGGAGTTTCTGCATTGAAGGATAGGCTGCGCTAAACTGGGGCAGGCTGCGTTGGGACACTTTCAGGTGTTGACAGGAAGAAGCCTGTGTAACCTACCTTTGCCTTCTGCATCTAAATTAAGGAAATAGACATTTTTATTCTTCTGAAATAACTTCCCAAATAAGGGCTCATCATTCCCTCAGCGGCTAGTTATTCCAAACTTTTATCTATAGTACTGAAGCTTCTTCAATTTTATAAATACTAAAATTATACCAGCCTTTGCTGGACATTCTCACTATCCATATGCCTTGCCTTAGTCATCTTCCTGTGCTATAACAGAGCCTCATTGAATAAACGGTTGGCTCAAAAACAAAAGTTTATTTCTTGTAGTTCTGGAGTGTTAAGTCCAATATGACATATGTTGAAAGACCTTATGCGGTATCCTGACATGGTGGAGAGTTTCTCGTGTAGAAAAATCAGAAGCAATGATGTTAGATGTTAGATGTTCAATCTCTCTTCTTCACACAATACTATTAATCACAACACAGAGACTCCTTGAGCAATGACTCCTCCAACTCCAAATATCCTGTAAAAGGTTCTCAACTTCAAATGTCATCGGCATAGAAACTTCTGGATGATATTTTGAATACATGAACTTTGGGAGATCTGTTTGAATGGTAATGTGACTCCTCCTAATATGTTAGTTACCAGCCAAACAACTAAATTTTGTGGAGTAAAATGTTTTACCATTGTGCTCAACATGTGATAGACTTATTATTAGACACATATTGTTTATAAACTAGAATGGTTACTGTGTGTGATTGAAATGTTTGTTAGAATGTCTTACAGTCCAAGGTTGAGGCAGATGGAAGGCTCAGGGTTCGAGACCAGCCTAGTTTACCCTCTTAAGTTCCTATAAGCTTGGACTACACAGAGAAGCAATATGCCTCAAAAGCAAAAACAAACATTCTTTGAATATATATAAATATATATAAAAGTATTTAAATAAAATATTTATTTTATTTAAATATTTAAACAAAATAAAATTATTTTAATAAAATATGTAAAAATTCTTTAAAATATAAGATGTAACCTTTTTTATATTACTAAGTCATCTCCGAAACTCATTTTTAAAATCCCATGGGTGTATTTTTTGTTGTGATTTTTGAGAAAATACATTTTAATAAGAAATAATCTAGGAAGTAGGAAGGTTGGAAGCTGCTTGTCACACAAACATGTAGGCTAGAGTTTAATCCTCATCACCCCTGTGAAAAGCTGGATCTGCAGGTTATCAGCCCATGGCTAGGGAACTGGCTCAGGAATATACTTGCAGTTGATTACCCAGGATAGGTGGATCAATAAACTTCATTAGTGAGAGACACTTTCTCAAAAAATAAAGTGGAGAACTATTGAGGAAGGCACCCGATACCAAATCATGATACACACCTACAAGCACAGGCATGCATGATATCAAGCGCACATGCACAGAGAGAGAGAGAGAGAAAGAGAGAGAGAGAGAGAAGTAGTAGTAGTAGTAGTAGTAGTAGTAGTAGTAGTAGTAGTTTGCCTACTGTGGCAGCTCACCAAGGAAAACACAGAGACATTTTCATACGTGTAATCTCCATAGGACCTCAGCAGAGGGGACCACGATCCTGGCCAGCAGCATACTCGACAATAGAACCCTGAGCATCTGAGTTCAGGTGTTTTTATTCATTCAGAACTCCTCAGGTGCAAGATCATAAGCAATCAAACGTCCCCTACAGAAATCCAATACCTTCAGGCAATATGCATCCCTTTGTCCAACAGTGCACAAAAAAACAATTATTTTAAACAAAACTAAAAATAAGCTTCAGCAACATGAGAGAACTTATTTTTTGCTTGATAATTTTCCATATATCTTTATAACTCATTTTTTGCTAACTATCCCTAATTTGAATCATTAATAGTAATTCTATCCCTTCTTGTAAATTATGTTCATTCCATTGCATTAAATCTCAGTCTTTATGACTGGCAGAGACAGAGACTTCTGTGTTACTGTAACATCTAAACATTTGGTTAAATGTTTACATTTGATGCACTTTTGTTACTTCTATAATCTATAATTCTTCTCAGTGATGAATTGGTCATCGATCTCATGAGTAATATTAACCCCAGCTAATTTTCTTCATTGTACTGACAATGCTACTTTATTGAGTGTAATTTTACACTCATTTCATCCAGCCATGCTTCAAGCTCAGACATCCAAGTTATTCATCATCTGAGAGAGCAGTCATGCCAAGAATTGTCACATATGACTTTGCTTTACACTTGCTGTCAGTCTAGCAGCCATAACCACTTGAAGCGCACTCTTACCTCTAAAACTGAACATAAAAAGCATCAAACATGAGTGTTAAAGACATATATTTCCACAGGAGTCTTCTGGGAAACAAGAGAAAATTTCAATATAGTAAGCCTGTCACACTGATGAGGGAAATGCTCCTTGTTATATTTTTGGAAGTGTAGTTTGGAAATGCACACCTGGAAAGTGTTTGGAGTTTTGTTTCTGATGAGGTAGGTTCATAAGCAGAGTTGGAAAAGAGAAGGGAAAGGGGTAAATGATATAATTATATTTGAATTAAATTTGAAAATTAAAAGGTAGAGAGTTGAATAGATGATCAGCGGCTCATACACAGAATTTGTTCATCAAGGACATTCTTATATGCTGAACTCACAGACACTTATTTCAGAGAGCTTGCATGTATGGACATTTGTGGGTTTATGTGTCGACAGTGTCAATCTTTCTGAGACACAGGATATTAAGACAGAAAGTGTACTGCCAAGTGAATTTCATTCAGTGGGCATTTGACTTTAAGCAAATGTTTCAGTAACCTTTCTAAGCTTTCTCTTCTTCCCCACCAAAGAGAATAGTAGTACCTGCAAAACTCATTTGGACATTTATCATATAACGTATTCTCCATATATCTATCTATCTATCTATATCTATATCTATATCTATATCTATATCTATATCTATATCTATATATATATATATTTCTAGAATATATATCTATATAGATAGATAGATAGATAGATAGATAGATAGATAGATAGATATACTAGAAAAAACTCTCTCATAGCTTACTACAAGTAAGACTAAAAAGAATTCCAGTAGACATAATAGCAATAGCAAAAATTATAATTTACAGCAGTTCTTGGGGTCCAGACCAGTTTGGACACTTAGCTGATACCGTAGCACAGGTGAGTCAGTGGTCACCCACATCAAGTTGGGAGGAAGGCAGGCTGTGCAAAGTGGCCATGGAAACATAACCTTTTACCTGTTGCTTCTCTGGTCACGATCCCTTATTCACTTCATTTGAATTTGGCTGCCCAGTTTCATTCCTTTTTCAGGAAAACAGGGAAGACAGTTAAATTGTTAAGAAATTCAGTACTATTTGATTACTGACTATATAAAGAGAAAAGCTTATTAAATTAGCTGAAATATGTACTTCAAGTATTTAGTTACTTCTCCAAGTAAAGTGTAATCTTACCTCTTTTGGCCAAATCAAGCAAACCTGCAAGGGCTAGGTTGGCTTTCTGTACCGATGTGAACTTTTAATATTGTCGTCTATCAGTAGCTTGTACCTCACAGATGGGGTTAAACTGGTGTGGAAAGAAAGAGGAGGTTAAAACGCGAGTATAAAAATTGCTAGAGTGGAAAAAAGACATATTAGAAATGTCACAGACCCAGAAATGGTTTTTACCTTCTTGCTATCATGATTTTGGTTATAGGCAGCGCTTATAACGTCTCCAAACCTACCTATAGTCTTTTTGTCCTGAAAAAACAAGGCAAATTTGCAGGACAATTAATTCTAATATCTCTAAGACACACAAGGACAAAAGAAAAATGCATATAACGCTTTAGGTCAAAGTCATCCATTTGTTCTGTGTGGTGGGAAACTTTAAGGCTAGCTATGTCTAGCTATGTTTCATTTGCATTTGTAGAGATTGTTAGTGGAAGAAGATATTTCTAAGAATTTCACATAAAAAATTCCAGCTCCAGGAAATGGAACAGCATCTTCTGACCTGTTCAGCATTCATGTGTACACACCCACACACAGGCACATGCATGTACACACAAAATAAAAAATAAAGTAAATCTTAAAAAAGAGGAAATTTTAGAACCTGGACATGTTAGGTTTCTCTAGAGAAACAGAACTAAGACAATGCATGCATATTAAGAGGGAATATATTAGGTTTGCTCGCAGGACACAGATCCCTGTACTCCATCAATGGCTGTCTTCACACTGAAGAGAACTGGTAGCTGCTTGGTCCACAGGGCTGACTGCCTCCTCAATCCCAATGTAGCATTGAGGACCTGGAGGATTTATGGAGAGCCCCTGGTTTTCAGTCCATGTGGAAAGCTGAGGCATCTGGGTTCCCATGTCAGCAAGGGATGGCAGCAGCAGTGTCAGTGACAGCAATGGGGAAGATGAAGTCACAAAAGGGAATGGGTGAACTTGCCAGTGAAATGCAAAAACAAGCAGGCAAAAAGTAAACTGTTTCCCTTGGACCTCCATTCATTCGGGCCACCAAGGGAAGTTGGCATCATGTTCAGAGTGAATTTTGCACTTCAGTTAATGTAATCAAGATGGTGGTTCCAGGTCAAGTCAACCAAAGGAAGAGTCATCAGGCCTCATCAGAGTTCATGAGAATGAGGACAGACCTGGACCTTTGTGCTTTCATTTTCAGTTTTAAAATGTAGATCAAATATGCTCTCCTTGAAACTAAAATGACATGGAAAGATAGATAATCTGATACAAACCCAGGACAGCTGAATAACAGTTGGAACTGGGGAGATCTATTTCAATGGATTCATTGATTACTTGGAATCTTTACCTTTATTCATTCACTTGTTCATTCAGTCATCTATTCATTTCATACGTGTTATTAGTGCAATGACATACCTTATGATGAAGAATTATCAATAAAGTCATGTTGCTCCTCCCAAGGAATATATATAAATTTACAGGAGGCACCGATTGGCGTGAGAATTTCCTACATACCCTCTATAGGAGAGTAAAAATCATGTTCAATTTTTGTATCACTTAATGAAATGTGGAGTTAGAAACACAGTTAGTTTAGTTCCTGCTTCACGGAGTTACCAAAATACAGGCTACAGTGGATTCCATGCCACCATTATCAACACAGTCTCTAGCTGTCCTCACCCATTTTTTTTCCCGGTGTCTATGTGTTAAAAGGAATGCCCACTGTATAGGACTGAGATCTGTCTTTTGCATGAAAGGGATTCGGAATATGCTAACTTACGGCTACAGCAAATTCTGAGCATCACACATGCACATGTCTCCAGGATGATGTGCCCATTACATCAATGCGTACTTCCTAAGCAGTTTCATCTATTTTAAATCTACTGTGAAGAATTTTTATTTAAAAAAAAAGGCACAAGCGGTCTTAATTTCAGAGCCATTTGTAGAAAGAGGTCAATCATCTTCATACCAGGCAAGTGTATTATTTTTCACCCATCCAAAGCTGCTGAGAGCAGAGGGCTGTTAAATGAATTGCTTATCAGTATCTAACAACTCAGGACTTTGTGTTATGTCCCGTTGGGTCATATTGAGGTAAAACCTAATATACAGCCACCACCTCAGAGATAAGACTACAAGGACACGGTGTTTAATTTCTTCATCTTTCTGTCCTACTCAACGTCTCCCTGTGCTTCTACAGGAGCAGAATGTGGCTATGTCAGCTTCTGTAGAAGTTTGGTAGCATTCCTTTGGAAGGAAAGAAAAACCAGAAAAAATTTTATGTGATCAAAATAACTGACTCCTTGGAAATCGAAAGCCCAAAATATACAGAAATTCTTCATAATGCTATAATTCCAGAGGGAAGTATTAATTTATCTAAGGGCATCCAGTTATTTATTTATAGAAGAAAAACTCTGGAAAATGTTACTCTCACTGTTTTCATCCACATATGCTGTCCCTAGGGGAAACTTGTCATGTGGTTCTCAGTCTCAAAAAAGTGATCTTTTGTAAAAATGAAATTCCTCATAGTAAAGATGATTATCACTACTAAAATCAGCCACTATTTCACTGACTAAGTGTATCTTATTTTTGTAAGATTTTTTTCCTTGATAGCTATTGGAAAGGACATGAATCTGGAAAGGCTTAATAGAGCTTGTGAGTCAGATATAGGCTTATTTGACCCATTCAGCAGACAGGACTTAAGAGCCAATATACCTCATAACTCCAGAAGAGGCCAAGAAGAGAACCAGAAATACCAAACTTCGAAAATAGGAGGAAGGGAAGTAAAGGGTGAGTGCAAACATGTACTTACGATGCTGAGAACTTTCATTCTGCAATGAAAGACACTGTGAAAATTTAACAAGGTTTTTATGTAAAGGCATTCTAAAAATATAAAATGTTATTCATGGCAATATTTCCCAGAAAATGCTCCTATTTATTTTAAGGAAAATGATAAGATTTCATTTATAGTGGCTGAGTAATAAATATTCCTTGTATGCATATACATTTATACAAGCCAGTTTCTTTGCTTCTCCTGATTCCATTTCTACATAAACACACAGACGGTTAAGAATTATCCATGTTTATCAAGAATCATGATCAAAGTCAAAGTATGGGGACACACCTATAATCTCAGCAGTCCAGAGTTGGAGGCAGGGAAATCAGGAGTTAAAGACTAGCTACCTAGAATTTTGAGTTCATGCCAAGGTTGGCATACGTGAGATTCTGTCCCAGGGGAAAAAAAAATCACAGTGAAAATGAGTAAAATCAAACTTAATAGGGATATATCCAGAATTCCACACTATTGTTTGAGTCTATCAGTTAAGTCGCTCTCTGAGAAAAGAGACAAACATTTTAGACAGTTGGAACTCAGAGTAAGCCTTTGAAAATCATTTCTAAAATCTTAACATATACTAAAAAAGAAAAAGTCCTCCTTACACCACTGTACTCTCTCTTTTGGTTGGACCACTTTGGTATGGTATGTTTACCTCTGATTACATGTCTAAAAAGTATTGTGAGGAAAGTGTTCTAAAGATTGTGGTTACAGCCTTGGACACTAGAGGAGGAATGTGAATGATGGTTTAGTGGGGATGTGAGCTGCCCAGAAACATTAGGAAAGACTCACGCATGTCTTGTCCCTCTCAATGTTTAGTGTCAGGGCATTTAAAAGAGACTGCACATCTGTATCAGAGAGCAGCTTTGTATACTCCATACTAACCTGGGAATCTCCTCAAGTGTCGAAGCACCATTCGATGGCTGATGAACGGGCAGACAGAATGTTATATACAGACTTCACTGAAGACGAACTTGGATTCCACCTCTTGGCTGAGGCAGTTCTGTGCCAGAATCTATTTTTGCACTGCTTCACACATCACTGTGAACTGCAGCAGCAGTCAGCAGGGGCTCGGGCTGTTATTTCTATCTCCAGAGAGTCAGTCCAGGAACAAACAATCTTATGCATCCCAGCAACTTGAAGGCTATCTTTGAAGGGCTCCTCCCTGTGACTAGCCTCAAATCTATTTTGACTAGCTCACTGCCAGCCAATGAGAGGAAAGGCCTTGAAATGAGAGGTCTGAAGCTTGACTCACTTTAGACAATGGAATCACTTTTTCTCTTAGAGGCAATAAAAGTAAAGCCTAAGTCAGTTTCTCTTAAAGCACATTCCACTCATAACTGCCTGTCCCAACTTTCTTTCTCAAATACTTAGATTCCAAATGATGCATGCCAGGACAAGTTGAAATAAAACTTCCCCCAGTGTATCAAATGTTTCAGCTGTAGAGATTAAGTTTTATAAACCAAGAGCGCCCAGTGTTTATGAACCACTGGTGTTCCTCTTTTAAGTCCACTTTGAGTTTAAATGAATTTCAAGTTTAATACATACGACGGTTAATATCGTCAATTTGAAAGATCTAGGATCCCATAGGCAACAAGCTTCTAGACATAGCTGTGAAAGAGTTTCTAGGTTGGGTTAATTGAGCTGGAAGGACTCATTCTCAACTCAGATGGCATCATTCCATGGTCTGTGTTCCCTGACTAAATAAAAAGAGAAAGCAGGCTGAGAATCAGCATTCATCTGTCTCTGCTGCCTGGGAGTGCAATGAGAGACCAGTAGCTGTTTGATGCTCCTGCCACCATGCTTCCTCTGCCATGATGAACTACACACACATCAACCTAAAAGCCAAATCAACTCTTCTTCCAGTTGCCTTTGCCAGGTGTTTTGTTGCAACAATGACGAAAGTCACTAAATGACCCAATGGACTGTGCTTGCTGTCAGTCTTCATGCTTTCATGCTTACTTCATACTTCTATTTTCAACATCATCATTATAGCTCCAGCATAGGACACCTACAGTCAATTATCTTGGAAATCTTCACTTCGTAGGAAATGGAAGTTATTAATAGAGATGGTAGTTCTCTAGCAACAGTCCTTGGAGACAAAATGCTACCATTACATTGTAGATACTTTATGACTTGATATTGTAAACTTCTGTGCAGGATAGTAAGGAATCACCCCGGCATGATTTTCAAGTATTTGTCTCTTCTGTAAAGAGCTGCTCAAACTTGGGCTAGAAAACATATATGGCCTTGTGTCTTGGGTGATAGTTCTGCAGAGGGATCATTATTGATTAACAGTGTCCTGGGGGCCTGTCCAAAGCATTGTGTTTTCCCTTCCACACACTCAGCCTCTTTCAAGCAAGGGTAGGACTTCAAAGATGGACAGTTTGTGGCACATTGTCCTGCAGTGTGTAGAGTGGAAGCCTCCCCAGTCTTAGCCTCCTTAACCTGTTATGTAGGTTTCTCTGAAATAACTTGACTAGCATGAACTGAGAGAAGGGCACGAGGACTTATCTAGGTAAGACTGTGGATCCCACTAGCTCTTGGAGAGATTCAGGCATGGTGTCAATCACTAAAGATTCAGACCAAGTCAAGTCAGTGCGTAATCAAATCTTTAAGCAATAAAGTTAGTGATCATTTAAGTTGACTATATATACTCAGTTCAACAGGTGTTTGATAATTTGTGACACAAACTTGATGAGATTTTGCCTGGAATGAGGTGACTTCTGAGTCCTTGTGATGTTGTTTACATGGAGCCTCTGGTCCCATAATTCTCCATCTACCCCTGAGTATGACAGCCCCAGGCTTTCTCTAAGGTCCCTGTTTTCCTGAAATCTATCTACTCACAATACAGACATCACAACCTCACCTCACCTCTCTTATTCCTTGGTGTAGAACCACTATCATAAAATGAAAAGATGAGTCTCTCATTAGACACACAAAGCACACCTGATTGGTTACTCTGTTGCAACTTGGAGTTCAGTTTTTTGATCTTGATTATTCAGCAACAGGAGTTCTCTAGAAACACAACAGAATGGAATCAATGGCTATAATATAACTCATATTTTCTTAGGAATCACAAGCTAATGTTTAGTTCAAAGGGTAGGCTGAGCATCCACCCACACCACTGCCATATTCAGGTTGGAATTGATATAACATCCAAGCAGGTACTTATTTCTCTGATGTCATAAGACGTCTGATTATTAGGCACTAAACAGCTTATCATTGGTTATGTGAAACCAAAGATATACCCCTGCAAATGAGCTCAGATCAGAATTCCTGAGTGGACAGGTCTCTTCATTCTTCAGTGTCCTGATAGATATAGGGGGCTATAGAAGCTGCAAGGCAGCATTTTTCTTAGGTTTCATACATGCACATTGACTTTTCTTCAAATTTCAATCTCTGGGACTACCTATTCTTCTAACCACATTTTTTACTTTACATTATATGACAACAATAAAACTCTGTTGAGCTACAGAATGATCTCTGCTGTCCCAGAACTAAATTCTAAAATTAAAAATAGTTCACAATGTAACACAACTTTAGTAATTTCATATAGTAGGTTGAAATCCAGATGGTCCAGTTTGCCAAAGTAAACACTAAAATTAAATATCACTTATTTTATCAAGGGACCATCCTTACCTCACACAAATCTCCTGGAAATTCCAAGGTGGTATTAGTGAAGTCAGCATATTTTACATAAGATGAAGAGTCACATCTCAAAATAAAATAGAAACATAAATTTTATATGTAAACAGATATTGATGCAAATGCCATCAGGAGCATGTTTAACACTCATAAAGCATGATCACTAACTTTCCAGATAAAATGATTCAATAATTGAGTGTAATCAATAAATCTGAGAAAGAAAGGAGCAAGTAGAAGCCATGATCAGAGAGAAGGACATCATCTCTATTTGGCAAATTTTAGAGCTGCAACACTCACAGTACACTGTTTGTATCTATAGGTTTTAACACCCTAAGAGTCAACCAACATGAATGAAAGGGTCTTAAACAAGGATAGCAACAACAACAAACAAAATCAAAAAACCTCTAGTCATTTATTCTTTGACTAATTCAATCACCAATCCATAGTCCTAGAGGCCTGCATATTTCATCCTCCATATAATCCAGTACATTTAAGCCTAGAACTGGAAGGCTTCAGCCTCCATACAAGCTAGATTGTTTAAACTCCAAGACTTACTGCTGACTGAGCCACTCTGACTAGCTCCTTCTGAACTCAGAAGGAGAACTGGCTCTTCTGGTTCAACTCAACTCACTGGCTGTTCTGACTCAAACTCTTCTCTAAGGGGTTGGTTCAAACTGACTTTCTGAGCCAGCTGACTGCTTCTTACTGAAATCTTCTGACTCTGGAAGAGTCTAGCTAATTCTCTGACTCCTCAGACTCCTCAGACTGTTCCTGTGTCTTATCCTCTAATTGCTTCTTTCTGCTCTAGTCAGATTGCTTCTCCCTCCTCTGTGTCTTGTTTTCTGTCTCTGAGCTGAGAGCCTGCTCTTCTATCTTGAGAGCTAGGCATGTCCTCACTCTGACTCACTCTTCTAACACTTCCAGGGACTTATCACTTTTCCTACCCTTTAAACAGGTGTCACTTCCTGTCCGTCAGTAAATCCCACTGAGTTCTGCTTACTGCCTTGCTGATTAAAGGTGTGTGCTACCACTACCTTCTGAATACTGGGATTAAAGGTATGTATCAACATTCCTTCTACAGTCCATTCAGATCACAGAGGCTTCTAAATGTGATCCTTTACTATAGACCCCTGGATGTGACCCCTTCATATAGACCCTTGGATTTGATCCATTCCTCACTCTCAGCTATCACACAGGACTTTCAATGTGATCCTTTGCTACAGTAGCCATGTTGCTAGACTAAATGATTAAATATTCCTCTATAAAACCACATATCTGAACAGAACATGTACAGATGTGTTATCCTGTCATTCCCCCCAAACAATTCAACATAACAACTACATATCATTTGCATTGTACTGGGTACTATGAATCAGCCTCAAATTGTCTAAAGAACGTGTAAATATGTGCTTAGGTTATCTGTGAAACTAGACTATTTTTTATGAGACCCAGTATCCATTCCTGGAAGCAATCTCTTTCAGATATTAAGAAGTGGTGGTCTTTATTTTCAGTTTTGGAAACCAATTACATTTCAGACCAGAGAAGGAAGGAAAATCAGACATGATTTTAAAAGACATTTGCCTTAGGGATAAGGCTATAACCCTTTAGCTGCCTGAAATACTTCTGACTTGTGCCTGCTACAGACCTTCACCATCTATATACACTTAAGAAAAAAAAAAAAAACCTAGGATGTCAGATTTCTGAAATTGCTGCCCAGGGAGGTCTAAAAACAAAATTTAAAGCTCAGTGAACTGTTTCATTACTGACATCTTTTTCTACTAGCGCTTTTTCAAATAGAAAGTATCAATTTCTCCAAAAGTTAGAAATATTTCACTAAAATCTTATTTTACTTTCATCTCCGACAACTTTATAACTTCTACCAGCACCTGCTGAGCTCACAGTTTAGGTAACTCTGTTTCGTTCTTGTGTGCATGTCACTGCTTGGGTCTGGGGATCGAAGCATACAGCCTGCATGAGTCAGTTCCTCCTTTCCACAATGTGGAGTCCTGGAATCAAAGTCAGGTCATCAGTTGTTGTGTGACAGACTGATTCCAAGAAGACATAAGACACACACACCTATTAACCCCAGATAGGGAACTAATGACAAACCAAAGAATGGAAACACCAAAGTCAGACTTGGTGAACCAATGAGTTTTATTGGGGTTACATATAGGAACTCAGATCATAGTTTACTTGCAGAAGTGGAAAGGACTTAAAAACAGACACTTCACCAAAGCCTACCCCAGCATGGGTTACAACTCACCAATGTTCGAAACACGGAGCATACTGTACAGCCTGCAGACAGCTCAATAGGTTGGAGAGTGTCTTCTTCAGGTGAAGTGACTGTCTGAATGTCTTCCAGGAAGTTAATCTGGCCTTTGCTTCGTCAAGAGAGTTCTGCTAATCTCTGCTTCTTACAGTCAGCTGGTCTTGTCTGAGAATCTTCTTTGCGGCTTGTCTTGTCTGTGGCTCATCAGTCTTTACTATTTATATTCTCTTGGGAAGGAGGGACAACTGAGTAAATCTGGCCAGTTGGGAGGACTTCCTGAAGCAATTCTTAGTTGTTTACTTCTTGTTTTAAAGAGCTTTACTTCTGGATAGAATGGTTCAACCATAGAATAAACAGCTACACAACAGTCAGTCTTGCCTTTACTCCTAAGCCCTCTTGTCCACCTGTTTTAGAAAATTCTCTTCTTAAGGTTTTGATTATTATAATATTTACATCATTTTTCCCTCCTCCCAAACCCTTCCATATATCCCTCCTTGTTTCTTTCAAATTCACCAGCATTGGAGAGGCAGAGGCAGATAGATCTCTGTGAGTCCAAGGCTAGCTTCATATATATAGCAAGTTCCAGCATACCCAAGGCTGTTATAGATAATCCTTAAGAAGTTGCATTCATATTTTCATATGCAATGGATTTTTTTCTTCATTTCTAAATTATAATCTATAGCACTGGAATAATTTAACCTGCATTTGTTAAATAGAAATTGTCTCACAAATTCCATTGTTTCCAGTCACCTGCATACCTAGGCAAGTATAATTCCAAGTTGTTTTCTAATGAGTAGATTTAATTTCTTAGAATGAGTTTAACTTTGAGCAAACAGAGCAGAAAATCCAGACCTCTCATCTATTCATTTCTTTTCTACATGTACACAACTTGCCCTCTATCAGCATCTCTTCCCAGACAGATACATCTGTTATTGGCAATGATCATATTTTGTTATCTCTTCACCTGATGTTGTCTCAGTACATTAGAGTTTGTGCTGTACACTCTATAGCTTTTGATTAATGGATAAGGACATGACCACTACTGTTTCACTACTCTAACATCCTTTTGTTCTCTGCCTCTTCATCTCTCACACTGACCCCTGGAAACCATTTATACATTTTTACAATCACCATAGTTTAGGCTTTTCTTGATTACCATATAGTCTTTTGCCTATATTTTTCCTATGAGTTTAAACAATAGCAATTTGTCAAGTAAGTTTCATAACTATTTTTGCATTTATAACTTTAGGCTTATTCTTTTGATTCTCTTGCAACTCTCACTCACTTTCTCTTTCTTTGTCTCACTGTACATCCGTGTGGGGGAGTGTTTGGTAGGTTTGTGTGTGCGTGTGTGCCTCTCTGTGTGTACACGCATGCACATGTGTTTGTGTGCACACACATGCGTATGCATCAGGACATCAAAAGAAAACATCAGTTATCATCCTCTATTGTTCTCTTCCTTGTTGTTCTGAGACAAAGTCTCCAACATAATGTTAATATTTATTAGTTGCACTGACTGACTTGGGAACCCCTGAGACACTCCTATCAATACCTCCTAGTACTGGGATTAGGCATGTACTGCCATGCCTGCATTTTTGCATGGATTCCCAGCATCAAAAGTTATGTATCCAGGCTTACGCAGCAAACAGTTTGCTCACTGAAACATTTCCCCAGCACCTGGTGCCGGTTTTCACCCAGTAGAACTTTCATTGTTGATGAGCTCTGTCTTTCATAGTTCATGCTTTTGGTTTTAGATCTTAAAACTATGGCCACAGTGAAAGCCATGAATGCTTCCTCCTGTTTTACGTCCTAGCAAATTTATAGTTTTGCATTTTCATTTTGATTTACTTTATGAGATCTAGATTCGGTTTTTGCACACTGATGACTGGCACCATTTGTTGAAATGACTATCTTTGCTTTTCTATGTTGCTATTGCTTCTCTGTCAAAGACCATCTGACTATGTTTATGCAATGTGCTTCTCAATTCTCTATTCAGTTATGTTGACGTGTTTGTCTCTCAACAGATGCCACATTGGATCAACTACTATAGGTCTACTAAAATTGTAAGTAATTTAGTGTCAGTTCTCCATCTCTGTTCTCATTCAACGTAAAGGTGACTATTTGGGATCTTATTACTCTTTGTGCAAGTCTGTGTGGTCAGTGAGCCATTGACCACAAGACAGTTTGCTGGAGTTGTGACTGAAATTTCACTCTGGCTACAGAACAGCTTTGGAAGCAATGACATCTTGACAATAGTGAGTATATGAACTTGGAGTACTTGTTTTCTGCATAGCTTTTACATAGTTTTTCCATATATAATTTTAATATAAATATTCATGAATTTGTATTTATACATTTCACTTTTGGAGTGCTGATATAAATAGTAATGTGATTATAATTTCAAATTCTACTTGCTCGTGGTTATGGGTTATAAAAGTAACTCACTTTTACATATTAACCTTATATTTATAACGTTCCTATAATTACTTTTTTTTTTGAAAAATTGTGTGTGTTTGGGTGCTTTGCCTGCATGTATGTGAGTGTACAGCATGTATGCTTGGAGCACATCATGGTCAAAAGAGGGCTTTAGATGCCCTGGAACTGGAGTTGCAGACAGCTGTGGGTGGCCTTACAGGAGCTGAGAATAGATCCTAGGACTTCTGCAAGAGAGGTCATTGCTCAGAACTTATGAGCCACATCACTAGCTTGCCTACACTAGCTTTTTAATTCTAAGAATTTTGTCAGCTTTTTGGTTTTATTTATTTTCCTATCTCTGAGTGGAATAATAGTACCTTTGCTTCTTTCTTTTTCTCACATTAGCTGGGACAGAAAGCACAACACTGTAAAGATAGAATCATCCATGTTTTCCTGCTGATCTTAGAGAGGAAGTTTTGAGATTTTCACCAATAAATGTGATCTTAACTACAATTTATTGAAGAGTTCCTTTATTGAGTTGAGTAAGTTTTCATCTTTTCCAAGTAATCTGAGAATTTTTAACATTAATTGATGCTATAATTTTGTTAAATACATTTTCCACATATACTGATATATGATTATGTAATATTTTAAAATCATTAACCTGTTGTTAGTATATGTTACAATGATAAATTTTCAGGTGTCAAAACAGTCTCGAATGCTTAAGACCAATAGTCTTGTGTATAAATTTTTTATATTTTTATATTTCATTTGATAATACTTTTTTGAGTTTTTTGTATCTTTGCTAATGATAGACATTAGTCATGATTTTCTTGCGTCTTTGTCTAGTTATAGTACTAGTACAATGGAATAGAAATGATTTCAAGATATTTCCTCTGCTCCTCTCTTCTTGTTACTATTAGCAGATAAAGTGGGTAGTTTCTTCCTTAAATATTTGGAAGATTTCACAAGCAAATTCCTCTAAACCTGTTTGCTTTTCTTTTTTATCTGGCAGCTTGTCATTTACTGGCTTAATTTCCTTTATAAATATAGATTGCGTTTTTTTTTCTTGTTGAAATATTGTCAGATGGTAACTTTTCAATAATTGGTCCATTTTATCTGGGATATCAAATTAACGCACTGGGAGTTGTTAACATTACACCTGTATTATATGTTTTAACATCTGTGCAGTTTGCATTGTTGTTCTTTCTTTCATTTTATACATCAATAATTTATGTCCTTGCTCTTTTTCTTAATTAGCTTAACTAAACCCTTGTCAATCTTTTTTATTTTCTTGACCTTATTATTTCTTATTTTAAATTTCACCTTTGCAAAGGAGCATACTGGGTTAGATATTTTCCTTATTTCCTCTTTTGAATGTCTGTACTGAAGGCTGCAAAGAGCTCTTTGGATACTGCGTTCACGATATCCCATATATGTCGATAACTCTATTTTCATTTTCTCTTAGTTTAAAATATTTTAAGTTTTTCTCCTTAGCCTCCTTTGGTTGTTTACTATCTAAAAACATACTTAATGTCCTGGGTTGAAGATTTTCTTCACATTGCCTTCTGATACAGATTTCTAGCTTAATAATTTTGCCAACTATTTTGGCAATTGATTCCCACTGTGCCTTGAGAACAGACAGTGTGGGATTTCCAGTCTTTTAAATTTGTTACAATAGTTTCCTTTCCTTGTGTGCTGGACTGTCTCTAATGTTTTGCTATTGCTGAAGGGCTCGGAAGAGATCAGTTAAAGGATATTCAGTACAGTTCTGTCCTGATTTTTCCAATGGATGGAAGCACCTGTTTCTGATAGAATGATACTAAGACTCTAATAGTATATCCGTCTCTTCTCCTTGCAGTTCTGTCCAACTCTGTCCCATATCTTTAAATGTTCTCATATTTATTTGATTTATTGTATGTGTGTATGAGTGTTTACCTGCATGCATGTATGTGCATCATGTGCACGACTGGTACCCATGGAGGTCAGGAAACGGTATCAGATTCCCTGGAGCTTGAGTTACAGATGGTTATGAGTTACCAATGTATGAGCCTGGAACTGAACCAGAGTCCTCTGAGAGAAAAGCAAGTGTTGGTAACAAATGAGCTATAGCATTAATTTCACCATTTACAAAACTAAGTATCTAAATTTGGATTGTGGTTCAGTTCAATCAGGAAAAATGTTCTGAAAAGAGCACTGTATTCCAAAAAGTTTGAATTACTTAAATATAAAAAGAAAATTGTGTATACAAGAGATGCAAGAGATCATTAAGAATTATACTGAACAAAATGAAATAGCTACAATAGTTAAGAAAATTACATGCATTCTCACAATAGGATATAAATAAAAATATGTCAAAATGGAACAAAAGGTATTTGAAATAGTTGTGATTTTCTACCTGACGGTGTCTCCTCTCTTTTCTCTATATTAAGTGGAAAAAAAAGATGTACAAAAATCTGTTCTTACTGAACTGTATAAAAAAGAATATACTAGTTGTATATGCTCAGCTTTTGAGAATGTATATTTTGATTAGTATATATTGCATGCATCTTTTTTTAAAAATGCAACAATGATATTTTTACATATGAAGTTGAAGACATTGTATTAGTCTTCAGAACAAACTAATTCTATTTTTTACAAAATTCGTTTAAAAATTAGAATCACAAGTATCAGTTTTGAGATGAATATAAACATCATTGTTTACGTGGTTGGGTATGCTTGTATAGTGGTTGCCAGGTTGCTCCCCTTGCTATAACATGTACTCAAATGAATAGCCCTCCAGAGGCTTTCAAAAATGGCATTGTGTGTCAGTTTAAACTAGCTGTTTGTTGTACAACAATGCAGAGAGTAAAAGGAATGGAACAGCAGAAGATTTCTATAGGAAAAAAAAAAAAGGATTTTAGTAGCGTAGTGTGTACAAGACACTGTCAATGCAAGCTTGCATTCAATTGCATTCACTGAACACAAAGAGAAAGATGCATGTGCCTAAATCCGAGAGAGTAGAAAAGTCTGACTTGAAATGTGCTACTCTCTGCTAGAATGCTTTTCTCTTTTAAGTTCTTTTTCAATATTCCTGGCAGTCCAGCTCACACACAATGAATTGTTGGTTTCTTTATTGACAGTGTGTGTAGAGGGGAGACACTACTTCTAAAAGCCAATACCAAAGAAAACAACTCCTTTTGTGTAAAGAGGATCAATAACGGTCTCTGTGTTCTTTCTATTTCTTGTGTTTCTGTATATAAAATCTAGATATTTAGCTTTAAGTGTTGCTTAGATGTTTTTCAGAAAGAATAAGAGAGAAAGCAGAGTAATTTTAGCCATTCTTGACCAACTTTAAAATTCTTCACTTAGTAAACATAGCCAAACAAAGGAGAAATATTGAAAACTATCTACCTACATGACAAAACATTTACTAACTTTCATTTCATTATTTCTAGGGCAATAAATGCAAGTGTGAAAGACATTTATTTGTGCTTATTTTATGATCAGAGATTTCTCAGCCTTTATAAGTGCTTAACAATAGCCTCTTGTGCTTTGAACAAATAGCTATGTAGAATGGAAGGAGAAAATTCCTACTATGTTAATGGTCCTTTATTCCCTTCAATAGGAATAGAAAAACACAATTCCATCAGAATGATATATTTCATCATGAATCTCATGCATAAAAATTCCATTTCCCTATTTATAAACTGAAATGACAAGGACAAACAAGTATATTGTTCGATACAGACTGAAGGGTTTAGTGATGCAAAAATAAAGGTAATGTCTAACTTTTTTAATCTATGTGACAATTATAGCTAATATATATTCATATATATGTGTATATATATGTATATATATATGTATATATATACATTTCTGAGTATATTCAGAGTAGTTAAAACTTTTAGATTAAAATTACTACATAACCTATTCATTCATTTCTTATCACACTAGTCAGGATATACTCTATTTTAGGCACTCCATAAATAGTAACCAAAGCACAAGAATGATAGCATAGTTTCCACCTTTAAAACTTGAGGGAGAGTTGTTGGATGGATGGATGGATAGATAAATAGGTAGATAGGAAGAAAGAAATATAGATAGATAGATAGATACATTGATTGATTGATAGATGATGATGATGATGATGATAGATAGATAGATAGATAGATAGATAGATAGATAGATGATAGATAGATAGATATGATGAGGAGAATAGACAGAATTGATAAAATTATCAATTGTAATCATTACACCCTTGTTTCACATGAGTATGGAGTCTTTTGCTGTAGGAGGCTGCTTTGCCAAGAAGTTTTCTGTCCTGTGCAGCCTTCTTTATGATTGGATAAAAAGATAAAATGTTGGCTTATCTTCTTTAAATAGTGATTGAGCAACAAATTAAAAGACATATTTGTTTCAATATTTTATGTGGGGGATTATATCCATATGCTCAATTTTTCCATTCGCTGGTAAGGTACAATACTGCTTTTGTTTAGTCAGTGTCTTCCACATTCAGGAGCCTCCACTGTTGGAGTCCTTGGCAAAAGAAAAAATGCATCGATTCTTCTGGAGACACAATAAATTTTCCAGGAATTGGAAAGAAGATAAGGGAACTATTCTCTTAGCTAACCCATAGGACAGCTTGCCTCGTTTTTCATTACCATTTATTAAAAATAAACTACACAGGCATTTTAAACATTTATTGAGGGTGTTCGGTGGTTCAGACTCTGGTATGTCTTGCTAAAAGTATCACTATATGTGAAAAGGATGTGTATTCTACAGTAATTTGACATTGTGATCTAGGAAATATCAAGTCAAGCTGGCTGGTAGTTTTGGTCACATCTTCTGTAACTATATCAATTTTTTTGCAGATAAAATATTCAATTAAGATTGTAAAATCAGAGCTGGAGAGGTGGCTCAGTGGTTAAGAGTATGGACTGCTCTTCCAGAGGACACAAGTTCAACTCCCAGCACCCACATGGGAGCTTGCAACTATCTGTAACTACAGTTCAAGGGGATCTGACATCCTCATGTAGAGGCAGGCAAAACACAGGTGCATATAAAATATAAAATAAACACAAAAGGAAAAAAAAAAACACTTGGGAGGCAGAGGCAGGTGGATGTCTGTGAGTTTATGGCCAGCCTGGTCTACAGAGTGAGTTCCAGGACAGCCAGAGTTACAACAGAGAAATCCTATCACAAAAAAAACAAAACAAAACAACAACAAAAAGAAGATTATAAAATCAGCTATTTTTTCTTTTAATTACATAAAATTTGCTACAAGCAATTTGAAGCTATGTTGACAATTGTACACATTTCTCATGAAGTGAGCATTTTATCTTTGATTCTGCTTTTTTTTTTATTAGAATTTCTGTATGATTTAGCACTGCTACACTCAGAATATAGAGAACTAAGTCATCATGCTACAAAGACATCTTGTTATCTGTATTTATCTTAGTGGTATTCACAAGAGTCACGTTCTCAAGTCAGCCTTAGTATCAACTGATAAATGAATGCACAGATAAAGAAAATGCAGAATATGTATACATTGGAGTGAGTTTCCCATCTACAAAGAAGAATAAATTTGGATGAAACCAAAGATCATTTTGTAATTGCAATAAGCTAGATTCAAAAATACAAATAACCCTCAATAAGTCTGCATTTTATATATGTGCATATGTACATACATATATGACTTCAAGGTAGAAAAGAGAGTTTTGGTTAAAGGAAGAGACTGGCAGGGAGGAAGGAGATCATTAGAAAGTTACAGGAGTTGAAGATATTTGTAAGTGTATGCTATACTTGAAAATACCATTATGAATTTCACTTTCTGTTGAAAGTATTTCAGTTGAAATACACTACTTTAAAAAAGAAACAGGACAGGAACATGGTGAAATGTCATGGAGGGGAGAAATTAGAATAAAGCATGCTGACACATATGTATAAAGATGCCATTATGAAATTAATTACTTTGCATAGTAACCTAAAAAGTTGAATGCTAGAAAGTGAATACTAGAAAGAGAGAGAGAGAGAAAGAAGGAGGAAAGGTAGCAAGAGGAAGGGAGGGATGGAAGAAGGAAAAGAGATAAGGTCAGAGGGAAGGAGGAAAGAAGGAAAGGAACAGAAGGGTCTGAACATAAGAAAGTAAGAAAACACCCTTCAAAATCTACACAGCTACATCCTTGTCCTACTCTTGAGGGGACATGAAGAGCCTCTGTATTGACATTATCAGATTTAGAGAGGAAGCCCTATACACCCCACAGGTTATTCAAGACACTGGAGCTACATGGTATTGCCTAACTAGATATAGAGCTGTCAATAAAGTTCCCTCCAAGTTCACTATCTAGACGAAAATTTGAAAGCTAATATCCAAAGTCTCTTACACCACACTATTTAGGCAGCAGATAATTCTTAGCTTCAAAGTTCTAAAGAGGGGGTGGAGATGTGCTTTAAGAAAGATTATTCTAAGAATGTCTCCTACTGGTGATTTATGTGATGAGATCTGGGATTTTTTGAGCTGATGAGGTTTAGATGAGAACTTGGTCTTTAGGATGAAGTAAATGTGTTTCCTTCATTGATGGGTATAAATACCTGGAGGTAGAAGACACTGACATAGGCAGAATATCCTCAGAAGATTCCCATGTGAAATCCTTAGCATCACTGATTTGTGCATGGCAAGTAGTCTTCAAAGATGTGAGAAAGGCAAAGGACCTTGAAATGAGACAACGCCCTGCATTATCCCAGACTGGCCAGATCTAGTCTCTCCAGCTACAAGGAGGGGACGAAAAAGTTTAAGACAGAAGAGAAATTAACAGGTGAGTGAGCAACTGCCCTTCTTTAAAGATGGATAATAGGGATAGAAGCCAAGAAGCGTGCACTGCCTCTACAAACTGCAAATGATGTCACAAGATAGAAAACAAAGAATCAAAAACCTCAGCCCTGCACCTGAAGGGACGGAACTCTTGTCTGCCATTGGCTCACATGACCAGAAGGAAGAATCTTCCCCTAGCGCTTTGCAAATGCAAGGCCTCCTGATCCAGACCTCGCTTATGGACTATGGACGAGGAAGCTCACTTTGTAATTAGTGAAATATGTGTTGAGGGTAGACAACCATGCATTTTGACTTGACTTTGTGTAATAAGGTAAGCTACACACTTCAGAAGCAAACTCGGGCAAAGCAGGGGCATCTCAGCTGTTTCATTGGCTCTGTTTCTCTCCTTCATGGCTTTTCTCCTCTCTGTTTTTGTTCACTTTAAATATATTTAAGAAGCATTTAGATTACAGGTTCTTCTGCTAGAAAGACCATGAGGCTTCATGTGTCCCCGTCACAGCTCTGCTCACTACGTGGGCTACTTCCAAGGAGCTGGAAACTTAAAATAAAAACTAGCAATGAGATATAATTTTATATTTTCCCTTATGCAAATGACATTAACGCTCTTTTCCTATGCTATTGGCCATTTTTTTTAGGAAAAATATATATTCAGATTCTTTGCTCATTTTCCAAACTTTGTTGACCATTGATGGGTTTTCACATATTTTCTCCATTTCTATGGAGTGAGAAGGAGAAGTTATAATTTCTATCATAACAGCGTAAAATCATATAGTCAGTTTTAGAAGACTATTTGGCAGTTTCTCAAAATGTCCAATACAGTGTTCCTGTAGAACTCAACGTATGCACCCACAGAGGAGTAAAAATACAAAAACCTGAGCTTGTGAGATAGCTTAGTGAGGGAAAGTGTTTGCTGGCTGGCACCTGACCCCTCGAATATTACTCTTCTCATGCTCATTGTAGATGGAGAGAACCAACTCTGAAGGTTGTCCTCTGACCTCCCTGTTCATGCTATGGCATGCATGTATATTCACACCAACATCCACACGACACAAAGAAAATAAGTGGAAAATAAAACTCAAAAACTTGAACATAAATGCTAATAACATTATTCAAAAAGGCGAAATATTAGAAAGAATCCAAATGGCCCTCGACACATAGATGGATAATAAACTGTGCCATGTGCATACAATTGCATATGCCACTCAGTAATGACAAAAATGAAGCATGGATATATGCCACAGTATGAATAAGCCTTAAAAACAGAATGCTAGCTTAATATCTGTCATAAAACAAGCATTTTGCTTGATACATTTTGTACAAAACTGCCAGAATACAGAAATCTGTATACACAGAATAGAAGTCTAGTGAAATTAGTACTCATCCCAAACTAAAATTGAAAGATATGGAATGAGCTCATAATAGATATATTGTTTCTTTGGAATGGTAAAATCTTCTAAATTAGGTAGCTATGATGGTTGCACAAATCTATGAATCTACTGAAAACTTTGCAGTGGTCAGCTTATTGCACATGAAGTACATATCAATAGAACAAACCCTAAAAATCAAATATCTAAATTGTTTTCTTTTATCTTGGAGTTTATGATATAATTACATAATTTTTCTCTTTCCCTTCATCTACCTTTGTATACATCCCTCTGACGTATCCCTCCTTGCTCTCTTTCAGGGCCTCTATATTTTCATTATCAAATATCTAAGTTTTTAAAAAATCCATGGAGAGGAAATTTTACTTCAAAGAGTCATCATTCCTCTGTGCATTTCCTCACTGGGATGTATTCCAGCTTCAGTTCATAGTCTTTCTGATGGTTGTATAGTAGTCCCCCCACACCAAAGAGTGAAGTTTTGAGATAGATCTGAAACTGTGGGTACATACTATTTTTTATCACACATAAATACACACATGCATAGTCATAACAGCATTTGGTTTAGGCACAGTGAGAGTCTAATAACAATAGCCATTAATAAAAGAAAATGACCAAAGTATTATATAAATAAAGATGTTAATTAAAATGTAGAAGTAATTTACTTCTGAAATTGTTCAGGTAATATTTTCTGAATATAAATGACAGAGTGAGAATGAAACATTAAGTACCTTCAGAGCATGGCTTCCATATAGAATTGGGATCTTATGGTTGTTGTCTTAGGTTGTCATTTCACAGGGTCATAGTGTGTGTCCTTCTATATATATTTAGTCAAGAGTGTAGCCATCAGTCACTGCAACATCTAAGACCTTTGTGAATTATTCATGTTTGGACAAACTGTGAACTAACTTTCTACTCCAACTTTATCCCATAACTTAGGTGAAAACCTTATGTTTTTTACTTAATTCTCAATAAGGACACTTCAGAAATATAGCCATAAAGGCATAATTGACAGGTAACTCTCTAAACAAAGGCTCCACATAGGCAAGGTGATCTCCACTATGTCATGTAGAAAGTTTAGTTTTAATATCATAGAAATGTTTCTTCTTAACAACCTGAGGGTTGGAAATTCCACATAAAGAGCAGTCTATACTTTCTTTACATAAGATCTTCCATGTTGCATTCTTCTTGCACTTATAATCTCTCTAATAGCAGAAAAATTAGCATTCACATTATGACCTACCCTCTTTTTAAATTAAGAAGTGTTAAATTAAGGGGACTGGAGAGACTGCTTAGTAGTTAAGAGTACTTGCTTCTCTTGCAGAACACCTGTTTTTTAGTTCACAGCACCCACGTGGCAACTCACACCAATTGGGAACTCCAGATCCAGGGAATCTGATGCTTCCCTCTGACCTCTGTAGGTACCAGGCATGTACATAGTACACATACATACTTGCAGACAAAACACTCACATCATAAAATAAAATAATAAATATTTTTAATTAAGTGATAAAATATGTACAAAAGAATATTAAAAGATGCTCATGGCCATATATATGTGAACTATGTACTTATTCTGAATAACATTTATATCTTCAATTGGCAAAGAAATAAAGCAATTTTGCTATATTGTTGAACAAATTGATAATCCTGAGTCTAACAAAGCTGAGTGTAAAGGGAAATAATACATCTGAAGATCTAAAAGTTCATTAAACATTTATCCCATATTAGTTCTCAGTTTATGTGATATGTTTTATTTTTGTCTTTAAGTCTATTCCACCAGGAAGAAACCATCCAGTCCAAAGACTTACAAATGGAATATTCTTCCCAATGATGAAAATCTGTAAGTACTGTTATGGCTCAATATAAATTGTCCTTCAAGTTGTGCTGCTTGAGGGGCTGTAGGTGAAAACTTTAGGAAGTTGGGTCTAACTGGAGGTAACTAGTCACTGGAGGTAGGTCTTTGAGGGTCATACTGGTCTCTGGTTCCAGGAATCAGCAGAAGCAAAGGCTGTGGATTCAAATGTCTGAAACTCAGAGTTGGAATAATACATCCCTCTCTCCACTTACGTGGTTTCTTCTTTGTTAGTTGGTTAGGGCAGTCTAAAGCAGAGAAAAGTTGGATTGATTCAGTTATAAAGCTCACTAACATCCCAGAGAAGAAAGAATGTTACAGAGCACAGAATGAACCTTCTTTGTCCCCTCCTAGCCAACATCATGACCCAGTGGGATATACTGGACAGTTTCTTACAGCATAGTGTGAGATAGGTGTGTGTGTATGTGTGTGTGTTTGTGTGTGTGTGTGTACACGCACGCACACGTGTGCAAGTGCACGTGCCCATGAAAGTGCATGTGCATTTTTTAAATTTATGTAACTAGAATAATAAAGAAGTTATCCTTTCTGAAATTTTCCTTTTTTGGGTCAGGATTATTTTTGGAAAATCTTTCATAGTGGTCTCATGTAAAAGTAATGTATCCATTCCCATTGACACATAGTATTCCATTGTGTATATTGATTTTTTTTTACCTTTTTACCTGTTCTACTTACGTTGTATGTGTAGTTTCTAAGTTTGACCTTTCCAAAAAGTCAATATTATTGTGGAAATTCTCCCTCCCACCTTCTGGCACACATTTGTAGGTAGTTTATATAAAAATTTCTTTATGCCTAGAGCATCTAGATTATGGGATGAGTATATCTCCAACTTCAATAATATTGATATTTCCATCAGCTCACACACTCCACAGCAGTGCATAAGAGTCCTCATTGTTCCAGATTCTTGTTGTTTTGGTTATTTTAGTTCCTTTCAATTTCCTGAAAATTAACTAGGTTGAGAATCTTCCAATGGATAAATTTGACAAATTGAGGATGTGTGTTCTTATGAGGGTTTGCTTTTAGTTCTCTGCCTCTTTTTATTAGTAGTAAGAATTAGGTGTATTTTTGCTTTGGATATCTATGGAACTAGATAAACTTTATATTGTTAATATCTTTTCCACTTGGTGGCCTGACATTTTATTCTTTTGATGAATATAAGGTTTGTATATCCATGTAAAATTTATGAGTCTTTGTTAATGTTTTGAAAGTTTATAAAGAACTGATTGGCTATGTTAAATTCATGTAGATACTTCCCTATAAAATCTTGTGTGTATTTTTACCTTCCCTGTTTAATCTTTTTATATATTACAAGGAAAGAATCAAGACTTATTTTAATTCACCACATGTGGATTTTTGAAAATATCACTATTTTCGTATCACATTTTTGATGACTGTGTAACAATTTGTGTGATTGTGCTTTTATCATCTGTTACCTACTTGCTGTTGATTCTGGTTTATTTGTCTCTCATCTTGATTCAATAAGAAAGTTTAATTATTTTTGCTTTGTAATGATTTTTGATATATTATGAGTCCTAATAAAACCTATATGGGATAATTTCAAATCAAATTATCAATTCCCTTGAAATGTTATGATTTTTTATTTTTGTTACATTAAAGCAATAAGTCAACCTAGTAAAAACTGACACATCTTTTCAATTTCTTCTTCAAACCTCAAACACATTACATCCCTTTGTTCCTTTACCACCTTAATTTATTTCTTTTTTTCTAATGTAAGTGACTTCAAGTCCTGCATTATATATTTCCATAGATTTATGCTATCCTATTCCATGCTACTATAGATCATACTTTCCAACTGTATAGTGCAAGCATATAAAAATTATCTCATTAAAATATTTCTTTTCATCTTGCACTTGACAAAATCTAAAGCCTCTGATTTATTGTTTTGCATCTTTATTCTTTAAGTCCTCACCCTTTTCCATGAACAATGCACTAATTCACATGCCAAAGTCTCAGCAAATACATCGTTTTTAGAATTAGTCTTCTATTACCTTAGTCTCTATCTTTATTTACTTCTAATACATCTTGATAAAGCCTCTACTAACTTAGAGGCAACTTGGAATGACCTGAAGATAAAGCTCTTGAATGCACAAGGTCATGTATAATGGTGATCTGATTCATCCCCCTCTTGCGTGTGTGTGTGTGTGTGTGTGTGTGTGTGTGTGTGTGTATTCCACTTACTAATAAATTATTAAGTCAGACATTTTAAACTGGGCAATGTTTGCACATTTATAGGCTTTAGTGCATTCTTGTTCCTCTACTTGTCCTGTCCTGTCCTCCTTGCTTCTCTAGACAGTGAACTTGTACTCAGCCTCTACGCTTGCCACCCTTCGCATCATTACTCTGGTGCAATTGCTCTTAACCCAACCTTTTGTTTGTACAGTTAAAAAGAAAATATATTTGCTAATATATATATAATGTATCAAACACTGTGATTAAAAGAAAAATATGATCAAATTACAAATTTAAGACTAAGTAATGACTTCATACATTGCCAGTAAATGATCAGGGCTTTTTAAAAAGGTCTTTTTATTCTAACTTCCTGAGGGGACCACCTATAACCCAAGAAGTCAGCAGGAGCTTTAGTTTTCCTCTATTTTTACTAGTTCAGGAAGAGAAGTAATTAATTAATTAAGTAATTAATTCTAAAAACAATTTAAAATTTCCCATTTAGAAGAAGGCAGTGCTGTGTTTTTAACATATTTCAGTTGCAAAATGCATGCAACAGAATTAAACGATGAGATACAAATGGCTAAAGGGGGTAATTTACATGGTGTCAGTCTTCCTGTGGTCCAGCACCTCTCACATAAGTGACTGGGATAATCAAACAAGAATAATAATACTGAGAGAAATTAGCGGAACTTCCGAGTTCTGAAATTAATTATGTTGCCAATTTTCATTCAACAAATTGCTGGATACAGTTTTTCAAAAGGCAGAAGCTATTTATTTTGAAAACTTTCAAT
>JAMJFZ010003288.1:0-105834 GCA_026225945.1 Cricetomys ansorgei
TGAGGAGTTCTGTATCAATAAAACATCTGAGCTCAGAAGCTTGGGGTTCCACTGTTGATTGAGTATGGCCCTGGTCAGGATGGTAGTTCCCTCTGCTGAGGTATAGCAGGGCTTCCATGTATAAAAATGCCTTTGCATCTTACATACTGAGCTACCATAGCAGCATACTATTACTACAAATGGTGCCCGAGGCTACATGGGGCCCAACATCATGCCAGATAATTCAACACTCAGGTAAGCTACCAGATGATAGATATTCAAGCATTAATTGAAGGCTCATGAGAAAGAGGAGAGAGAGAAAGGAAATAAGCTTCTATGAAGAGAAAGGCTGTGGAATTAATAAATGAGGAAAAATGACAGAGGTGAGAGCCACAGGATAGAGTCCCTCAGAGATAAAGAATTCAACTGGAAGCAGGAAAAAGCAAAGTTCTTACTGCTTTTCCTGATCATGGAGCCAATGCTCCCTCCAGCTGCTGGTAGTAGTGTACTGTTTCACAAACTGAATTTTCTGTGTTGTATATGTGTGAGGCTAAAGATGTTGTGTTTGAGATCTATGGAAGAGGTTGGATGTTTCCCCATAGTGGTGGTGGAAAAGAACACCAAACTCCCAGACTGTTTCAACTGGTGATTCCTCCCACACCCAGGACCACCTGCTGTTGTGGTACTGTGGCTCAGAGCCAAAATGCCACTTAGTTTAACTGAACAGTAATTTATTTCCTGCAAACCTGTTTACAAGTGGTAACTCCACACCATGAGGGAACTCTTCCTACAGATAAGGACGAGTTATATTTCCAGAAAACCGGACTCTATCTTAAAACCTGGAAAGTGTTTCCTCAGGGTCAGTACACAGAAGCTGTTTTCCAGAACTGACCGAGTTTGTATCTTATGCTGGTAGCCAAACTTGGTACTGTAAGAGTCATCCAGGTGTTATTGGATTTAAAGGTATGAAGGGGTCTTTGGATGAAGTTTGGCACTGTGAGTGGCTAGGAGAGACCATTGTTGAACATACAACCTCATTGGCAGTTGAGGGCCCAGAATGAAGGGGTCATATAAAGAAATTGAGGCTTGGCACCATGAAGGGAGCCAATGAGAAGCTATTGGTGAAGGGACATCTCAGTTGCAGCAATGGACCCCAGCAGTCTTTGAGATACCAGTACCATGGGATGACCACCATGATCATCAGCAGCAGTAGAGTGGAGCCAGCTCAGAGCCTGGAAGATAAGCTGTGAATGCTGCAGTGGGTAGAGGAGAAAAGTGATCTGAGCCCCTTGGAGCACAGAAGATTGTGAGTGAATTCCAGATGTTTTGATATTGATAATGTTTTTCTGTTGTCCAGTCATTGTGAAAAGCTTGATAGATGTTCAATATCATTTAGTCATGTGTATTAGCAACCCTAGTAATCGTTCATCTTGTAAATTGTTTTGCTAGTGCAGTGTGAAATTGTGTTGTAGAGGTAAAGAAATTTTTGTCTCATACAGAAAAGGGGAATTATTATAGAAGATGATTTTTAGTTGTCTTTAAAATAATTGCTTTTTGCATTGTTGGGTGAGGAGCTACTCTAGGTCTTGGCATTTAGTATTGTCTGCAGTTATTGGATTTCTATGGGGGATGTTTGATTGCTTATGATTTGCACCTGAGGAGTTCTGAAACAATAAAACACCTGAGCTCACATTCTCAGGGTTCCACTGTTGCTCGAGTAGGGTGCTGGCCAGGATGGTAGTTCCCTCTGTTGAGGTCTGACAGGGCTTTCGGGTATGAAAATGCCTTCTTGTCTTCTTTGGTGAGCCATGACAGCAGCATAACTACCAAAGATAAAGTTTGGTGGGAGGACTCATTTTACATGTGCATGGTCCCATTTCATGGGATATAGGGTCTCAGAAGAAATAAAAAAATGAGAAACTTAGCTGAGTATTAGCATTCATTTCCCTCTGCTTCCTGACTATGAATCCAACATGGCCAACTACCTCACAACCCTGATGCTGTGGCTTTTCCTCCATGATGACCTGCATTCTCTAACTCCCTTAAATTGTTTTTGTCAGGTATTTCATCAGAGCAATGGGACAACTAATATGGAAATCTCTTTTTTTTTTTGGTTTGTTACACAGAATATCCCAGCTTCTACAAATTCACAGTGGAAATCTGGTCCCCAGTGTGATGCTGTTGGAAGGAGGGAATTTGGAAAGTGATAAGCATATTCAGACAGTTTATTATGAATGGGTTTCTGGCTTATACAGAATAATGCACAAGGAGCTCCATTGTGAGGGGACAATAGGGAGATCTGTGTGTACAAACAAGGAACAAGCCCTCATCAATTGCAGAGTTAGCTCTTGATTTGATCTTATACCCACAACATCTAGAACTGTGAGAAATAAGGCTGATACGTAGCTCAGGTGCAAAAGTGTTTTTTCAATCAGGTACAAAGATCTTATTTTAATCCCCAGAAACCTTATAAAAGAAGCAAGCACTGGTACCATGTGCTTATAATTCCAGCAGTGGAGAGGCAGAGACAGGACTATACGTGAGGCTCTCTGGCCAGGGGCCTAATCAGCAAGAGCCAGATCAGTGAGAGACCATGTCTCAAAAACCAAAGAAGACAGCATCCTGAGGAATAGTAGCTGAGGTTGACCTCTAACCTTTGCATACATGTTCCCAACCACACAAGCAACACACTGAAAGATAGAGAAACAGAGAGACAGAGAAATAGATATCTGTTTTAAAGTGACAGTGTCTGTCTATGTTATGCAAGTTTTGATGCTAGGAGACACACTCTCTAAGCCTACATCTCCCCTGGCAACAAGTGACTATCTTTAAAATATTTGTTGTTTTTCTCTGTGCATGTATTTCTCAGATTGATCTCCATTTTTTAAGTTTTCAGGTGTTTCTCATTTGTTTTGTTAAATGCCAAATATAATCCTCTCTGTTCCAGAATCAGTGGGTCATATGAATTAATTAATTTAAGTTTTTATTATGCTTTGGGGAAGTTAAGCTTCTTATATATTTTCTTTCAGTAATCTTGACCTCCAATCTGAACCTTAAGACTAAGGGTAATTTTAGTTGCTTAATTCTAAGTAGCACTCATCCTAAGAATGGTTTCAAGGACATTGACCCCAAAATTCTTGATGGAGCATCCCTAGTAGTTCCCATAGCAACCAACATTGATGAATAAAGTTGGATATCTTTTGCTTGACACTGGTGTATGTGTGTGTGTGTGTGTGTGTATGCGTGCAAGTATACATGTGGAGGTCAAAGATCAACACTGAATAGTGTTCTTCAAGTTCACTTCACCTTGTTTTTTTTTTTTTTTTTCTTTTGCTGACAAGATCTTCCACTGTTCTAAAGTTAATTGATTAGGTTAGGCTGGCTGGCAGCAAGCCTCAAGAATCCATCAGTTTCTGTCTCCCAGGAATGAGATTATGATAAATGCCATCAAACCTAATCTTTTACATGGGTTTTAGGAACTAAACTCAGGTCATCATGCTTGCAAAGCAAGGACTTCACTAGTTTATCTGTCTTTTCAGCCATGACAACATTATTTTAATAGGAATCTAGTAAACAATGACTATTGCAGAACAAGCAAAGTCATTTTGGTATAAGTGGGCAAAGTTACCAACTCTATATGCTGAAACCTATACTCCTGCTCATCTGATATTCTCATGATCCCTCAAAGATTTGCTGTTTTTTCCATGAGCATTACTTGTCATGTTTCCTGGCTTGCAAATTTTTTTCTTTCTCCTATCTCTGTCCATAAATTGTCTCCAGATTCTACTCCCATGTTTCTTTCTCTCTCCTTCTAAATCTTTAGTCCTTATTAACTAATCTCAAATCTAAATGAAAATCAAGTATTTAAATTTATTCAACACATATATATCAAAACACTTATCAACATACTTATCAACACATATACATGCATATATTCATATATGCATGTATATGTGTATGTGTGTGTGTGTGTGTGTGTGTGTGTGTTTGTGACGATATCATTTTTTGTAAGTAGGATGATTGCTGTCTGCTATCAAACATATTGGGAAAAAAACAAAATGCAGAAACATGACTCAAGCTATAGTCCATATTTACTCAGAGGCTTTAATCCATGTGAAACCCAGTATTTTTATATATAAACCTGGACAGTGTTTACATACATAATAGTGGAACCTATTACATCCATCTACATGCTACATTCAATAAGTTGAAGAATAGGGTAGTATCTGCACATAACATACATTAAGTAACTGATAACTAAGTCAGAAACACCATTTTATGTTGATACTTCCTGAAATAGCTGAGGTAAGGCAAGAAAATGAAAAAAAGCAGACAAATTCTGAAGGACAGCTGTCCTGTATGTGTACTTTGCATTTGGAAACTTATGATACTAATATCACATACTATAGACACAAATCCCTTTCTTAATAGTACAACAAGAAGAATAGAAATCCAGCTTCATTGAATAACACAAACAATCCACTTTGAACTATGTCTTCTCCTATATCAACTCCAAAGAACTACTTTTATGTACAATTTCAACTCCAATGTACTCCTGAACAAAAAAAAAAACTAGCTATGGAAAGAAGAGGACTCATCCAGCCCACAATTGGTTGGAATACAAGGGCAGTAAGGTAAACTTTGTCCTCTGGGTAAATTAATAAAGAAATATCTCATATTTATCATGCCTACTTTGGCATGCATATGATAAAATCAAGTGCATCATAGTTAGGTACGTATACTGTGCATAAGGCTTACATAATGCAAGCCTGTCAAACAACATAGATGTCACTAACATCATTTGCATTAGCAACTGCTTTCCTTCCCCTTGACTCCCATAAATCACATCCCTGGAAACATCCTGAGGTCCTTGATCACTCTCCTTCTCAGGTAGTATGCTGCTTATGCATATATCTCTGGAACTTGTTTTATTTTTGAATACTTTTCTTGCTGCTTTAAAATCTGAGTGTGCTTTTATTCTGATTATTTAATTAAGACACCAAGGACCTGAAAATACTAATCTAGACAAAAACCACAGGCAATACAAATAGGATGTTGCTTTGTGTCACTCACTCCACTTCCTTATCTATAAATCCCATTTGCTACTATCCACTAAAGTCTCAGTCAAGCACAGTTCAATGAGCCAGTGAATAGAAAGCACTTGTCAATGGGATCTCTTTAAATTGGTATCTATAAATATGATCTTGTTTCCATGATTCTCTTCCCTTATTCAACACACATATATCAAAATACATATCAACATACATATCAACACATACACACGCATATATTCATATATGCCTATATATGTGCATGTGTGTGTGTGTGTGTGTGTGTGACGATATCATTTTTTGTAAGTAGGATGATTGCTGTCTGTTGTCAAACATATTGGGAGAAAAACAAAATGCAGAAACATGACTCAAACTATGTCCATATTTACTCAGAGGCTTTAATCCTCATGAATCCCAGTATTTGTATATATAAACCCTGGACTTTGATTTCCATAGTAACTGTCAGTGTCTGGTATTCATCAAATAATTAATGAATTGTGTCATGACTGAGAGCATGTGTATATTTTGTACAAAGACATGCAGGCTAAGCTAATAGTGATTGTTATTGAATCCTGGCTCTGAGATATGTTGACACCTAGGACCAATAATAATGGAGATTATTTAGCCAAGTAGACAAGAGTATGTTGTCATCAATGCAATGCAACTCCATAGAGCTAGGTTGTATGTTATTTACTCTAGTATAGAAGTCCAGAGTATGTACCCAGTGAGTTAGGGCATATAATCGAAATTCACATAATAACAAGTAACATTCATTTTCATCTTATAATTATAATTATTTTTCCTCCCTTGTATAATACATCCCAATATCCATCCTCTTTTCCCTACATTGCTCCCATCTCCCCCCTTCTTCGCTCTTCCCCAGATCCACCCCGACACCACTTCCCCTCAGAAAAGAGCAGGCCTCCCATTGTTATCACTGGAACAGAGCATGTCAAGTTGCAACATGACTGGGCACAAGCCCCTACATCCAGGCTGGATAAGACAACTCAGAATGAGGAAAAGGGTCTGAAGAGCAGCTAAAATATTCAGAGAACCCCTCCCCCCATTGACACACTCACACACACACTGCAACTTTTAGGATTTTTACAAGAACATCAAGCAGGACAACCATGATACATGATACATGCAGCTTCTATGTCTGTGGCTTTAGTATTAAAATATAGATTTAATTAACAATCCATATGAGACCTAATTAAGGGAGACAACCTCAGCAAAATGGATCTTAAATAACAAAGGTTGAATGACAGACTTCATTTTTAACCTGGAACCTCAGACTCTAAGGTGCTTACCATTCGATTAGCAGTGATTCCCAAGACATGAGAGGATACTCAGGAGCCTGCTCAAAGAAGGGACAGTAATAGCCTCTATGGAGAGCAAGCTTGGTAAAGTATCCCTGGAGATCACGAGATACAAGTGTCACAGAAGTTTATTTTTAGTTATGTACAAAATAATTTTTTTGTGCACTGTTGAGTGAGGGGCTCCCTAGTTTGGGGATTTTGTGTTATTTACAGGTGTTGAATTTATGGAGACTGCTGGTTGTTCATGACATGCACATGCTATCAATAGAACACCTGAGGAGTTCTGAAACAATAAAAATCACTGAGCTTAGACGTTCATGGTTCCACTGTCCAGTATGCACACACCATGATGGTGGTTCCCTCTTCTGAGGTCTAGCAGAGTTTACATCTTGAAAATGCCTCCATGTCTCCTTGCTGAGGAACCCAGTAAGCATACTACAACAAATAGCACCCAACATCTGGTGAGACATCATGCCAGCAAATTCAACATGGAGACAAGGAAGAAGAAAAGGAAACTACAGACATCACAGAGTCTGTTTTACTTTGCTTTCTTTTCTGCAAACCTGTCCATATATTGGTGAGGTGAGGTAGTCCTGACAAGACACATTTACTATGGTGATGAGAACTCCACCCCATGAGGGAATTTTTCCTATATATAAGGTTACAAGTTGTTTTTCCTGGAAACCGTACTCTGTCTTAAAATCTGGAAAGTGATTCCTCAGGGTCAGCACACAGAAGCTGTCTTCCAGACAGCATGTATCTCATGCTGGTAGCTGAACTTGGTAGTGTACGTACTAATTTTGAGGGCATGAAGGCGTCATGGAGAGCATCTGAGGCTTGGCACTATGAGAGGCAAGTAGAGGCCATTGATAAATGTTGGGCCTCAGTGGCAGTTGAAGGCCCAGATTGAAGAGGTCATGCAGAGAAGTTGGAGTTTGGCACCGTGAAGGGTGCTCAGAAGAGGCTATTGGTGAAAGTGCAGCCCAGTTGTAGCAAGGGACCCCAGTAGCATTCTGAAGATTCCAGTACCATGGGATAACCACCAAGAACAACAGCAGCAATGGAGTGGAGCTTGCCAGCCTGGAGGACAAACTGTGTGTGCAGTAGAGAGCAGAACCAAATCCAAGCCCATTGGAGGAGCCCAGAAGATCTTGAGTGAATTCCAGATAATTGGACATTGATAATGCTTTTCTGTTGTCCAAAGACATTGTGAGAAGCTTGATAGATGTTTAGTATCATTTTATCATGTGCAATAGAAGTCTCATAATTTTTCCTCTTGTATATGGTTTTTCTGGTGTTGTGTTAAACTGTTTTGTAGAGAAAAAACACTTTTTTATTGGCTTATACAGAAAATGGTAATTGTTGTAGAAGTTTATTTTTAGTTGTGTATTCAATAATTGTTTTATCCATTTTTCAGTAAGAGGCTCCCTAGCTTTGTATTGTTTTGGCATTTTGTATTGTTTGTGCAGGTGTTGAATTTATATGGGAAATGTTTGATTGCTTATGGTCTGGACATGCTATCAATAGAACACCTGTGGAGCTCTGAATCAATAAAAACACCTGAGCTCAGATACTCAATGTTCCACTCTCCAGTGTGGTGTGGAACATGATTGTGCTTCCTTCTTCTGAGGTCTGGAAGAGTTTGCACCTATGAAAATGCCTCTGTGTCTCCTCAGTGAGCCACCCAGGAAGCATACTACAACATACCAGTGCATTTCTTTCTCCTGTTCAGGATACTTTCTGGCATAACCTTTCTCTTAGGATATAGCTACAATTCCTGAGGTTGAGCATAAGGCTCTGTTCATGAGCCCCAACCTAGTTCACCCAATATCCTGGATTGCATGACCTTTATACTCTATGACCCTGTCACTCCACACATATCAGTGGCAGGCATGATAATTTTGAGGCCTTTAACAGGAGCTCAAACACCTTCTGGAAATTTCTTTTCTCTTTCTTTTGCAAAGATCTAAGGTATGCTTAAATCTTTTCATAAAATTATATGCTCACCTCCTTTGGGTTTCTTCCTGCATCCCAAGTCTCTACTGCGGACAAGGGTGACATGGGTATCTCTAACAAGGGACTTGGTACTTGGGCAGGAACTTGATGTTCAATGAGCACTTTTACAAAAAAAAAAAAGAACTGAATATTCTTGCACACATCAAAAGAATTAATGCAGCATTTCAGAAAGAAGAGTAGCTGGGACATAATCTCTAATACCTATGGTACGTGTGTCTCTCTGTAAATATATGTGTTTTCTGTGTCTGTATGTGTATATATATATATATATATATATATATATATATATATATATATATATATATAAATATATACGTGTGTGTGTGTGTGTGTGTGTGTGTGTGTGTGTGTGTGTGTACCCCTCAAAAGGAATACATGCTGAGATTTTCATTCCCAAAATGAAACATAGGGAATTAATTATATCATGATGGAAAAGAGCACATGATGAGATCATAAAAATAAGTAAGAGAGAATATTATCTCAGTTTTCCTCTCTTCCTCTCCAGTCTATGAAGTTACAGGTTAATGACATCAGTTTGAAACCAGGAAGCAGGGCCTCTCCAGACTCTGAGTCAGGTGACAGTCAGTTTGAGCTCAGATTTCCAGTCTAGAAAACTGAGAAATAAATATCTGTTGATTTATCTGTCTGGCCTATGGTATTTTGTTAACAGCAGCATGAAACAAGAAATGATATTTCTCATTTCTTTAAATTGATGATTTCCACTATACATACATAAGATCAATCCATGTAATGCAGGCTAAAACTTTAGTTTGTGACTATAACCTCCAACAGTAAAATAAATCAATGAGCAAAATGAATAGACAGAAGCTGTAAGCTCATTCCTTGCACTCCTTGGTCACACCTAGAGGTATGGTTGGCTGAATTTTAAGTCTGAATTTCTTAGCTAACCTACTTGATGTAGTTGAGGCCAATGAATTAGGAACACACACACACACACATACACACACCAAACCAAAGATATCAGGCAAGTGCTTTATCACTTACATATATCCCAACTCCAAATGTTTTCATATTAGAACAAAAATATACAATTTAATGTTATTTTTATTTTGTATAACAAATAAATTTCACAGGACTTTATAGAAAGAAAATATATACCCTGATGTAGAGCTTACTTTATCTCTTTCTTTATTACTTTCTATGCTTTTTTTTTAACTGTACATGTGTTTGTGAGTTCAGGTATAAGATATATAGAGGTCTGAGGACAACCAAACTTCCCCCTTCTTTCAGACACTGTCTTTTCTTGTTCATCATTGCATATGCATATCCAGAGATAAACTTGCCTGAAGGTAAAAAAAAAAAACAAAAAACAAAGACTGAACTCCCATAATCTAGAATAGTTTGGAGAGATGACAAGCTGTATTTAGGAAGTTCAAGGATGCCAAACGGGAGTGATCTGACCATAGCGGAAGATACACAGATGATCTGGCCTGATGTCACTGTTCAGTATTTGTTGGATCCATAAAAGTACTAGAACCTTCAGAGGGAATGGAGCACTATGGCCTAAACAACTCTGCTGTTTCTACATAGGGTTCTCACTTCTCACTCATGCTTGCTTTCATAACGCCATGATGTCCTTTAATATGGGGATGCAGATTCTTTTTAAGCTTCTGTAGAAGAAAATTTCTTAGTCAGCCTGGTTGAGATAGTGGTCTCTGTTTTCACTGAGAACTAAGTTTGACTGTCCTTGTCTGCACTACCTTCTGATAAATGCTGTATCAACTCTCAGCACAGCCTGATTCTATTTCCTTTATTTACTTGTTTGTACTCTTTGTTACAAAATGACATCAAAATGTGGCATCTTATTTCCTTCTTAGCTTATCACAACTAAACGTAAAACATAAGAACCTAAAATTTAATGACTAGAAAAGAAATGTCATGGAGATATCAGTACACTAATGAAAAATATGGATGGTCCAGGTACCAATGGAAAGAAATTCAATAAAATGCCTACAAGTTTGGATAGTCCTAAGTAAACATGTATTGTGTGGGTGTCTGAGCTGGAGCACACAAAATCAAAAGGAATATTTCCCCGGATTTATAAGAATTCAACTCACTTTTATAAAAATTCAAGGGAAATTATTGTTAATATTTAGTCAGTTTATATATATGCACACCAATACCCACATGCACATACATACAAGCATACACACTTTTGCACACATGAACACACACACACACACACATATATATATACACATGCACATACATATATACACACAAGCACACTCATGAATCACATGAATACATAACCTAAACAACCAACACATATGCCCACCACTCAAACACATACACACACATGAAAACATCCTCATATTGTCACCGCTCATGGACACACATACTCACACACAGTTCTACAATTGCCAAATGATTCTGAGATCTGAGGATGCTCAGATACCTTAGATGAGGTGATATAGGAACTGCATGTAGCCTGCATATAGAACTGCTTTATATTTACATTATCTCTAGATTCCACATCAAGCCTAACACAATGCACATGTTACATAGCCATCTTTTACACAGTATTGTTTATGGTGTAATGGAAAGAAAAGTGTGTCCCTCTCAGAAATGGTGTTTAATGCTTTTCATGTAAGTTTTGTTGTACATGCAGGTGAAGATTAACTACTTACATTTATGTTTGCATGCATAGATATGCACATGTTTGTTGTGTCTTGCTCATTATAAGCATACTACCTGGACATTTTCATGGTAAGACATTTTCTAAATAATCTTTTGAGTTATGTAAGTCAAATTTAAGCAGGAATATATAAAACTATGAGTTTTCAGGAATGTTAGAAACGATATTTACAACAGTGTTTTAGTTAAAAGTTAAAAAATAAAATAAACCTACTTATTAATTTTGAAAACACGAAGTAATGAGCCTGGGGAACTATAGTATAAGGTGCTGAATTGGGTGGTTATGGGTAGAGGCAGAGTCATGAATCTTCCATCTATTCAAACATTTATCTCACATCAATATGAACTGAGTTAGTTGGGATATCAAGATTTCAGTCACAAATACAAATGGCTGGCTTTAGTGAGCATACTCTAAGCCCTGGAATTGTCATCCTTTAGTATATTCATTGAAGGATTTATTCATTACATCCTTGCATTTATAGATTTGTGTTAGTTCAGACTAAAGGATCATCATGGGCTGACAAAAACCATCTCTATGCACAAAGGATTTCCTCTGCTACAAAATCTGAGCTCCATTCTCCTCTGCTCCTAGAAGGACCAATAACCATCTGGGAACAACTCACTTTGCTCCTGAATTTCGGAGGTGATGCTAGTCTGCTGCAGGGCTGGAGGACTCTCTGAAAGACATCTGGGGAGGAATGTATAAACTCCGGTGGCTTTTGTATGAAGCATTATTCCTAAGGACATCTCAAATACCATGTCTTTCAGTTTTCCAACTCTATTTACAATTTTTCAATCTCCATGTCCCAAAATATTTGTGGCAAATTTTGGCTCATTTGGTGTCAAAACGTAACATGAATGAATGTTTTCCATCCATCCAATATTGTGAGAATATGAGAAGGGGTGTGTGTGTGTGTGTGTACATGTATTTGTGTGTTTCTGATTTGAAACAAAATTTACTAGCATGAGTGACTTTAGGCACATTTAACTATTGCATTTAGCAATCTGGCTTCAAATTGAGCATGCAGCTTCCAGAGAAAAGTACACTCTGTCTCCACTTTCAATGATCACATTCCTGTCAAATGCCTGCCTGTTTCTCTTTGTGCCTCTGCTTCCTTGTCCCTTCATCAGTAGTTGTGCATATTTCTGCCTTATCTACTTTACCTGGGATGTGCTCAAGAGAAATTAAAATATTTCTCATAAAAGTATATTTTAAGGAAAAAATGCTGCACAGCTACAGTCTATTATTAATACCACTCAGCAGTAATGGGAATTTTTGTCAGCTACATACTATTTACAGTTACTATAAACCTGTATCAATTTTCAATCCTTCTTATGAAATTCAAAGCTGAAAATCTCATTAAATACTTAAAATCTCAAATCTTCCCTATAATTAATAGCAGTGATTGGACACAGAATTTTCAAAAATAGACATTGCTGTTTGACAACAGTACATACTAATGAAATACCAAAATGACTAAGTAATTATAGATGAGAATCGTCAGCACTACTCTTTGGAGAGCATATAGCAGGAGCACAGTAAAACCACATTTTGTGACAGGCATCCTTTCTGTGAGTGCTATAGTGAGAGTTCTTGTTTCTCACTTGGAGGAGGACAGGATACTGGAGGATAGCTTTGTGGAAGGGTCATAAAAAGGCTTTCTGGAGCCATGGGAATGGCTCCAACCAAGTGGGAATGGTTATTTACTAGCAAGGTCATCACCAGAAGGTGCTTTTACATCTTGGATCAGTGCTTTCTGTATGGATGTGTTAAGCTGTGATGTCACTGGAAGGAAAGGCATACATGTAAAATAAAATATTTTATACCTGTTAGTTTGTTAAGAATACATTGAGAGAGCTAAAGACATGTCTCAGGTGGTAGAGTAAGATTTACCAGGCATTCATAAGGGCACAGGTTCTATTCCCAGAACTGCATAAATCATGCATGGTAACGTACTCCTGTGCTCCCCACATTTAGGAGGTAGAGGCAGGAGGTTTAGAAGTTTAAAGCTATCTTTTTCTATATAGTAAATTTTGTATCAGACTGAGATATATGAGACTCTGTCTCCAAGGAAAAGAAAAACAAGAAAGGCAGATGAACAAAGGAAGGGAGGAAGCCAAGAAAGGAGGAGGGGGAGAGGGAGAAAATTAGGGAGGGAGAGAGAGAGGGAGGGAAGACAAACGGGATTTCCTAGGTAAAGGTAAAATCATTAACTTTGGCTTTGATTTACTTACTTCTCAAAAAAAAAAAAAAAAACTAAAGCAAATAAAAAGAATGGATGATTGCCACACAAATTCACTTCCAGAATGAAGTAAAGGATGAACAGCTGGTAAAGGCACAAGCCTGACTACTTAAGTTCAATCCCCAAAACCCACATCAGATAACCAAACCAACCCCCACAAGTTATCCTGTGATTTCTGCAGGTACATGACAGTTGTGCATAAACACATACATACACACACACACACACACATGCACACACAGTCACATATATAACACACATACATACCTTACACACACCACATACACCACACATACATGCACATACACACCACACTCAAAAAATCACACACATGCACCACACATACACACACACACACACCACATACACACACACCACAAAGACACACATATATACACACAGACTGACATACACACACATGCACACACACACTACACACACATACCATGCACATACACTGCACACACTCAACACACAAATATGCACAAATATACACAGACACACCCCTCTACACACAGTATAAACATAAATACAAAAAAATCTTCAACTTTCCTCTTTAAAATATGTTTAATGTTCTTTGAACTTTTTGTTCAAAAATATAAATTTGATAAAATATGTGTTCACTGTTGGAGTCATTCATTAGGAGTAGTAAAACTGGATGGCTTCTATATATAGATCCTAAGGGATGGGGCAGTCATGGTAAGGGCACTGCCTTGGCTCACGCTCTAGATTTATACTCCAGTACCATCCTCTATTTCTGATTTGTTTGACCAAATACAAATTTGGGTTCCCTGACACCATGATGTTCCATAAAGTAGTCACTGAATTTTTATATGTTAAGATACTGTATCTCCTCAATGCCATGTGTTAAGTCACTCTTTTCACTACAAATTCTGTTTCTGTTTCTACAGTTCACAAAAATACTCATGTATCATCACATGGTCATTAATAAGCACAATTTTGGCACCTCCTGTTTTCTCTTCCTGTTTTGTTTCCTCTCCACTATCTGCCATGGGAGGACCCAGTATGATGATTTCCTTTGTTAGTGCTGGTTTGTTGTTTTGATGTGTGTGTGTGTGTGTGTGTGTGTGTGTGTGTGTGTGTGTGCGTGTGTCAAGAGACATCCTCAGGTGTCATTTCTTAGGGGTCATCCACCTATTGATGGTGATAGAGTTGGTCAGTGGCCAACCTGGGCTCTATATGCTCTAGCCTAGGATAATTGACCAGAAAGCTCCAGGGATCTGCCTGTCTGTGAGTCCCATCTAATAATGACTGATAACCCATGCCTATACCACCACACCAGATATTTTACATGGACTCTGGTTTAAAATTCTGATCCCCCAGCTTGCAAGGCAAGTGCCTTTCTGACTGAGCGTCTCCTCACCTTCTTTTCCAACAGTGTGTATGCATGTGTTCTTATTCCTTAGGAAAGCCAAAGCTCATTAAAATTAGAGAGTATTTTTAACTCTATACACGAGTTAACAGTGTCTTTTATATCATCAGTACATGAACTTGGATGAATGAAAAATTTCTCAGAAATTGAGCATCCTCAAGAAATTTTATTCTAAACTATCAAGTCTGTGTAAATACACTCAAAATCAATTCCAGCCTAGTGTATAAAATTGAAAGACTTCACTGATATTTTCTCACTAAGGCTTATGTGTTGGGAAGTCTGTCTTCAGTTGTGCTTAATAGTAGATGGCAGAGTTGTTGTGGCAGCTTCTTCATGAATATATTAATGCCATCATCATCATAGACCTGGGGTCCTTTAATGAGCACAATCGGTCTCCTCCTGCTTTCTTTACCTGTCTTGTTGCCTCTCTACCTTCTACCATGGAAGGAAGACCAGAATGGTAACCGTTGCCATATGTTGTCCCCTGGATCATGCATTTTCTCATCTCCAGAATTCAATAATTAACCATTTAGCATCATAAAATATTTAAGAAAAATAAATTTGAGTAACAAGGTTTGAGGTCCTGGCAAGATGTGTTAGTTAATAAAGATTCTGGTGTAAAAACACAAGGGTATAAATTCTAACTCCAGATCTAGGCATGGTAATGTACATCTGTAATCTCTGTGCTGAACAGATGGAGACAGGAGGATGACTGGGATTTATTAACAAGCCAGCTTACCCAGATCAGTGAACTTCAAATCTCAGTGGGAGACCCTATATTTAAAAAGAGGGTCAAAAGCATATGAAGAACAATAGCTCGAACCAAGATTGTCCTTTTGCTTCTATATGTATGTACACATATGTGCATCTTCACCTGTACACAGTGAAACATGACCACACATACAAGAGAGAAAAAAAATGATGTTTGCAATGAATAGATGAATCCTGATGAAAGGACACTTCCTTCATGACATGACAAATGGAGAAATTTTTACCAGCAAGTTCCAGTATAAACTTTGTGTGTTTCCGTTTCTCTCACAAGTACACCTTAGTTAAGGTAATGTCAGATTTATCATTCTTTCCAACTATGGCAACTTCCTTTTTTAATTCTGTACCCTTTGGGTGCAGAAGCACACAAGGTCCCAGGATCATTGTTCAACTTTCTCTGATTCAGCTCTTGCTCTGGGATTTATATAATAGGAGAAGTGTGACCCTGTGTCTTTGATAGAGTCAGATGATTACAAGACAAGGTCATGCTCTGAGAAAAAAATGGGAACTATATTTAGTCAAAAAACTGCACGTCTCTGTCTTTAGGTATGAAAACAACTTGACCTTTATTGTCTTCTTGGCATAGCTTAAAGCTTGTCATTGTCCTCTACTGCTGGGTAGTTTGTGAGATTTAGCATTCATTGATACTGCAGTAATCTACTATGTAAGGGGTCAGAGAGTAGTGTGATGAATAAAAATCAAGGCCATCCTAAATCTTTATGGAATACAAAACTATATCATTCGTAGAAAATTGATGGTATTAGAAATCATCATCCTAAATAAATAAGCTAGTAAAGTACCAAATCATCAACAGGGATTCTGCCATCTACTCATAATCTGCCTATCTATCTATCTATCTATCTATCTATCTATCTATCTATCCATCTATCCATCTATCTATCTATGTATATGACATACAAAACAAAATGGAATATTTAGAAAGGAAAGGGAAGCTAGGTTAAGGAAGGAAAAGTATAGGCAACCAGAGAATAGCTACTAGTAAAATGCATGATATGCATGTATGAAAATGTCACAAAGAAATTCAGAATTTTTATACAAATTTTAAAAATTAATGTTTTGATAATCACTCTATACATAAAAATAAAAGTGTTTCGGGAAAATGTTGCATCTGTCATGGCAATGAATAATCAATGTTTAAATGATAAAGGGCAGTGTAAGCAGAAGTGTCAGTACCTCAGTCCATACAAACACAATAGAAATATTAGAATTTAAAAATACTAATAAAATAACCAAAGTAACTGTTGAACATTGGGGGAAGAAAAGGAGGTGGTCAGCTGAAGAAAATCATGTAGGTGTTGTCTATGTTGACATATGGTAACTATTTTCAAAGGAAGAATAGGTCAGACAAGCTCATAAAGGGAAATATTTGCAGCTTCAGGGATGAATTGATATCCCTTTGATGAGTTAAGTTCCTACCAGCACAGTTATTGAATGATATATAGCATTGCTGTTGGGTAACCCCAGAATCAATATTGATAACTATCAATTATTTACTAAGGTATATGTCTGGAATTGGGGTTAATTGATAATTGATTCTATTTTCCTCTCAGAATTATTGGGAAGTATGGATGATTTGCATCGATAAAAGTATGTAGTAAAGGAAAGAAAAATATATAATCTTAAAATGATTATAAAATATACCTGTGAGGCTTTTTCTCTATTTGAAATCTCTTTCATTCAGCACTTACATAGAAACAATTCACTCTCCTCAAGTAAAAAACAGTTTTAGTGTCTTCTAACTTGTTAACATACACTTGAACAAAATCTAAATGGAGCCACCAAAGCTAAAGAAATCCTGAGATCAAGCTCAGATTTATTATCCCAATCAATGATGCATCACGATATTCTGAGCCAGCAGAAGAAAAACTGTGCCTGGATCCTAGATTTAAAGTCCTGTAAACTTGAGGTCAAATCTTAATGTAAGCATCTTTCTCAATAGCTAGCTCAATGTCCTTCAGTCCCTCCAATAGTCTATTTTCTCAGCTGCAAATGGGGTTAGAAATATGGAATTGTTGTTAGAAATTGTCCTGGGGGGGCATGTCCTCAATTCACTCTCTCACAGGATAAACACTGGGATGTATCCCTTTATGAATATGGCTGTTATGAGCACTGGTTTCAAATGTGCCATTGCAGGATGGCTGTAATATATGGAAGTTTGCTCTGTTAACTCAAGTTACAAATAAGAACTGTGAGTTCCCACTAAATTGAGAGAATACACATAGTTTAGCACCAGCCTACCATTAGAGACGCTTCTATAGCCACAGTCAACAAATGCTCTTATGCTAAAGATACATGTTCTGAAACATGACGGCTAATATAGACAGTCAACTTGAATATTCCTGCTTTCAGAATTTTCTAAAAATTAAACTGAAAAATGCCTGCCATTACCAATATTTTGGGAAGCCTTTTACTTCTGGGAATTGATGTCATATGACATCATACTGCAAGCAAGGAAAACAACACAAGTCATCATAATTGATGCATATTTGTTGTATTCGTTCACAGAGTTGTGATAGTTAACCTGGATTATCAATTTGAAAATATAGAATCACTGTAGAAACACACTATTTGGTGTTTATGTGAAAGAGTTTCTAGACTGGGTTACCTGAGGTATGAAGCCCCATGAATGTAGGTGGAATCATTCCCTAGGCAGGAATCCAAGAATAAAGGAGGAGAAAGTGAGATGAGCTCTAACCATTATTTCCCCGTTTCCTGACTGCAGATACACTGTGACCAGTCATCTCAGTTCCTGTTGTCATGACTTCCTTTCCACAGTGGACAGACTAGCCTCTTTATGTAAGTCAAAATAAACCATTCTTCCCTTAAGTTGCCTTTTGTCAAGCATTGGCCAGAGTGATAGGAAAAAGTGGCACCATGTTAGAATGCCTACTGAGGTTCTAGTGCAGCATTGGGTGTGGAAGGAGCAGAGTATGAGAATACCGGTAAACTACTAGTTGAGATAAAACCCATATCAAGTTTGTATAAAAGTCACATCAAAATGAAGGTATAAGTGCTAAAATGAACCTGTTAATCTCATGGGCTATTGGAGAAAATTAGAAGATTTTAGAGCCACAAGGGATACCACCATTGTAAGATAATTTTACAATGATTGCGTTAGCCAGAGTTTCTGAATGGTTTTGCAAGGTTCCATTATTTGAATTTTAAATTTTAAATTTAATTTAAATCTAAATGTAATTTAAATTTTTTTTAATTAATTTAAATTTAATCTTATTTATTTCACTTTCCCATGTTAGATCGTTAATCCCGTGGATTGATGTCGTTCTATGTGAACAATACTGATTGGATAGAGAGGTGGGTAGACAGTGTGACTGCTAAGAATCTGTGTCTGTGTGTGTGTGTGTGTGTGTGTGTGTCTTAAAGAAAGAGAGGGGGGAGGGAGAGGCTTACCACTAGCACCACACTCGTATACACACACATACATGCAAAAAGCAAAAGCAATAGCTGGGAAAGTTCTCAGTCCCTAGGGATAGACCAAAAGATGACCAGAGGTAGATACTGATTATACAATTGCAATTTAAAATTTCAGGTACAAATCCTTGCGATCAGAAAAAGAAATCAGAGGTGGGAAATAATTTTATTATCTAATCACAGTTGTAGCTCCTGGCCTTGCATTTGGTAAGTTGACAATGTATACAGAAAAAATATGAGGTCCTAGTCCATGAATTAATGCCAAAGAGACAATTTTCTCTGTGCATGACATTTCTTGTTATTCATTTGTTGTTTTCATGATTAAGGACAATGACAAAAATCATTTGGCATCCAAGGTATGTCAGCTAGAACCCCACCTCCAAGATCAGATGGGAAAAATCACAAAGAACTAGACTGCCTTGTCAATGGGCTCCAAGGATCCTCCTGCTCCTGTCTCCCTCACTTCTGGGGTTACAGACCAATGCTACTCTACTTGGCTTTTATGTGCATGCACTAGGACTTAGGTTCTCCTGTTACAACAATAAGCATTTTACTAAATAACTATTTTCCAGATCCATTTTGTCTTCTTGTCGGCTAATAAAAATTACTCCATTCGGTCTTCTTTGAACCAATAAAATATTATCCTTCTTTAGGGAAGTAGATGAAGATTTGGTTGCATGAGTTGTTTATGGTCACATAATTTTCCAACTCACCAAGCCTGGGACCAAAAGTAGCCTTGACTTCAAGTCCACAGTTCTCTCCTCTTTGCAATGACTAAAGATATTTAGTTATTGAAATTATTACCTCACAAAGGTGATGACTACCTCTGGGGAAAATATTATGTTTTTATCTACTCTATATTATCTACTCAATGTGTTGAGGACTTAGAAAACATACACAGATCCTGGGAAGAAAAAAATACCTCACTGGAAGTAAAATCATTCTTTTACCTGGTACATAGATACAGATGTTCATATAATGCTCCTGTCCCTCCCTATATGATATATAGGCAGTTACCAATTGCTGTGCCAGAAATTGACATTTACTTTAATATGGGAGATAATAGTGAGGAGCCCACACTCCTGTAAACAACCCCTTTCATTTGCTCCTACTAGCAACATAAATACAATTTATTGGGTCACCAAAAAAAAAAAAATGAAAAAACAGGCATAAAATAAGATGAATAGTAACGGGGAGGAAATCAGAAGTAGAAGTGGAAAAGAGATTGGATTTTAATCATGGTGAATGTGAGCGTAATATATCATGAACACATATAAAAATGACATCATGTGTTAAAAGAAAATCTATTGTTATTGAAAATAAATTATATAATTAATGCATACGAATAAAGGCATTTTAAAAATAAAATCTGATCTTTTTAACTGAAGACTGTTGCAGAAGGTGATTTCTGTATGCATACTTATTCACTTTGGATCTTTTTTTTTCTCATGTGCACACTAGAAAAAGTTAAGTCAGCAATGTGGAAGTACATGAACCTGTCAGAAGATGGACAGGTTTTACATCATAATTCCGTCTCTTCAGCCTTTTCCTACTTCCTTCCTCACCTGACATTTTGCTTTTAGAAACTGAAATGCTTGAAAGTTACTTCTGAATTTGATGGAGAGCATACTCACAAACAGTCTAGAGAAAGTGGTTTAGGGGAGAAGTTGTCATCTTGGGTCTGGACTTATTTCAGATTAACTGTTATACTTGTCAATACCATAGAGATGAGTACTTTAGACTTTGGCTGACTAATAGAAACATTTTCACATGGATCATTTAATATGCAAACACTAAAAATAAACAAGATCTGTTATCATATATATGTGATATATATATGTTATTATATGAACATATATATATATATATTTTATATGTATGCTTCACAGTCTGCCTAATGTTTCATGATTTAATTAGTAATATAATTTCCCTGGACTTAAGCTTATCCATTATATTACAATTATTTTAGTCTGGGTGTCTAAACATAGCTAAATATGACTTCTGGAATTGTTTCCTTTGTGAACATGAGTGAGAATTTTCAAGGAGAAAACATCAGCGAGAAGAAATAAGATCACTATGATTTTGGTTCACCAATTAATTCCATCTATAATAAATCCACAGCCATTTAATATCTCCCCTTTTTATTTCATGAATTGGCTGACATGGAACCTCCAGGAGAAAGCACAGAAAGAGCTGTGGAGGAAAAAATGAACACACAAAAGATAATTAATCTAATTAATGGCAGTAATAGTGCCATACATCTGTTTAGTACTGTTCACAGCAGGTACTTTTGCAGAAGTGATTTTATTTAACCTCATTTAATTAGCCTTAAGTGTTAACTTGTTTGGTACACACTATAAAACTCAGCTGATGTGCGTAGAAGAGGGAGATCAACATGGGTTGTTGGTAGGAAAGCCTTAATTTTTCCAAGGAGGGTGTAAAAGTGGACTACATTGGGCAGTTGCTGAAGGATAGACACTGAGGATGCAATGAATCCCTTAGCGTATTTCCTATTGTACAGCTCAGGAGTTAAAATACCTTATCATGTTCCCATCTGTACTCTGCCTTTAAATCTAATTCAGCATTTGACCACAAAAATATATGTGTTTAGCTCTGTGAGTTTCTTCAATAACGATAAATATCCTGGAAGCCAAACTTAAGCAATAATTGCATGAACTGTGCAGGCTCACCAATCACAGTCTACTCTCTCTTGTACCTCATTTGCCTTAGCTACTCTGCCATTGATGAAATCAAATGAAATCACTGAAGAAATCACTGAAAAAGGAAAATGCCTCTGAAATATTTTAGGAAATATTAATCCAACATGGAAAGCAAGCAAGGACAGATGTGCACTCATAATCCAGTTGGGGAGGAAATATTGGGCTTTTTCAGTCAGTGTTTTTTTTTCAGTCAGTGGTTTGTGTTTGTAGTGATGAAGCTTGATTTAAAGGGTCAGTCTCTATTTGATGAGATAGTTAAGACTCTCAGGGAAGACTCAGCAAGATTTTAATTCAGATGGAAACAAAGGCCATCAATGTGTGTGTGTGTGTGTGTGTGTGTGTGTTTAGAGTGTAGGAATATTGTAACAATTCCCAAAGCTTCTATGTCTCTGATACAGAAAAGTGCTGCCAGGAAGATGGGGGTAGCAGTCTTAGTTACTTTTTAATTGCTGTGACAAAACATCCTGATCAAAGCAACATATAAAACAAAGCATTTAATTTGGGGCTCACAATTTCAGAGTGTTAGAGTCCATGACTGACATGATGGGATCATGGCAGCAGGCAGCATCTGAGAGCAACTTCTTGATCCACATGTGTTGGGGGCCGATGATATCCAGGCTGTGGATGTAACCAGCTTGACAAGGATCCTGGGTTTTCCCTTAGCTAGGAGTCTGAAGCCCACCAACTGCTTTGCCCCTTTCTCAACTTTACTGTATAGTGACAAAAGCCTTTCATCAATAATATTGTCTATTTTGGCCAATTAGTGTAAACTCAAATCAATTCCTGGGCTGGATGGGAGAGGAACACTGCCATCTCAACTCTAAGTAATTGTAACAGTCTTACTGGCCTTCAAGTTTTTGGCATGTGTGAATACTATTCATGCTTTCTGTAGATATGTAAAAAATTACACTTGGTAGAACTGACCTTCCTATAGAGACAAAGCCATAGTCAAGTACAGAAATGAAGTCTAGACAGTATGTCAGCAAGCTTGAAAAAGCAAATAGAAAATTCACTCCTGAATGCCTGCCCCCCTTTATTGTAGCAAGTATACAGACCTAAAATTCAGCTATTCATTAATAGACTATTGTGTTAAGGCTACCCACTGAAATTAACCTTGAAGATTAGAAGCCTGCAGCTAGGAGGGGATGAACACTCTTGCATTGATGTATGCTGGAACACCTGCATTCTGTTAGATAAGAAGTTAGGAGTTTTGCTATTTCAGTCAGAACAACTTTCTGTCTTGTGCACATTGTTAATTTTTCTCTCTTGACTTTTCTAACTTCTAATTTCTTTATTTTTATTATTAAAGAAACGCTCTTGCGTGTCATAATCATCATAAAGTGTATTCTATGTGTCTCACTAAAGCACATAAGCGTGTCAACTAAAGGGTCCCATAAAAGAGTGAAGTACTGCATTCACTCGTCATAACTTAGCTGTTTATCCCCTTTCGTGGAGACTGAGGAACCCCATGTAGACTAGAGCTGGACTCGACTCCCGCACACATGCCCAAGGCAGAGAAAGATAACTGGGAAGGTTGTAGGATATTGAAACCTCAAAGCCCAATCCCAGTGACACACCTCCTCGAACAAAGCCACACTTCCTAATCCTTCCCAAATAGTTCCACCTACTGAAGACAAAGTAGAGAACAATCAAAAAAAAAAAAAAGAATTCAAATATATAAACCTTTGGGGGCTATTGTCATTCAAACTATCATAGTAGACAAAGCTAGGACCCCACTAAACTTTCTATGTAATCCAATTCCATCCCACAGCAGAATCGGTATACAACCCTATCATATTCCTGTATCTGCTTCCTTCCTGTTGGAAGAAATAAAAATAAAACATGGATAAGGAAAGGTTTATATGGGTGATAGTCTATAGTGGATAGAGTCCATCATGGGAGAAAGGCCTGTCATCAGGAGCATGAAGTAGCTTGTCAGTCAGGAATCTGAGTGATCACATTTCATCCACATACAGGAAGAAGAGAGAGGGAACAGGAAGAATGGAAAGCTATAAAACCTCAAAGCACTCATCTCCAGAGACATACTTTCTTTAGGCACATTACAACGAAAGCAAAGCCCATAGTGTGTAGTGGTAATGATGGGGTATACGTACATGTTCATATGGGTGTCTATACTTGTATGTATATGATTATGTCTAAAGAAGTCAGATACCTTCTTTGATTGCTCTCTACCTTGTTTTCTAAGACAAAATGTTTTACTAAACTTGTAACTCAATTTTGTAGACTGGCTGACCAATGAGTTCAAGACTCAAGATTCATGCCACTGTACCTAAATTTTTATAGGAGTTCTGGGGATATGACCTCAGGACCTCATTCTTGCAAGGTAGGCCCATTACCATGTGAGTCACCTACCTGTTCTAACACTATCATCTTATGAAAGAAATGTCTCTTTGAAAACCAGACTGAAACAAGGACAATGGAATACCCAAGGATTTCCTATGTAACACAACACATAACACAACAGATGCCATGTGTGTCTACACTTTGTTGGTATCTATTTGTTTCTTTCATGTCAAACTAATCTCCTAATTCTCAGAAACTCTTGCACAAAGTCTCCAGTCATATCTAGCTGTCTAGGCTGTGCTTTTCTCCAAATCTGGTTGCTTATTTGGGACAGAATAAGTAAAAGTATTGTATCACAAATTCCTCAGTGATAAAATTAGCTAGTTATATCAGATGGTGTGAAAACATTTCCCCATTTCCTTTCTTTTCCTTTTATCTCTCTCACATACTCTTTCCTTTATTTGTCTCTTTCTCCTTCCCTCTTTTTCTTCCTCCCTCCCTTCTTCCTTCCTTCCTCTTCCTTTTCTTGCTCTTCCTCTTCTTCTTTCCCCTCACTTCTTTCCTTCCTTCTTTGCTTCTTTCCTTCTTTTCTCCCTCACTTCCTCCCTTCCTTCTTTCTTCCTGCTTCTGCTTTTGAAAGACAGAATACTCTTCTGAAGATCAGGGCTACAGAACTGGAACATGACCTAAATCTTGCACATTCTTATGTCACACCTTCTAACAACTTGCTTTTATAAACACACCTGCCACCATTCTCACCTTTGTACATTTTTTTATAATTAGTGTTCTTTATTTTATTATCTTGCTTATGTTTTACTCATCATTTAGAGCTTGTATCTTGAGTGCTCCAGGAATACTTGTCTAGACCTGACTTTATTTTCTTTTTCTCATCTATTATTGATGAACCAAAAAAATGCTAAATGTTTTAGTTTTCTCTTATTCTCTTCATTACTTTTTGTTTGATCTCTCTCATGTTTCTGCCTCAATATTCTACCTCAGGCTTTGTGTCCCTGACCTTCACTGCTCAGCTGAGGCTCTGAGCAATGATCAGTGAATGGTTATGCAAGACCAGGTCTCTGTTCCCATAGCAACCCCTCCTCAGGGTTACCTTCAAACTACACGTCTAGTACAATTTCATAACAATTCTGTCTGTTTCTTTCCTGAGATACTGATGTCTACAATGGCCACTGCTCGGTCTCTATATCAGTTTATATGAGTTGGTACTACAGCAGACTGCTCTCTGGGAATCCAGGCTACTCCACAGAACAATTATGTCAGATACTACCTAGAGCACCACAGCCAAGAAGATTTTTCTTCCTTTCAGTGATCCCAAGTTTAGGAGGCACTGCAGTACAGAGTCCAGGACAAGACTGTAAGCAAGTGTTCCCTACTGAGTAGACTCTTTCCTGTTGAGAAGGTCAACAGCACCTCCCCCTCATTTTTTGGTCACTGTAAATTTTCGCTGTATAATCTATGATCGTGATTTAAAATAAAATTCTGTATTGCAGTTTTTCATAAATTATTGTTATACAGCATGATACCATCCACACATAATTTGAATGGTAAACTTATTTCGATGAAAATTACTTATATGATATTTGGATAGAGCTTTAAAAACTTCAGTGTTTCATTCTAACTTGTATGAGTAGAAATTATTTGGTTAAAGATGTTGTGAACTATACCTCAGATCTCACTAAAGGTCCAGAATATTACAGAGGGTAAGAAAGTGCCCTGTTCCTGGAAAGTGTTTATTATAACAGGGAAGTGAAGATGAGGATTCACAAAGGCATAAACATAGCTGCCACCTGAACTTATGAGTACTGGGAGGAAAATGCAGCAAGGTAAGCATCTGACAGTGAGCCTCAAGTTTCCAGTGCTGGGTAATCAGGAACAAGTTCTTAGCTTCCACCAACCCAAAGGCTAAGAGCAGCTTCACATGAGTGTGTCTGGGTCCTATGAGGAATGCCTGCCTTGTATTCCCACCAATGTTCTAAAAAACTTCCCTATAACTTCTCTTTGCTCTATTAATGTACATACATCATGAAACTATCATCATGTGATAGGCATGTGATACAATCTAAACCTGGGTCTCAGCTGTTGCTCATTTGTATTTGACTACACAATAATCAATCTCTTATTTCCTTTGAGGATAGAGCTATATTTCAATATTTATATTAGCATGTGGAGTTGATAGAGATGGGTTATCCACCTACATTCCTGAGGTATATTTTAGTATTTAACAAATATTGCTTTTAATTCATATCCTGTGTCATCCAATGGTTGCCTAGCAACACCACAAGTCCCATAGCAGGCAGCTAGCATTATGGAGCATGGGCTACTATATCTCCTTGACCTCCCACTAGCCTTATCTCTCTACAGGGCACTCTGTGGATGTTCTCTCTGAAACTCCTGGTTCCCACTGCTAATCAGGTCATGCTACTTTGCAAAAAAAAAAAAAAGAGCTTATCACCACAGCACATTCTAAGTGATGACAACCTCTTTATTTTTGAGTCTACTTTACTGACCTTCCATTCTACTCAGTGACAGAGGTATTCTCTGGGATGGATAGGACTGGGAATATATTGTAATATCTTCCAGATTGAATAAAGGATTTGTAGCCTGAATAAACTGCAATCTAAAGCAAGGTTTTTGCTTTTTGGCTCTGATGTTTCTAAAATATTGATGCATATATATTTGTTTATTAAATAATTGCTGTGTGTATTCATGTTCATAATATTGTATGTGCACATACCTGTACACATATATACATACATACATGCATACATACATGTGCTGTGCAAATGTGTGCAGTGAGATACACAGACATGTTTCAGTTCTTTGTTAAGCTATCACTAGTTTCATCTTTGTCACATTTTTTAAAGGATTGGAAAAAATCCTTTTAGATGGGATTTTGTGTAGGTCATTCTAGCCTAGAACTCAAGGATATGTGTGTGTGTGTGTGTGTGTGTGTGTGTGTGTGTGTGTGTGTATATATATATATGGGATATATATATAGGATATTCAAGGATGATCATGAATATCTGATTCTCCTGCTTCTACCTTCAAAGAACACTAGGATTATAGGTGTGCAGCATGATGTCCAGTTTATACGGTGCTGGGGAGCAAACTCAGGATTGTGTACTCATTAGGCCTGCACTCTTCCATCATAGCTGAACAGAAACTCTAAAATTGAAAGTTCTTTACAAAACCAAGACACATTAAAAAATCATATAGACTAATGATTCACAAGTATGATCATGCATCAAAATCCACCAGTGCAATAAACAATTGTGTGTCTTACTCCTGTATTGTTTAATTCAGATGATCTGCATCTGTCATAAATTTCACATTTTGTATCCACTTTTTTTACTCAATTTTACATTGAATACAGAATAGGAGAGAAGATCTCCGAGGGTATGTGAGTTACAGAGACTAAGATAGGGAATCACTGCCTCTGACCAAGGCCTTTTTGATTATAAATAATATAAAAGTAAATATTCATTAAACTAGTACTCTTCATACTGCATTGGATATTGTTTTCTCTCATCTTGCAAACTAATTCCCTATCCCAAACACTCCTGAGTGTTTAGACTTCAGTATATATAGCTATAAATTGAAATGAGGATTATCTCAACAAAATGTACTGAGAAATATATTTTGTATTTGAAGCATTGTGGATATACAGTTTGATCTCCTTTGTGAAATATTAGGAAAGGAGACAAATCAATCAAAAAAATAATGCCATATGCAACATTGTTACAGAATAAAATCTCAAACATGAAATTGGAAGCAGAAAATGATGAGAGGTAGAATTTAGATAAGGGAGCCAGAGAAGGATCAGAGAGGAGAGTATGTTTCTCACTCTCATGGCTTTCAAATGCAGAGAAATAAGTTTATTTTGCAGAGGCTACAGTGAGTGGAGAAAGATTAAAATGATAAAAATAACTGAATTTTGAATATTTGGCCTTAAATAAGACCCCTATATGACCCCTTTAGAAAAGTGCAAGGAATGAAAGAGTTAGAGGCTGTCAAGAACTGATATGAAATCTGTTGGACATGACATGGCAGTGGTGTTTGCCTATACACGGTCAAGCCAGTCAATATCATAACATGGATCAGGAAGGACCCATAACTCCATCCTTCCATGGAGAGATATAGATTGTAAATGAATGCTGAAAAGGAGGAATCAAATTCTTCAGTAGTGTATCTGTTAGTAATTGCCCTTGATAGAGCAAACAACCCAATATCCATTCTCATTCGAGCATGCCTAGCTAAACACTGTGAGTCTCTCTCAAGAAAGAGTAAAGAAGGGGACTTTGGAGAAGATATCACAGTTCAGAGGTAGTAGAAAAGGAATTAAAGGATGAGGGAAATAAGACCAAAGCGCATTATGCCTATGTATGAAGTTGTAAAAATTAAAAGTTTTAAAGTGTAATTATATTGACAAAACATGATAGAGAAAAGCTAAAGAACCATAGTTACATTAGTGTCAGCTGTATCTTTTATCTTTTATCTTTTATCTATCTTTTATCTTTTATCTTTTCCTTCCACCTTCCTTCCTTCCTTCCTTCCTTCCTTCCTTCCTTCCTTCCTTCCTTTTTCTTTGAGCCGTGGTCTCATCTTGTCTATGTTAGTTCTAACTTGCTTTCTAGCAAAACATGACCATGAACTCCCGACCCATTTGTCTCAACCACACATGTGCTGAGATTTCAAGATTTCACACCCAGCAGTGAGTTTCATTTTCTGAAGTTAACCCAGGCTCAGAATGGCAGATATCTACCGTATTTTCTTATTTGTAAAAGTTATCTTTAGAAATTTAAATATGTGTGTTCCATTTGGAATATCCATAGATGTCAGGAAATTATAAAGTGCTCGTGTGTGGAGGAGTACTTCAAGTCAGGGGAGACTGGATGCAAGGGTATAAAGGATTGAAAGGGAATAATGTTACAGGAAGTGTTAAATCTGATGAAGGTTTGGAAGGCAGTATAAAGGAAGGACTATGGAGAAGGATAACTAGCACAAAAGACCTTTCAAGAAAGTAATGTAGAAACCTACTACTATAGAAGCTTCCTAAAATACATGCATAGTTGTTTACATTTACACACACATGTGCATACACATATACAAGAGTTTAAATAGACTTACTTGTAGCAGGGCAACAAAATCCCTACTAGATACCACAGACTAACAAATACAAACTCAGTACCAGGAATGGGTTACCTTATTTAGAGTTATTGGTCATTGGAATCTCACAGAACATCCAAACAGTACAGGCTGTTCTCAAGGCTCTTGTTTATCCTCCAGATATTGAGAGTAAGACCATATTGATTAAGACACAGCACATGTGAGTCAGAGACCATGGAGAAATCAAGTTGGTATGCTCCTAAATACATCATCTGCATTGTATATCTTTTATAGTGCCAATGAGAGCTTTTCATGATATCAAAGGAGAAACCTGGACACTGTTATTAAGGCCAAGAATAGGTATGACTAGATAAGTCATGGGTCATAGAACCTACCACCATTACTCTGTTAAATGGGCATACATTTAAAGACTCCTAATGTGTTATTGTAACACCCACAATTTTTTTTCAGAAGATGATGATTAGCACAGAGACCCATAACTGATCAAAGCACAGAGAATAAGATCATGGAATACTCAGTATTAAATGATACATCTCTATTGCACCTCTCCTCCTGAGACTGAAAAGTTATTTAAAAAGAGCTGGTAGAAAGGGTTTAAGATCCAGGAACAAGGAAAGAATGTTTGTTGAACACAACAGACCAGTTGCACATATGAACTTACAACAGTTGTGACATTATACAGAAGACCTATGCAAGCTCTAGTCAGAATTTCTTGTTCTGGTGGGGTTTTTTCCCCCTTCTCTTCCCCTTTCCTTCTTTTTCCTTCTATGTTTTTCTTCTCTCTTCCTACATTCCTCCTTTCTTTATTTCCTTTCCTTTAGAGATATGGTCTTCTATTTTCCAGGCAGGCTTCAAACTCTATGCATTTGAAGCTGACCTTGATCTTCTGATCAAATCCTTGTGAGGACTTCTGACACATTTCTCTTCTTGTTAGTTATTTGTTTAGGCCCCAAATACAAGCAAAATAATGCAGATACTTAAAGTATTTAATATTTTTAAACCTTTGTATGCTTGTGTTAACTGAGCTCAGACAGGGAAAAAATAACACCAAGGAAGCATAAACTGAGTTTCAGCATCAAGTTTTGTCAAGTGATATAGTTTCATCTCTCAAAACTCATTCAACGGGATCTGAGGAGATAGCTCAGTTGTAAAGGACTTGTCTTGAGAGTATAAAAAGTTGAGTTTTTTTCTCAAAAATATGTATAAAAATCTGGATGTGATGGCATAAACATAATACTGGGGTTCACAGGCTCCACCAATCCTAGTCTCATTGGCCTAGCTGGGGAAAAGGCATTGTATGTGCATTTTTCCATCAGGGATGTCTCCTTAGATATAGTGGGAGGGCTGTGAGAGCAATGTATGTGTCAAATTATGCAGTGATGTAAAACCCAGAATAGACACAGTTTAGTGACTCAGAGCTTATAGTTTGGAGAAACTACAAAATCACAAATGAAAGCTACAACTTGGAAGGAGGAACAAGTGTGTGATGAATGTGAGCAAGGATCGGAAAGAAGATGAGTTGGGGTTGTAGGAGTGTTTGTGTCAGCACCAGTGAGTTATTAGTATTGGTCCTTGAAGATTAGAGTGTTTGCTATTTCTTTTCAAAGCAGTCCTCTGGTTTTTCCTCAGTCATGCTGTAGCTTTTCACTGATTTCAGTGATCCATGTCAATTGTGGAGCCTGAGCTGAAAGTAAAATCATTTGGAGCTTCAGGTAGAGAACAATGTCACTATGTTTCTGGGTAATCAGATGAATGTTCCAGTAGGCACAGATGTATCAGGATTCAGGTGATGCTAGGCCCATTAGTAACATCAGTCTCTCATTGTTATAGAAAATAGAGCTGAGCTGAGATGCTGCAGGAGAGTATGGAGGTATCAATATCAAGAAAGGCATATAAAAATGCTGTTTCAGATTGCTGAGTAGCTGAGGGACCTTGACACAATGTCTAAAGATGTGATTTAGATCCCCAGGTTCCACATGATCATCCTCTTAACTCCATGTTTGTTTTGTGGCATATACATCTCTCTCTCTCTCTCTCTCTCTCTCTCTCTCTCTCTCTCTCTCTCTCTCTTTCTTTAACACACACACACACACACACACACACACACGACAACCAGACACATATACATTCATACATACATATACACAAACTTGCAAATCAAGGCAATCACACATACATAACACTTTAAGTCATTAAAACATAATACGAAAGAAGCCAGGTTAGGAAAGGAATGGAAATTCTTTTCCACCTAGGATACATTTAAAAACAAGAGGATGCAAGAGAAAATCCCAAAAGACAGAAGATGGGCAATAGGTAAATGACCTCTGAAGGATCATGACTCTCATGTCTAGAGCTTTAGGAACAGATGTCTTCCAGTTCACTGGCCCTTTCCCATTCTCAGAATCTTTACCTTTTTAATTAAAATGTCTCTGTTTCTATTTATAACCACATTCTCCTACTATAATTATTTGTTATGATATTCATAGACCTGGAAATTTTATTGAGTGCCATCCAGATTCAGACCATAGCTTATATGTCACCACAGGCTAAAACTCATAAAACAACTCACCTGCCATAACTACCATTTTCATTTCCAGAAAGGACACTCTAGATTACATGTAGTCACAACTAGTGCATGCAATTCCAGTTTCCAGTCTAAAATATGCACTGCTTGCATACCTTTTTCCATACTGGGTATCAAGATGCCTTAGGCATGTTGTGGGAATTTATCTTTAGTTATGTACAAAATAATTGTTTTGTGCACTGTTAGATGAGGGTTGTCTAGGTTTTGGAGTTTTGTATTGTCTGTAGGTGTTGGATTTCTGTGCAGAATATATGTCTGAGGAGTTCTGTATCAATAAAAACACTTGAGCTCAGACACTCTGGGTTCTGCTATCTAGTATGGAGCTAGCCATGTCAGTGGTTACCTCTGCTGAGGTCTGGTAGGGCTTGTACCTATGATTATGCCTCCTTGTCCTCCTTAGCAAGCCACCACAGTGACATACTACTACAAATGGCACACCAATGTGGAGCAGGACAGCACACCAGCTAATCCAATGTGGAGACAAGGAAGAAGAGAAAGAAACTCCAGACCTCACAGAGTTCTGTAAAGTGTGCTTAGGGAAGCTACCAGAGGATAGAGATTAAGGTATTAACTGAAGGCTCCTGAAGGAAGAGGAAAGAGGGAAAAGAAACAAGTATCTATGGAAAGAAAAGATTGTGAAACTAAAATAGATAAGAAAGCCCTGAGGTTGAGAGCCACAGAATAGAGACCTTTAGAGAAAGAGAAAGAAAATTTCATGGTAAAAACAAATAATTCAGCACGGAGCAGGAAAGAAGCAAGGTTTTGATGGCTTTTCCTGATGATAGCAGTGACTCTCCCTCTTGTCTCTGGCAGCAGCCAGGGCACAAGAAATGTAAATCAGAGCATACTGTTACATAAACTGAGTTTTCTCACAGCTGTATTGTATGTGTGTGAAGCTGAAGATGTTGTGTTTGAGATCTATGAAAGAGGTTGTAGATTTCCCCTTAGCAGTGGTAAGAAAGAATACCAAGCTGCTAGAATATTTCATCCAGAAATTCTTCCCATTGGTCCAGGATCCCCTGCTATTGTGGAAGTCATGGCTTAGAGCCAAAAAAAAAAAAAAAAAAAAAAAAAAAAAAAAAAAAAAAAAAAAAACCAAAAAGAAAACCACTTACTTAAAATGAACCTTTTTCTTTTCTTGTTGTTGTTTTGTTTGTTTGTTTTGTTTTGTTTTTCCTGAAAACCTGATTATAAGAGCTTCAGATACCAGTGATGGTGATGAGAACTCCACCCACTAGGGAGCCCTTCCTGCCAACAAGATTTCCAGTTATTTTTCTTGCAAACCAGACTCTATCTAAAATCTGTAAAGTGTTGCCTCAGGGTCAGCACACAGAAGCTGTCTTCCAGAACTGGCCAATATTATATCTCATATTGGTAGCCAAACATGATATAGTAAGAGTGACCCAGGTAGTGCTAGTTTTGAAGGAATGAAGGGGTCTTTGGAGAGTAGCTGAGGCTTGGAACTGTGAGGACCCGGAGAGGCTGTTGATAAATATGCTAAGTCAGTGGCAGTTGAAGGCCCATATTGAATGGGTCATGAAAAGAGGTTGAGACTTAACATCATGAAGAGAGACCAGGAGAGGCTAATCATGAAAGTGCAGCCCAGTGGCAAAAAGGGACCCTAGCAGTTTTTAAATATGTCAGTACCATGGGATGACCACCAAGAGGAGCACCAGTAGTGGAGTGAAACCAGCAGAGCCTGGAGGACAAACTGTGTGCTGCAGAGAGAAGAGCCAGAGAAGTGACCCAAGCACTTTGGAGGAGACCAGAAGATCATAAGTGAATTCCAGATAATTAGATATTGATAACGTTTTTCTACTATCCAAAAACATTGTGAAAATCTTGATAGATGTTTGGTTTCATTTGGTCCATGCATTAACAACCATCGTGATTGTTCTTGTAACTGATTTTGCTGATGTAGTGTTAAATTGTGTTGTAAAGGTAAAGCAATTTTTTATAGAGAAAAGGGGAAATGTTTAGAAAATTTATTTTTAGTTATGTACAAAATAATTGTTTTATGTATTGTTGGGTGAGGGACTACCTATGTCTTGGTATTTTGTATTGCCTGCAGGTGTTTAATTTCTGTGGGGTATGTTTGATTGCTTATGGTTTATACCTGAGAAGTTCTATATCTATAAAAACACCTGAGCTCAAACACACTGGGTTCCACTCTCCAGTATGATGTTGGCCATGACAGTGGTTCCCTCTGCTGAGATCTGGCAGAGATTACACTTATGAGAATTACTTCTTGTCTTCCTTGATAAGTCTACACAGTAGTATATAACTACATAGACAATCAAATGCACCCTGAACCCTCAAGATTTCTCTGCATTTATGTTTTTCCATTGCTCTTTATGGCCTTTCCCAAGCTGCATATGGAATTTGCCCAAATTTCATTGCATTTTGATTGTCTGCCAACTAGATAATAAGAGGTATCTGATCAAGGACATGCTTAAGTGCTCCATCCAGTTCTGTTGATGCTCCATGCATTATTCATGGAACATCACCTGGACAAACCACACTTTGATTTTACAGTCATTTTTCAGTTCATTCATTTATCAGTCAAGTTAGAGAGCATGGAAGTGTGTCTCAGGGGAGACACACTTATTAATCATAATGAAATTTGGCTCTTCATCCCATCTGTGTCCTCAGCTCCCCTGTCTTGTGTGGGTGATCTCTGACAAGGGCCTTTCTGAAGATCAAATGAAGGAATTGATGGAAAATTTCTCAGAATGGCAAATGCACTGAATAAACTGAGACACTTATCCTTGGAAGGCAGGATTCTTTGAGTAGAATGTTTTGCAATCAGAAAGACCTACTTCTGAATACTGATGTTTGTGAGTGACCTCTGAGAACAAGGTAAGTTCTTAAAGCCCCCGTTTCAATGATTTTAAACTTAAAACAGGAGTTCAGTAGATAAACTGCCTGATACACAACCACAGGACCTCAGTTAACATCCCTGACCCCACGTAAAATACCAAGTATGACTGCACATGCTTGTCATCCTAGATCTGGGTAGTAGGGAGAGTACACAAAATGGTAATTCTTGAAGCTTATTGGCCATCTATGGCCTTCACATACACAGACACACACATACTCTCAAGTACAGTAACCATATACATACAACCCTCCCTCCCCCATCACATACAGATCATTCACACATGCATGTGACTATACACAAAGCAAAAAGACAACAGTTCACTGTTGAGATGGTAACCTCAGCCAGGTCTCACCTACAGCAGGCATTCTATAATTTTCTTTTCTTCCCTTTTGCTTTTGGTGGTGTTGATCATTGATTATCGTGAACCTCATCATTCTGTTTACATTCCTTTAGTGTGAATGTAAATTTGGGGCCAGCTTGAGTCTACAATCCTGAGATAAAAATCTTCTTTATTGTTCTACCTTCCCAAGGGGCAAAACATAGTCAAGTATATACATAGGATCCTGGCTCCTCCATATGCATAAACTTGAGAGTGCAATCTCCACTTTGAGTTTTATTTAGTTTTGTATATATTCCATTTGTATTAAAGAAGATCTCTGTGCTCAGGAAGGAGACAGTACATACACATGTACACATAATTTCATGGATAGATGAGGCAGACAGATACTTCCTACCAGCTCACAAAAAAATGTGCAAACCTGAAGGGGCATCCTGAGAATGTGTGTATATGCTGATGCAAATGCAAACAGAAGTTTGTTAGACCTTCATCACATTCATCTGACTGACAATAACCTACCCAAGGGCTTTTGTGCTTATAGTATGCTTTCATGAATTAGTACCCTCTAGTTGAATACATCAGTAAAATTCTCTGGTATCTATATTACTTCTAGAACTGAATATGAATGGAAGAGGTTAGTGATAAATAAAAATATAGGTTCAAGACCAAGAAAATATGAGCCAGTGGGATGGTTCAGCAAGCAAAAGGACTTTTTCTCAAGTCTAACAACTTTAGTTTCATGACAACTGAAGCCCCATTTAATATATAACCACCTCCTGAAAGTTGTCCTCTGACTTCCAAACATGTAGAAACACACACACACATGCAAATTTAAAAAAAAAATAATAATATAAATTGTTAAAATTACATAACTTAATCTCAAATCTCTTGACTTCTGGTGGCATTTGGTATACTCCTCTGTGTTCACACTTCACAAGAAAGGGGTCAATAAGGAAGAAATACAGATACTGGCAGGTAGCTGAAACCCTTGGATACGGCAAGTTGATATAGGTGGTTCATCAGATACCAGTTTACCTTCTTGTCAGGTCCACAATGTTGTGTCATGTTCAAGTTAAGTAGTAAGAAATTTACTCTTGTCAGCTACCTGCCTATTCTCTTCATATATGGAGGGCCAAGTGAAGTGTAATTCTTTTATATGTTGGTTACAGACAATGCCACTGAGATGTGTGATCATCATACTCATGAATAATAAACAAAAAACAAAAACAGATTTTACAGAACCGTGTGGATATAGATCAAGAGGCCTCCCGTGATAGCCTGTAGGCACCTCCTGCAAAGTACTTTCATTGCTTTTAAGTTTCTGAAATGCATTAAGGAAATTGTCATTCTAGCTGTCTTGAGGATGTGCTATTTCACTGTAGTCCAGGCACAAATTGGGTGTGTTACTGAAAACAACATGTAATGTTCAGAAAACAAAAAAAGAAAGAAAGAAAAATGTAATCAAAATCTTCTAATTGGCTAAACTGGAAAATTTATCTGAATGACTTAAAAGTGGCTGGATATCTCTTATATGTATATGGCTGGGTAAGGTGTGCATCCCAGTCTTCTGAGCAATGTCTCAGAGTATGTTGAACAAGAGGAACATAATACTAACTAGAGTATATAAACATTGACCATATGGAAAATATGACAGAAAGACATGGAGATTTTGAGGGAATGGTCTGTAGAAATGGCTCAATCAGTAAGGAGTTGGCCTTGGAAGCATGAAGAATTGAGTTAGATGAACAGAATTCATGTATAAGCTGCTGGGAATGGTGGAACATACTCATATTCCCACCACTTGGGAGGCAGAAACAAGAAAATCCCTTATGCTCATTTAGATAATGAGCCAGACTAACATAATCACTGAGCCCTGGGTACTGGTGAAGAAAAAAACTTTCTGAATAAATAAATAGACATATCCATCAATTCATCAATAAAGGGCTTTGAATCCTGAGTGATGACACCTGAGTTATACCTCTGGCCTTCAGATTTATATATATTCATGTGCAAGCACATATATTTTTTTATTTTTTTCTTCTCTCATATAATACATCCTAAACTCCTCCTCATCTTCCTCCATTCATCCAAGTTCCACCATCTTCCTTCTTCCCTGTCCCTCCCCCTCACACACACACTTACCTCCTCTCCCCAAAAAAGAGCAGTCCTCCCAGGGTTACTGCTCAAGAAGGGAATAACAAGATGAAACAAGTCCAGACACTAATCTCTGCACCAAATGTGGATTAGGTAATCTACCAGGAAGAAAGTTGTTCCAGGTGCAGGCAAAAACTTAGAATGCATCCCCCCATACACACTCCAGCCTGTAGGAGTTCCACAAGAGCACCAAGCCTGACAACCACAAGACATATCTAGGGAACACACAGGTTCTATGTCTCCTGTTCCAGGCTCTGCTCCATGAGACCAAAGAGTTCTGGTCAGTTGATTCTGTGAGGCTTGTTTTCCAAATGTCCTTAACCACTCTGGTCTCTGCAATTCCTCCTCCCCTTATTCTGCAGGGTTCCCTGAGCTCTACAAGATCTGCTCCCATCAACTGCCTGAGGGAGCCTCTCTGATGAAGACTGGGCTAAGTACAAATCTATGAATAGAGAAAGATATTATTAGAAATCACATTCTAGCTACCTAGCCTTGAGTTCCTGGCCTACCCTGCAATATGAGGGATGGGTTTTCTCCTTTGGCATGGGGTTCTAGTTTCCAGTAAATTTCTACTTTCCTAGGTATCCTGAATCTTGCCTAAATGTCTCCCAATTCCAGTCTTCTCTCCATATATTCTCTGAGTTCAGCATTCCCCCAATCTAGTCCTTTCTCTTTCTCCCCGAGCCTACCTGTACCAACTGTTCTGTTTCCCCTTTGGCAGAGAGATCCCTGTGTTTAAAGCACATACATTTAAACATGCAGAAACCCTAAGACATACAAACACAGATAAACAAAGATAGATGAAGAGATTAGAAGGTGAAAGTAAATGTCCTCTGAGCACCTGGTTTTCTGTATGAAAAACCCAAATGCTATCAGCTGAATTAGCAAACGATGTATATGTTTACACATTACAAATACTTAAACACTAAAAGGCTAAAGCTAAGACGAGTAAGAGCAATCTAGAAGAAACAGTTAATTTAATCAGTGTAACCAGATGAATCAGACACTTTTATTTCTGTTCAAGTAAACAAAACTGTCTTGTCCCTTGGGCTCTGCATGGAAGATACCAAGGAAGTTAATGATAAGTATTTAGGAAAAGTATGTCTGAACATGGAATGTGTAAAACAGACTCATCAGAATTTCTTTTCTAAACAGAATTTGGGTATAAGCCAGTTTTGTTTTTGTTTTTTGTTTGTTTGTTTGTTTCTTGTGGGTTTTTTTGGCACGCCAATCTCAAAATTTCCTACATATAAAAGCAAAACTTCTATGGATAGTAGGAAATAACACTTATGAACAGGAGCAAAATTCAATTTTGTAATCCATTAAATATGCCTAATGTTAATTTAAAAAAGTTCAAAATCTAAAGCAATAGGATAGGCTTGATGGTTCATGCATAATCCCAACTCAAAGGAGGATGAGGACAAAAAGGATAAGAATTTGAGGACAGACTGGTCAATACATAATGAAGCACTCTTTCAGAAATATGTATTTCATATGTTTTAAATATATATAAGGTATATATAAGCATATATATGATTTAAGATACATATAAACCATTTTTAATAATGTCTGTTACTCAAAGAAGGCTCTGTGTGTCCTTTCCATGTCTGTCACAAAGAAATCCTCATTAGAGAATAGAAACACTACAGACATGGGAGCCAGCGCAGCAGAAGTTACAAGAGAACCAGTAGGTATGGCTTTCTACCTACTTTCTACCTCACACTTAAGGTTCTAGTTCTTAGAACATTATATATATATATATATATATATATATATATATATATATATATATATATGTTATATATTATACATACATATATATACATTATATATGTGTGTATGCATATATATATATATATATATGCATACACATACCCTCTGGTACCAGGAAAAAACTCTCCTCTCCCTGGCATCACAACACCTAAATTGACATCAGGTGACAGTACTTACAACAAAGGGTGGCTCCATTTCACAGTGACAACCTCTGCCTCTTCCTTTCATCCAACACATTCCACCACCACTACCTCAGTAGTCAATAAGGCATTCACTCTCTTGAAATACTCCACGAGAGTCAGGAAGCCTTGTTGTCTTTGTGCACTAATAAGTTGGTGAAAATATAGGGAGACAGGGAGGAAGCTCTACAAAGGATCTTGATTCCAGGTCTTCCAAGGAGATTACAATCTGCACCCTGGGCACCTGAGGTGTGGGGTTTTCTGCCCCCAGTGCCTGACTGTGAGCTGCTCTGTGACCTGAGGAACAGTCTCCCCTCCTCCCCCCTCTCTCTCTTTGTGTGTGTGCGTGTGTGTGTGTGTGTGTGTGTGTGTATGTGTAGGGATGCCTGTGTCATGGCATGCAAGTGGAGGTCAGAGAACAACCTTGTGTGCCTGTGTGCCTATGTGCCTGTGTGTTTGTCTGTGTTTCTGTAATATAGATGCACATGAAATAGGCTGTCACGTACCTCAGACAGGCCTTGAATTCCTCTGTATCCAATACTGACCTAGAACTTCTGATCCCTCTGCCTTTAACTCCCCTAGAGGTAAGGAAATGATTTTCTGCCATTAGTGTTTACATGATTCTGAGACTACAACCCAGGGATTTGTGCATGCTAGGTAAACATGATACTAAACTGAGCGCCATTACTACTTTTCAGTGTAGCTTTACAAAATGAGTAAAAGAAGTTTTTAAAAGCCTTGCCTGCCTGGAATGTGTGTAAGATTTCCTATTCACTTTATAACCATATGATATCTCTTGAACACCTAAAATCTCAGGGGTCAGAGCCACCAGGGGTGAAAATAGAGAATCTTACCCAGTTGGAAGCAGCATTGAGATGCAAGGGAGAACCCTAGAGTACTTTCTCCATTTTATTTTCTTTCAAACTAGACTATGAGCATACTCTGCAAAAGGCCTATGTGGGTTCACAGTCCCCTCTGACCCTAAAGAGTGTTCCTTCTCATGACAGGGCCCTGAGGAGCAGCAAGTTGATCCAGGTTCATGATGCCTCATTCTGATGCCTCCTGATTCTTCGGCCTGTTCTCCTCAGCAAGCAAAGTGTATCTTATTCAGGTTCTACCTGGGCATCACGAGTGCCAGTCTTATGACTGGTTCCATAGCTTAGAATCAGAGAAGTGAAATTTCTGCTTGATTATTCTTCTGCCATCACCATGAGTTCATTCAGAAATGAATGGTTTTACTAGGGTGTGTAGTATTACCCCACTGCTTCTGTCAATGTCAGGAAGCAAATGACCAGAAAGGTCCTCCTCATGTCCATGGCCATACTGCCTATACATTCTCCACAAGAGGCAGTACCTGTTTCCACAGGCTGGGGTTGTGGAAATTTTTTTTTAGTTGTGTTTAAGATATGTTTTTTTGTGCAATGTTGGGAGGAGAGCAGCCTAGGTCTTGGCATTTTGTATTGTCTGCAGGTGTTGGATTTATGTGGGGGGAGTTAATTACTTATGATATGCACCTGAGGAGTTCTGAATCAATAAAACACCTGAGCTTAGATGCTCAGTGTTCCACTGTGGATTGAGTAGCCAGAAGGGTTGTTTCCTCCCCTGGGTTCTGGCAGAATTTGCATGTGTGAGAACTCCTCCTTGTCTTCTTTGATGAGTGACATAGCAGCATACTACTACAGGCTGTGATCTCCTCCACTCAAAGGACTCACAAAGGCATCTTGTGGTAGCAACAATTTAGATAAAACTCAGGCACTATAATGTATAGTTATAATTTCATGATGTTCTAACCCTGTCTAACTCAGAGAACCCTCTTTTAGGGAAGAAGTCCACTCTCATGCTTACATGAAGAAAACGGATGACCCTGGATGTGGAACGCAGGACAGAGGTTCACTTCCATTTTCCTAGTCTCAGGAACACTGTGGCAAGGGTAAAAAATGAACTCAAATCAGAAAAGGAAAAGGAGAAAGAGGAGGGGTGGGGGAAGGATAATGAAAAGGAAGGGAAAAAAGGAGGAGAAAGAGGATGAGAAGAAGGGAGAAGAAATGGAAGAGAAGTGGAAGAGGAAGAAGAGCATGAGGAATTGGGAAAGAGGAAGGAAGGAAGGGAAGAGGAACAGAAGACAACAAAATGTCATTAAGAGAATTGTATAAAGGACTAGTAACATCACTTAAGACCTTGACTGAAAAAGAAGACCTCCTTTACATGAGGAACCTTTCTGGGCAAAGCCTTCCTGGAGGCTTCCTTACTCCTTGGCAGGTAGGTGGGCATGCATTGATTATCCTTTCCCAGTCAACAAAGTCCCAGTCCACATCCAGTAAGCCATTGCACAACAAAGACCTGCCACAAATCCATGTTCCTCAGGGCTGTGGAAACAGTCACAGGAGGACAAAGCTCTGTGCTCATCTCTGGTTCACAGCCCATGCAAGAGACAAGTTATTGCACTTCTACTGCCATTGCCACCCTACTGCAGGATGGAGATGACTTGCACCCAACTGCCAAGCATCCCCATACTGACATGGAGAAGACCCTTGCATTTTGTAAAATATGCAACAAGGGAGCCAGGCCTCTGATGAAAGTAGGCAGAGTAGGTGCCTGGGATCATAAGCAGCAGGTACTAGCAGCCAGCATTGCCCTTCTGCATGCCCCACCTCCCCCACTGCAGGAACTAGACACACTGTGGCTCTTTTGATTTGAACTTTCCAGCTCCTCCTCCTTCCACTAACTTGAAACAGGAGGCTGCTGAGCCTTTCATCATGTCTGTCCTTCTTCCACATCTCATAGAACTACCCACAGTCAGTATTTTACAATCTTGGTACCCCTTTCTATGCCTTTGTCCTTTAAGTCCCTTCTTACATGGGAGAATCCCCAATGTTACAGATGCAGAGATGAGTGAGCCCTGAGGCAAATGAAAATTCATTTGGCCACTGCTACAGCTCTATCCATCCCTCAGCTCCCTAACTCTTGACCCTGACTCTGACCCTCCCAGCCTCCTTCCTGTATAGGGAATCCTCTCCACCCAATGAGTTGTTTCCTTTCTTCTTCCTTTCTTCCCCACCACTCCTTCAACCCCTTTCCCCAGGAACCCTTCCCCAGGTTTTTCTATCTCATTGACCTATCATCTGGCAGCCTTCCTCACATCCCATGATGATGGAAATGGACTCTGTTTGCCCTTCAGAGTCCATTGTAAGTTAGATCACTCCAGGCAGTGCCTTGGAAAGCTCTCTCTGCAGCCTGCAGTGGAAGACCTATAAATAGAGCTCCTCCATAGGATGAGGTCATCCCTCACTCTCCTGATCTTCCCACCAAAATCAGGCAACTGAATGTCAGAGCAGAACTGAAAGCTACAGCAACCAATCTCTCTGTTGTTTCCCCTTCCATACTGATGGGAAAGCTTCGAATTGTATACTGGGGGTGGATAGATGCAGGGATCACCTACTTTCTTCCTGACTTTCCAATGTTGCTTTCTACCAATTCAGGGGACAGCTGGGCTTCCATGACACTGTACATGTGTTTTCCATTTTATGTATGTAAGTGATTATATACAATTTGGATTTTTATTGCATTTTTACATAGCATAATTATTGTTATTATAAATTGTATCATCCATCATTACATAACCTTTATTTTTGTAATAGTGTTTCATGCATAGTTTCTTTTGCTGAGGAGTGAGTGTCATATTTATACCAACTTTAATTCATTCATGTGCATCTTGGTAGTTTTACTTTTTAGATGTGTTTAATGTATATTTACCTTTAGATAAAATTGAAGTGACTTACCATCCATAGTGCCAAACTCTTAACAGGATAAGGAAGAACCATTTGATTTACTTAATGACATATCAAGCTTAGTATTATGACAAATAGATAAAGAAAACTATTTTTCTTCTTTTATTTTAAGTACCAGTCTTGGATTACATGCTTGCATGTCTCCTTTACAGTAATTGAAAGATGAAATAGGAAGGTATATTATGCCAAACTCCAAAACCAAACACAGGATGTTGTTTCAAAAATCTAATACTAACAAGAAAAAGTATGAAAAAAATAGAAAAGCAATTTAGGAGATAAACAACAAATAGTAACAGTTACATGCTTGTCCACACTTCTAACATGAAAGGTATTGCTTTGTCCTGAGTCACACACATAGGAAGGAAGCACCCAACTATGACAACTTGAAGAGTTTCAGCTTTGTACAAGACTGTCCCAAGGTGCTACGAAATATGATGGTCATCTTTAGTGGTTTTCTATCTTTGCTTAGGTATTGGCTAAGGAGGAGTGATGCTTCAGTCATGATAAATGATCTTCACTATGGTTTGAAACTGTTTAAAGTGCTTAGGTATATGTGATGAGTGTGTATGAAAAGAGGAGGTGCCTGTGAATTTGTGTAAAAATACCGACCATTCCTGAACGCCACAGAGTGAAACAGAGAGTGGGTGCTTTGTATGTTTGAGAATAAAGATGCCTAGAGACTCATGTGTCTTTTTTTTGTGTTCAAGTATGTATGTGTGATTTGTGTGGATGTATTTGTGCTTGTTTGTGTGCACACATGTGAGTATGTGGGCATGCACAGGTGTACAGGCCCAAGGTTGATGAGGGGAATCTTCCCTAATCACTTTATACCATATTCTTTGACGTAGTGTCTCTCAAACCCAGAGCTTGCCTGTATGGCTATTCTCCCTGAAATCTATTACCTGTTTTAAAAAACTGCAAGTAGAACAATGCTTCCATATCTAACTGAAATTTATCTGATATCTAGGTATTAATATTCTGGCCTTCTAGCTTGCACATCAACAATTTTAGTTGCTGATCCATCTCTCCAGCATTAGCAAGTCTTTCAAGTACCATTAAATACATATTTCACTGTGTTCTAATCACTCATGAGGAAATAAAAGATTCAAAGTACCAAGTTATCATGAAGACGAAGGTCTGTCCTTTGGAGTGAAGAAGTAATGGGTTGGAAGTGGTGCCAGGACTGGAGTGTGCAGGCTGCTTCTCATGATACTATTCTACAAATCAACTCAGAGCCTGCCTTCACTATGGCTTCCTCCCATACAGAGGTGTGGTCAGGAGGACCACATGTAAACATGTCCTAGAATATCACTATCCATTTTCATGGATATGACTACATCCTGTAGTAAAATAACATTTACATTTATATCTCCATAAATATGTCTTGTACATCAACTGTGCACTTGGAAACATACATATGTATATATATATATGTGTGTGTGTGTGTGTGTGTGTGTGTGTATACATATACACATATACACACATATATACATATACAGTATATATATATATATATTTATATATATATATATACACACATACACACATGTATATATGTATACACACACACATATAATGGTCATGGAATATTCATGGAATGTTTATGATCACAGCAGTCATTCTCCTACAAGTTCAATGTCCTTAGTGTGGTGCTCAACCTGCTTATGCAGCCTGAGATCCCTGCATTTGCACTTAGCATGCACATTCCATAGGAGCCTAGACTCTGATTATACAAAACACCCTCCCTGTGTCAATTTGTGTGTGGGGGTGGCTATTCTCATATGTATGTGTGTGTTCATGTATATGACCCATGGTGTGCATGTAGAAATCAGAGGGTGTTAGTCCTTGCCTACCTTACACCTCATTTGAGGGACAGTCTCCTGTTGTGTATACTGGGCTAGCTAGTCTGTGAACTTCAGAAGTCTCTGCATTACATTTTGCCACTAGAACTCTGATATTAGAAAGATGTGCTATCATATCCCAGGTTTTGTGGATTCTAGGCATTCAGACCCAAATACTCCAGCTTGCATGGCAAGTTCTTTACCCACTAAGTCATCACTGCAGCACTGCAGTGTTACTGTTGATGTTTAACATGTTAATATTCAACATGTACTTTCAAAACACAGTCCTCAGAGCTTTTCTATCTCATTTATCTTCAAAACAGTCTTATGAGATGAATAATATTTTTCGAGAAATCTTTAGATATGTGGACTAAAACTTTGGAAAGGTAAATGTGTTTCTCAGAATATATTCTTCATTGGAATGGGAAGTAGGTCCCAAAGTACATATGAGAGAGTTGATTTGCTCATAGGCAGAAGATTTTACATTGGGGATGATAGCATTGTGTCTAATTTTCCTTTGGATTAATGTAAGGAGGATAGAGAGAAAGACAGATTGAGCATAGCTTTCTCATAGCTTTCTGGTCTGCCTCTGTGACTTCACATACTGTCATTTCTCTGTACCTAAGAGTCAATATGCCCCCTCTCTAAAATCAAAATGCTCTGGTTTGCCCAGGAGAGGCCAGAAAGCCAGTGGATGGGGCACTTAGCTTCTTGCCCCATGCTCTTTTCATCTACAAAGTCACCCAGAGTTCATGAGATAATTGTCCCTTGAGGACAATTTACATTTCTTGATTGCATTATTCAGCAATTTTAGGTGGTAATTTCTTCATCTATTTCATAGAACAGTTTATGCATTTTTTAAAATATCTTTGAAAAGTGGTCCTAGGGATTGGATTAGTTCCTTTGCCTGTGCAGTGTCTTTAATATCTGCAAAAGACAGTTCAAAGGTCACTTTCTTTCTCAATATTTTGGTTTCCTCAATATTAAATTCTGATGCAGTGGTAATAGACAAATCTGAAAGCTCAATTTTAGAAGGTTTTCAGCTGATAAGGAAATCATGGTTGTATTTAACTTCTGAAATAGGCATAAAAGTTTCTCTTCCTCAAGGACTGAGCATTAGAGATATACGAATGTGACAGCCAGACATGAAGACAGGTTTGTTGAAATGAGGATAAACTGATGGTCTACATTTACTGGAATGCATGTCTCAGAAAATCAGCATACTCCAAAAAAGTCTTTAAGTAAGTGACCAGCATAGTACAGATATGTACATAGCCAGTGACATCAATGCCAACTTACTGTTCAATCATCAGAATTATAACTATGTTGGCACTCTTGTAGACATTTGGATAAATGGGTTGAACTTAGCTAAAGACAGTGAAGAGATGAATTAACTTCTTGGACTAAACTTGGGGGGATATATTTAATAAGTAAAGAGAGAAATTCTAGCTCAATAACTTTTTAGCTTCTACACTTGATCAAGACGATATGTTAAAGGGAAGCATGATAGTGATTAGGATGTAGTCTGTGATTGTGAGCATTTCTGAATATCTGTACCTGTGTGTGTATGTGAGTGCATATGACGTATGTGTATGTCTCTCTGTGTGTTGCTTGTTAGGATTGCATGGTGCTAGGATCAAACCCTGGGTCCCAAATTGCTAGTGAATATTTTGAAATCTCTTTCAAGGACACTCCTTGCTTTTTCTTCTTTACTTTTTCTGGTTGCCATTGCTATGGATATTTTGCTGTTTTCCAACTCTGGTGCTCTAGTTTTACATGTCCATGTATTGATATCTTCATAGAGGTTAGCAACAAATGCCAAGGCAAAGGAGGAATCCTGTTATGGGTGTAGGATCTGTTGCCTAACAATCTGGGTTTGAGTATGGAGTCTGTTTCTCTTCCTTAGTACACTGTCACCCCATATCTGCAGTGTTTTCAAGATAGCACTTCAGTTGGTGGCTCAAGTTCTTTATATCTCAATATTTCCATAGAACCCACAGACAGAGGTTGGGAAGATGGCACTTACCACACAAACATGAGGACTGGAGCTGGGATTACCATAACCCATGTAAAAGTCAGATGTATAGTGCATGTCTGTAATCCCAGCTCTCCTATGGTGAGATTGGAGGAAGAGACAGGAGAACTTTCAATAGTTCATAGGCTAGACTGCCTGCCACGCACAGCAATGTATAACAAAAAACGAATCTCTCAAACAAAATGGAGGACTAATATTAGGAGGTTGGTCCTCTGTCCTCCTTAGCTTTAATTTTCAATTCAATATGGTTTAAAGTTATCTGAGAGTAGAGTCTCAATTGGTGAGTTGCATGAAAAAGATTGACCAATGGGTATAACTATATATGTATGTGGGGTCCAGGGTGGGGGGAGTAGGTATATTGATTGGTAACTGATGTAGGAAGGCTGAGGTCATTATGGACAGTATTGTTCCTAGGCAGGAAGTCTTGAGCTGTAGAAGAAATCTATCTGAGTATAAGAACGCCTGAAAGCCAGTTAGCAAGCACTATCCTCCATGGCTCCTGATGTACTTTTGTAGCCATGTTTAGAGTCATTGCTGTGTGGAATAGCAAATATCCCTGCACTCAAGTTCCTTTTTGTATTCCTGCTTTGACTTCTCTCAGATAATAGACTCTGACCTCAGTTACATACCAAACAAACCCTTTTCTCCCTAGAATTGTTTTGGTCAATACAGAAATTCAGAGAGAACACCATCTCATTTCTATACACCCAATCTATCATATCCATGTTCATGCATATACACATGCACATCTCACATATTAGAAAAACCTATACAAATCCTAAAGTGCATTTCAAATAATCATTGAACTAATTATAGTGTCTATTAAAACAGAGTTTCTTATAATAGCTGTTATGGTACATAGAAAATGTATGATAACAATAAACAGGGAGAGAGGAAGAAGAGGGGGAGAAGAGGAGAGGGAGCATGTTTAATATAGACATAAAGTGTGGTTTTTGTTTGTTTTTTTGCAAGTGTTTCAGTGGAGACATGGTGTCTCATTTTATAGCCTCAAACTTGCGATACTCCTACATTAGAATCCCAAGGACTGTAAAGATACTCATGCACCCCACCATCTAACTCTAATTTTTAACAAGTCTAATCTGCAATTAGTTAAATTCATATATGGAGAGCACAGATACAGAGGGTGTGTTAGATGATAAAAAATCTTTTGACAAGCAAGGGCATCATAGAAAATTTTCACTATACTAAGCATCATTATGGTAACTCATCTGAGAGTTTTATTTCCTCAGTTTGGTGATATTTTTGCTGAGTTCTGTGAGGCCATAGAAGGGAGGAGTGGCTGGAGCATGCCAATAGTCTCTTTTATCATAAATTGCAGCCCCAGTGGCTCAAGAATGCATATTGTAAAACAAAAATCATGATTTTGTCTAGCTTTTTGCCTCTCTTAGATACTAAATGTGAATCAAAAACTCTTTCTCTCTCTCTCTCTCCCCCCCTATCCCCCATCTCTCTTTCTCACTTTCCTTTCCCCTCTTCTGACTTTCTGTCTCTTTGCTTTTCATGGGTACTGTAAATTGAGTCCAGGTCTCTCTGTGTCTGTTTCCATGTTTCTCTTTTCTTCTATCTGTGTCTCTCTCTTATTATCTCTGCCTTTGTCTCTCTGCCTCTCCAGTACAAGAAATTGAACCTAGGTCTCTCTGCATATGTTTAACTCTTCCACTGTCTCTGCCTCTCTGCCTTTCTTAGATACTGGAGAGTGAACTCAGCATCCCCCGACCCTCTCTTTCACCATTTAGCTATGTTTGTCTCTGTACCTTTATGTCTCTTTGCCTATCTCTGTCTCTGCTTGTCTGTCTCTGACTCTTACTTTTCTAGGTGCTAAAGAATGAACCCAGGCCTCAAACATGCTAATCACATTTCAAATAAATACTAAGCAAGTAAAACCACAACTCTATGTTTAGTGGCTCTGGATTCTTCTGTGTAGTTCCTCAAATATCAATGGTCATTTTACTCTAGGAGAGAAAATCATTGAACATAAATGCCTTTTGTTTCAGACAATAAACAATTCTAATCTGGAGAGATAGCCCAGACAGTAAAGCATTTTCCATCCAATTGTAAAGACCTGAGTCAATCATTAGCACTCATGTAAAAGGTGGAACGGTGGTGCAAGCCTGTAAATCAGGCACTGGAAAAGTAGCTAGAGGAGTCTCACTGAGCCCTGTTAGCCAGCCAGTTTGGCCTACTTAATAAACCACAGGCCTGAATAAGAGCGCCCGACTTAAAAATCAAGGTAAGTGTCTCTTGAGGAGCAACATCCACATTTGACCTGTGACCTCCATGTGCACACAAGCACACATGAACACACAAATAAAACAAGCTCTCAAATTTTCACCATCCCTTCCAACAATTTGGCTTTCTTGATCATTGTGCTTAAGCAGGTCTAATTCACTAGCCATTCCTTCTTTTCAATCTATTTTGGGAGAGTCATTACTCAGTGTTTCTCTACAGCAAACTGTATATGCCACATCTATTAGCACTCTATTAGCCCACAGCACCCAAGGGTGGAGGTGTCTCCTCCATCAGAATGCTTGACCATACCATTTGTCCTTTCTCCATAGTTTGGTTGTTTCTGAAAATATCTATGTTGAGTTCTGAACATTGAGGCTATGATATCAGTAACACAAATCACACAGATGATAATGAGTTGAAAATCACACCTTCATCAAGCTGGCACATAGGTGCAATGCTGTCACCATTTTTGTCTGATAGTCCACAATGTTTTTGGGGTTTTTTTTGTTTGTTTGTTTTGTCTTGTGCTCATGTAGAGACTATCAAGAATCAGGGAGTAAGAACATAGAAACATAGAAACTTCCTTGGCTTTCTGTTTCTGTTTTTATTTTTTTTACTTTTTAGTGTGTGTGTGTGTGTGTGTGTGTGTGTGTGTGTGTGTGTGTATGTGTGTGTGTGTTTTACATGGGATGCATGGATATGTGTATTCAAGTGCAGGCCAGAAGTCAATGCTAGGTGTCTTTGGTCTCTTAATTGAACTCAGAGCAAACAATTCTGCTAGTTCAGCTACCCTGTGGATCTTGTCTCTGCATGCTGTGGTTATGGACAAGCAGACATACCCACCTAACATTTACATGAGTGCTAGAGATCCCAGTTCAAGTCTTCAAGAATTATGGCAAGAACTTGATCCACTGATCCATTTTCCAGGCCTGAGAGAGTAAGTACTTCAAAATAAATATTTGCAAAATCGTATATCAGTTGTGCCTCATTATATTTTTTGTTAATATTGTTAAATGTGTTCTATTGGTTAACACGCCTAAGTTTGCACACCCTTCCTAAAATCAAAAGTATCTCACATACTGAACATCCTGGGAGATCCCTGGGGTTTGAGCATTCCCAGAGCATCATCACTCTAATGAGTACAGAGCTGCAGCTGTGTGTACTTTAACCACACCCCTCTTACAAATTGCAATTCCAAAAGTCTGCACCACAGGGAAAGTGTCTTTGATTCCAGCACACACTTACTGGAGACAAGATGGAAAGTGAAGACAAGAAAGCCTCCAGAAATACATCTGTCAATAAGCCTGACCTTTGCAGCAATGAACAAGGATAAACCCAACTTAAACTAGGTGGACCAACACCCAAAGTTTCTTCTGATCTCTGCCAGCACACACACACACACAGACACACACACATACACACACACACACACACAAAAAAAAAAGAGGCTTATGAACATCATACAGACATGCAAAAAGAATAAAATTAAATGCAATTCAAAAGCATACAGAAGGAAATTATGATAATGACTATGAAGACTATTTATTGAATACTGGTCACATACGGTCTCTTCTTAGGGCTTTACATGTTTACTGTTCCTCACCATGAGCTCTTGGGCAGGTATTCTTATTTTCTCCTTCACAGACTAAAAAGGGAGGATCAGAAAATTCAAATCATTGTCTTAAACGCATAGCGAGACTGCACAACTTTAATATTGTATTTATCTATTCTTTATTTTTGTTATATTTTGGTAATTTCATAGATTAATATAATTTATATAATTATTATAATTTATATAATTTATAATGTATTAATGTAATTTATATGATATAATTTATAATTATAATACAATCTATATACAGATTAACATAATTTTATATCCACCTTACCAAACTGCCTCCAACTCCTCTTACAGAGAAGAATTTTACTCACTCTGCATCTTGGGTTGTGACAGTGTAGAGAGTATAGTGCATAGTAGTGTGAGCACGGATATTGAAAATATTAATGAGAGGCAAGTACAGGTTTGTGTAGACAGTTGTTGAATAATGAGTTTTGATAAATGGAGAAGTGGTCTAATATGTAAAAGCACTTGCTACACAACATAGGTTTGATTCCTAAAACCCCCTTAAAAAAACAGATTTGGTGGCATGCATCAGCAATCCCAGCACTACTATGGGAGACAAGAGACAGATAGGATAATCATCTAAAAGTTCACGAACAAGCTAGTAAGAACTATGCAGCTGAGTGGCAGAAATAACAGGATGCAAAGCCTCTATAAGCTGGAAGGTGAAAACTTACTCATGAAAGTCATTCTCTGATCTCTACATGAGCAAGCAAACTGCACTCATACACACATATATACAAGCACAAAATAAATGTTATTTTTAAAGAAAGACTACTATTCCAATTCAGACTTCTCTGGTGTCATGGGCCATTGTGTAGCCAATAAATATTGAAGATTCTTATCAGTTATGAGATTTAAAAAATATGAATCGAATGGAAAGAGTCTATAAGATTCATCTGTCTGTGAGAGTTCTGTTTGTTGTGCTCTTAACCTGACCCTCACTTGCCAAAGAATTATCTTGGAGAACATTACACTTTTCATTGTGAGGGAACATAGTCACACTGAATATAATCTAAGGACATTAATGAGGGACTAAGGAAGTTTACCTGACTAGATATTTAATGGGCTGAAGGGGAGACAAGTTATATGTGGAAGTGAGTTCAGATTGTTCTAGTGATAAGAGCAAGTCCAGTCTTCATTAATCTTCTCTCTGGATAAGGTGGGTAATTAGATGCACAGGCTTGGGAATACTTCAGTGGAAAGTGCTCTCTGCAATAACATGTTTTAAAATTTTTGTTCTGTTTATTGTGTTATTCCTCAAACCTTAAATATACTCAGTGAAAACCCATGGTTGGAGGTTCTGATCTCTGTTTTGATTACCATACTGACTGAACTTCATGAGATGAGGTTAGCTTTTACAGAAACTACAGGACTTTCAGATAACAAAAAGAAATGCCAGTCCTAAAGCACATATAAGGGCGTAAGAATTTACAAGGCTGTCATGGGGCTGGTGAGATGTCTAAGTGAAGAAAGTACTTCTCTTGCAAGTACTAGAGCCTGAATTCAATGCCCATCATTCACTTAAAAAGACAGCAAGGTAGCCTGTGCTTATAATCCCAAAAATGCTGAAATGGGAGGTAGAGACAGGAAGATCTTTTGCACGTCTCTGGTCATGTAGTCAAGGCTACTTTATGAAGTTCTAGGCCAATGAAAGACTGTCTTAACTACAAAACAGAAGACACCCGAAGAACAATACTCAATGTTTTCATCTGATTTACACACACACACACACACACACACACACACACACACACATACCACAGTCAAGCCTTATGTGATTCTTAACATTAAGTAGTATTGGTGATCAAGAGGGTCTTCATGACCAAAATTGGGAAAACTGGATACAAGGCTGTGGGTTAAAAAATCTTCCTTGATGAGAAAAATATCTGTGAGGGAAGAAAACGGAGACTGTGGGCAATGAGGATGGAGACATAGAGTAAGAGGTCTTGAAACTGCCATGTAGATGGCTGTGGTATCATCAGTAAACACCATTACCAAAAGATAATGTGTGTGCTTGGATTAAAATGTTGCTGTCAAATGCCCGTATGTTAAAATTCTTGTCCCTCAGCATGAACCCTTTGAGAGAATATTGAACTTTTAAGAGATTTGTCCTGATGGGAGGTTTTTTCATCCAGCCCCCATTATCTCTCTCTTTTACTTCTTCCAAAGTGAAGGATTTTTGTCTCCACTCACTCCCAATGTGAATTGCTACCTTGCACATACTTGACTAAAAGAGAGTAAGATGCCTACAGAAATTCCAACACTGAGCCTAAGAAACTTTTCCTCTTCATAAGTTGATTATTCCAGATATCTGTCACAATCACAGAATGTTGGGTAACACAATATTGAAAGAATTGTTTTACCATGAGATGGGATTCCATTTTCCCAGGCTAGTTTCAAACTAGCTATATACCCAAGGATGACCACGAACAGCTGACTACCCTATCTCCACCAGGGATTGCAAGTAATATCCCATCATCCCTGTTTTATGAAATGTTGGGGATTGAAAGAAGGGTTTTCCTGCATGCTAAGTAAGAACTCTCCCAGGTGAGCAAGATCCCAACCCCGTAAAAGAGATGTCAATGAATTCTGTGTTTAGAACTGGAGAGTTGGCTCAGCTGTTAAGACAGTTTGTTATTCCTCCTCAAGACCCAAGTTAAGTTTCTGACATCCATATTAGGTAGTTAACAACCACTGGTAAGTCCATCTATTGGGAATCTGATACTCTCTTTTGGCCACTGCAAGCATCTACACAAGTGGCACACACAACATAAACCTGAATTAGCTTAGTTATTTTTTCTATTGCTGTTAAGAGGCACCATAACATTTCAACTAGGGCTTACTAGGAGCTTGCTTACAGTTTGAGAGGGTTGGTCCATGACCATCATGTCAGGGACCAAGGCAACAAGCAGGTCAGCATAGCACTTGAGCAGTAGCTGAGAGCTTGCATGTTGAGACAATAATCATGAGGCAGAAAATGAGAGAGAGAAAACCAATTGTAATGGCATGGCCTTTTGAAACCTCAAAGTATTTACAGAGTCCAGAAAGATACTGTGGAGTCTTAAAGGCAAGAAGGTCTTTTTTAGAAAGCAGTCTAATAGAATGGGTAGGGTGTTCATACTGAATGTAGGGCATACTAATCATTAGGTTCATAAGCCACCATCTCAGACTCACATAAAGATGGCAGTGAAGCCAAGATCATCATGCCACAAGCCAAGCAGAAGGCACTATAGTCTGCAGCAAATTCAGGTAGCATGTCCTTGACCTACTTAGGGTTTTCAGTTCTGCTAGCTGGCTCATCATAAAGCATCTGCATTACCACTGGTAGCTAAGGTGTCTTCATCTGAGACTCTCAGGACAGAAAGCCGGAAGTCTGACTTCATGGAATGGAAGGGCCTTGTATATTATGGTCTAGGAAATATCTGCCACCAAATATGGGAACTACCAAAATTTAATTATGCTTCCATCCATATGTTCTCTTCTTCTTTTGAAGGTTACTCCCATTCATATAAGATTGCAAACTCAGAGCTTCTGGGAGCTGATTAAGGGCCTGATATTTTCCATCTTTAATTTCCAAGCTTTTGGCTTCTTTGGGCTATGTTTGATGAAGAAGAACTTCCCTGACTGAACATCATCACCTGTTATTCCAGGATTGGAAGATTTGTGTTTGACTCTAGTTAGTCAAGCCCTACATTTCTCCTCTTAATGCATATCCTATATCATTCATCACAAGGAGATTTTGTTTCCCTCTCATTATTTTCCTTTCACGTCTTGAGATGCATATTTATTAAACTCATGCTGGCTGTTGAGATCAACAAGCTTAATATATTTGATATAACACAGAGTTGATTTTTTTTTCACTCTCTGTTTGAATCCAGCTTTTTTCCCCATTAGTTTGTAGCATTTTACAAGTTGTCCAATCTCTCAAAATTTTAGCTTTCTTCTATGTATAAATTTGAGTGAACATTGTCTATTTTGAAAGCTTTCTCTAAAAGATTATATGAAAAAGTCTTGGCCACTGTGTATTCTACAGTCCATACAAATTTCCTTGCCTTCCTTTCTTTTTAAAATCGTATTTGTTTTAAATTTTTTATTTATATGAATATGTGTCTGTGGCTGTATGCACACACACGTTGGGGGGATGAACATACCTGTGTACATGCATAGGCCAGAAGAGTGTAAGTGAGCATTGGATCCCATAGAGCTAGGGGAAGAGGTATTTGAGGGATGTCCAGCTTCTTAGGTCAGTTCTGGGATTCCAACTCTCCCATCTTCATGATTGTAAAGCAAGAACCCTTAACCAGTGCGCTGACTTTCAAGCCCCCTCCTATTTTTATGCTGTTTTTTTTATGCTGGTTGAAGAATACACCACATAGTGCTCCACTTAAGAGTCTGGTATTGCTTTCATCATTTCATGTGTGCATACGTATTATTTATGTATTGGTCATACTACAGATTGTATTCAGTGCTTTGAATAGACTAGGCAAGTGTTCCATCACTGAGGCATACCTCATTGTTCATATCTGCATGAGATCAAGTCAGTCAATGTTCAAGCAAGGAGGCATGGGAGACTCATAAGCTCACAATCATAATTCAAGAGCGTCGATTTTCTTTAAGAGTGTGGCCTCTGGTAGGCCGACCGTGCTCCAGGGGATCACCCCACAATGATGGTTATACAGGCAGCGCAAATTGAAGTCAGTGGGCTATTAAAAAATAAAATTATAGGAAATTGGGAAACAGAGAGGTGAACGGTAAGTCTTAGAGGTGTTGGGGAGCTAGAGGAGGTGAATATAAACAAGAAAATTGTATGGGATTCTAAAATAATTAGTAAAATATTATATTAAAAAGAACAAAGCATATATATACATTATCCAAGTATGAAATTACCAAGGATAGGCTTAAATATATATATATATATATACATATATATATATATATATATATATATATATATATATATATTCACCAATAGAAACAGAAGAATATAAAGGGACATGAATTTTGCTATTTACCTTTAAGAATTGTTGAATATGTAGGTACTTATGAGAAAATATTTAATCTACTAAAGATAAGGGTCAAAATCAACAACATGAAAATCAATTTCAGCTCAATAAACCAATTCCATGGAATAGCAAACTTCTCATGCTTTGCAACATAAGTATTCTATACGCACATATTATTAATTAATGAAAACAAACAGCTTCTTCCAAGTAACTTGTTGGTTTTCCTTCCTTCCTTCCTTCCTTCCTTCTTTCCTTCCTTCCTTCTTTCCTTCCTTCCTTTTTTAATTTTTTTTAAAACTGATAATTTCCATGATTTTTATAAACACTTCAAACAATTTTTCAATGTAAGAGCTAGCTTTGGTTTTTCCTTTTTTGCCAAAAAAGAAATATTCAATCCGGAAATCAGTTTTAGAAGTATGCATGAACATTTTGTAGACTATATTTTCTTTTTCATTTTTTTTTACTCACTCATCATTTCAATGTTGTTTCTTGAAATAAGTGATGTACATGATGGAACATGCCACAGGAATATGAAGGTCATAGAAATCAGTGGTGTCTCAGAAGTCAGGAAGGAGCATAGATTTTCCAGAAGAACGGAAATCATTTCCCAGTAATAATTTTGGGCCACTCACAATCATCTTTTTTTTCATTTTTCTTCTCTCATACAATTTATAGAATACATTATTAGCCCCTTCTCTGCTCCCTGTAACCCCTACCTATCCATATCTCCCCAAGGTCTGCACCCTATGACCACCCACCAAAACCATCCTCCCCATGGTTACAGCACAATCAGGGCATGGCATAGCAGGATTGAATAAGACCAGGCACCAATCCCTACAAATATCTTTAATTCCAGATGGGGAATCTAGCACCCTCTACCCATCTCTGGTAACACCCACACTCACAAACATATACCTACACAGACACACACACAAAAATACACACATAACAAAAAATAAACTAAATCTCAAAAAAAGAAAGATTAAATGCCTTATTTCAATGATTCTGCTTTTGAGAATAAAGTTTGATTTACAGAGAAACTACCTCAATGGGAGGTGATAGTCATTGTCACACAGATAACTCCAGATGCTGAGAATGGAAGGAGAAGCATAAAGAAGTTAGGAAAACTGGCATAATGTTCTACCAGAACTTCTGAAGATGGCCCTTCAAAACATTTCTAACACTTACAAATTCTGCTGAATGAAGTTATGTTCCACCCAGTAATGAATCAACTAAAGTGTTTCCCTTTTATTAAAGGACATACGATACAGGGCAAAGAGATCTGGTTTAAGAGACTTCCATTTTGAGGCCAAATAGTCATCATTTGAAGTCAATCAAATAAATTTGATGCTTTTATCAAAAAATATCACCTCTCATCAATCAGATATAGTTATTCTAACATCAAAATATTATTCACTTTACACTTCTTTAGAAAGTTTAAGCTGCTCTGACAATGAGCTAAAACACTGATGGAAGTATCAAGCATACTGGGGCCGGAACTTTGGTCACATGTGTGCAGGAAACCACAGCTACTTCAAATTGTGTCCATATGACCCAGAAAAAGTTCCTTTACCTTTCTTCTCTTCTCTTAATATTTTTATTTTTTTAATTTTCTGTGTACTTGCATGTCTGAGCATGTGGGTGCAGGTATCTACAGAAGCCAGAACAGGATATCAAATGTTCTGGAGCTGGAATTAAGTATTTGTGAGCAGCCTGATGTTGGTGATGCACACCGAACTCAGGTCCTCTACCAAACACTCTCTCTTAACTGCCAAGTCATTTCTCCAGCCCCATCCTTCAACTAAATATATACTAAAGAGGAGTGAGAACATTCTGTGTGTTGCCTCCAGGGAAGTGCTCAGTACATGGTAGCCCAACAAAATGCTGGTTTCTTTGAGATCTGAGAAGAACATAGAGGGAATGCCTAGTCCTTTCTTTCCACATCATATGTAACGAGCTTGGAGTTGAATATGATGAAACTTGGAAAAGCCGATGTCGGCTGAAAAAAGAAAAGAAAAACAAACAGAAAACAGACAAAAATATAGCCACCATCCCCAAGCCCACCACGAGGTTGTTCTCCAGTTTCCTCTGGGGTTATAAAAGGAGCAGTCTCATGAGTCAGAAAACTTGTAGAAAATTACTACTTTGTTTGATTAAATACCACATAAAAACTTCTCCGCATATACAGACTGACTGCAGAATTCAACTATATCCCCTGAAGACTATAAGGAGGCAACTGCATGGTGAGAACAAAGGTCAAGTGTAAAGTTAAAATTTGAAGGCCATTGCACTACTGAGCCTTCACCCATAGGGTCAGTAGAGACCTACTGGGGATGTTGGTTCTCACTGGACTCAGGAGTAGTAACGAATCAGGCAATCACTTAGCAATGAATGCTAAATAGAATACTTGAATTTCAACATCTAAAAATCAACTATGTCTCTCTGAGAGAGAGAGAGAGAGAGAGAGAGAGATGGAACTATTTTCATAAATACAGATTTAGAATTTTACAAACCTTTCAGCAATATGAAACTAATTCCATGCTATTTGGAAATGGAATGCCTTTCCGCTTCTCAGATATATTTATCGATTAAATATTAAATATTTGAAAATACTTTAAGATAAGCCAACACATTAACAGGATAAAGGGGAAAATCTGATTTTACCAATGTAATAAAAGCCTTTGATAAAATTCAACAATGATTTGTGAAGAAAGTTCATAAGATAGGGATATAGGTCAGTGGTAGATTTCTGACCAGGTATGTACAAGTTTCTGGATTCATTTCCTCAAAATGTCCACCCCCCAAAAAAAAATCTCTCAGATACTAAAAAAAAGAAGGTGTTTCTCAACTAAATAAAGAGTATCCATAAAATATTACAACTAAATAGTTGGATAGATTAGTGTTAAAAAGAGGTTTTCTTTCATCCCTGAAGATCTGAATGTGATTTCTAGAACACATATGAAGGTGGAAGTAGAGAACTGACTTTACAAATTTATGTTCTGACCTCATGTCACACATGTGTCCCAACATGCATCATGCATACACAAATAATAGCACATAAAATATTTTTGAAAGCATTGTGGGTAGCACTATACTTACTAGTAATAAAATCACTGTCTTCTACATAACATAGGAAGGAAGCAAAGATTGTTCAACATTCTTGCCTGAACAATAAGGTAAGATTCTTCAAAATATTCTAAGTCTGTAAGACTCTAACACTAATAAGTCAATTGGAAATTTTAAGAAAAACATAAAAATATTAACATATTTTATATACTTAGAATAATGGGCATATGGAAATACAGATTGCATATATGTATAACCACTCCAATAATTAGCAGTTTTATCTAAATATAAACCAAATACAGAAAACTAGAAATTGATGATGAAAAACTGAACTATCTACATGAATGAAGTCTTTGATACATAACATCCATAGCAGAAACTCAGCTGAGTCAAGGCTCTGTTCTTCCTAAAGAACCACAGGTAAGCAATGTTTGTCATCAGACTCCCAGCAAGATGTTCTGTTTCACAGTGTCACCCCAATGTATATATTTAAAGACAACAGAACCAAAATAATTAAAGTTTTAAAAATAAACATTAAAAAAGGACAGGGGGCATGAGGGGAAAAGGGAGGGGGCATCAATTCAGTCTCTCTAGGACTCCATGCAATCCTCTTAAGGAATCTTACTGTTGGTGGAGAGGCAGATGCTTAGGTCAATGGAACAGAAAGGGAACTCACACTGAATGATTTAAAATAAAAAAACTCAAGAGCATTTCAGTGAAGAAAAATAACCTTTTGAAACCATTAAACTTTAATAAGAAAACCCTAACAGAAATATTTTGGCACTTAAGACTTGGCAAAGTGTATAAGATCCATAAAGATAAATCAGACTTCATCTAAATCAGAAAGTGTTTCTCCAAGAGAGAGGGTGAAACTGAAGAACAATGCTGAAATCTTATTCAAACTAACTGCACAACAGAAGAGCCATATCTAGTGTATGAACTCCTAAACCTGAATGGTAAGTAAATAATCAGTTATTATCAGGAAAGATGCATGAAGTGAATTTACACCTAAAAGGAACTTCAATGGCAAATCACCATCTGAAAGATGTTCTGCCTCATGAACCAGTGGAGAGATGCAAATTAAAATACAGGGAAAGATCAGTACACAGGAATGTTCAAAGTGAAAAAACAGTGATGCCATCAAGTGCTACCTGGGATGTGGGAAAAGCAGATGGATTGCAAATAACAGTGAGAGTAGGGACTTGCACAGACATCTGGTACATACTTTGTCTGGTTCCTTAAAAGTGTTTATACCATCATCATATGGCTTGACTATTATATTCTTTGATATTAAGAGAAAAAATTTAAAAATATTCATACAAGAGTCTTGGTGCAAATTTTACATCAACTTCATACCCAATAGCAATAAACTGTAGACAATCCAATTTTTCTTTGACAAGGGATGGGTAAACAAAGTGTGGTCATACTATGAAAAACTACTAGGGAAGAATACAGTGAAAGGGATAAATAATGAATGTGTGGATGATGTCACTCTGAATCTGTGGAGAATTTTGTTAAATGATAAAGATCAATCCACACTATTTTGAGTATGGTTACATTTACAACATTCATGATGATGAGATTATTGGATAAAGAAATGCTTGGAAACTTCCTAGAATTAACATGAGTTTGATGGATACTGAGTATAAAAAGGCAAGTGGACCCTGTAGTAACAGATTTTCTGTATTTCAACTATTTTAATAACATTATCTTGATTGGCATGTTGAAAATTTTTGCAAGCTATTACTTTAAGGAAATTCTGGAAACAAATGCATAGGATCATTCTGTGTTGTTATCTGCAACTGTGTGTTATATGGTGCAAGCTTTTGTATGCATGGATGTGAGTTAGTGAAAGTTCCCATGTGGAGGTCAGAGGAGAGCATCAAGTGTCCTCCTCTGTCACTGTCTGCCTTTTCCTTTGAAAACAGGGTCTCCCACTGAACTTGGAACTCACTGTTTCTTCAGCAAGGCTGACAGCCAGCAAGACACAGTAATCTTCCTCTCTCTGCCCATCCACCCAGCCTTGGAGTTAGTTGCCTGCACAGACACACCTGATTTTTACCGCTCATGGATTTTGGAGAACCAAACTTAAGTGCCCACACTTACACAGTGAGTGCTTTTACCCACAGCCATCTCCCCAGTCCTTTGTTGCTTTAAGGAAAACTGTATATGTGTCTATGATTATTGCAAAATTAACAGTCTAAATAAAATGTGAAAATGAGTGAGACATTTGCTTCATGCTAGTCCATGAAAAAAGACATTTTGTACATTGTTCTCAGACAAAGGCCAGTCCTCAATATCCCGTCAAATGTGAGAAGAAACAGTGCATTCACTCAGTATGCCAAGAAATGTTCCATCCTGTGCTTGGTCCATTTTACACTTTACAGAAGTTAGTCCCTCAGACCCCAGCTCAGGAAAAGGAAGCGAGGAGGTGGATAGTTATGCATTATAGACACAAGAAAGAAGTTAACACCTTTGAAAAGCTTCCTTCCACTTTTTAAAAGTGACTCTTGCATACCAGAATGCATTTCAAGGAAGCCAATAAGGGTGGAGATAAGTTATGAAGTCTCTTAATGCAGGAAGTGGTTAAGTTCGATTGGGGATTTGGAAATGCTAGCAGGCGCATGTACCTGAAGAGTTGTTAGCTGAGACAAATAAGAAGCTTATTTCCTGATACAAATAGAGTATTCCCAAGGGAAGCTTCTAATAGATGATTTCAGGTGGTGTAAGAAGTGATATATTCGTGTGCATTGTGATAATGTCACTTAAATATGTATTACAAAAAACCTAATATGGTAATATAAAGTTGTCACCTATACTAGGATTTATACATTTCTCAGGTATAGTATATCACATATTTTAAATGAAGACATTTTTTGCTTAGACCATTTTCATCCATGAGTACAATATACTAGTATCATACTCCCATACACATCCCTTCCTCTTTCCCAATTCCCCTGTGACCCATCTCCTTTGTGCCTTTGTCCCACATCTACTTTCATGTTAGCAGTATATCTGTACTTTTATGTGTCTAGAAAGTCTAAGCATTTGTTGTCTGAAACTGATTTAATTCACATAATGCAAATGACCTATTTTTATTCTTCTTTGGGGCTGAAATATTTTCAATTGTGTATTTAAGTAAAAAAGAAGTTTTGAAAGAAAAAATACAGGTGGTGGTCAGAAAAAAAGCCTAAATGTGTATAGCACTTTACGGAAAAAAAAAAAACAAAGAATTTGGTTGGGATCTCAGGACTCCCGTAAAGGTAGACAAGATTATGCATGTTGATACTCCCAGCACTTGAAATGAGAAGCTGGAATGGAGAATTCTTGGAAGCTGTAGGGCTGGGAATTCTGGTGTGCAGTGCAGAGAGAACAATGCGTGGACCCTGTCTCAAACAGGATGGAAGGCAAAGACTGACTCCCAAGATGGTTCTCTGACTTCCATCACTTTTATGGTGGCACACATATGCCTGTACTCATGCACACAAATGTGCAGATATTCATAACTTTGTATTACTAGGAAAAAGACAACAAATACAGGTATATATAAGTGGTTCTTTGACACAACTCTGAAGGATGCTTATGAGCATGGTTGTGGATTATCACTGGAGACAAGTGCTGATTATCACAAGATTTCATCAATCAAAGCCAATGAAATATAACAGTGATACTGGAAAGTTTTGACCATGGTTTAGACTCAGGAAAAAGTGCTTTCTAGGGCTGTTCCTGGCATTTCAGGATCTCATTACCCATGATTTCTTTAGGTTGAATGTAAGGAACAGGTAATATAAATTAATAGAATAATTGCTGCAGACAAACATAAACAATCAGGAAAGCATCATTTCCAGCCCAGAAAGGCAGTCAGCAAACTGTAATCTCAGAATTACTGATCTCTTGATTCAGTGTCACTTTCTAGTCCTTATTCCATCCTGAATTAATTTGAGAAATATCAATGTTTACTATCTAACAGGCTCAATGAGATTAAAATGGTGCTTAAAGTTGCCCTGCAGTATTTGGTGTGCGGTCAATTCAGGCATGACTCTTCCGGACTACATAAAGAAAGTGGCCACATTAGACTGCCACCCCAAAGTCATGGTGCTACCCCCAAAGCCTAGACTGTCATGCTATTTCTGAGCTAGAAGATGTGTGTTGTGTTGCTGTAATTTCCTCTGAAGTGAAGCATTTCGTCCTGGAGAGAGTCTCTTTAATAATCAGGAAGTAAATAAAATTTAACATCCCCAGGAAGAAAATAAAACACAAGGCATCAGAAAGTTCCTGAAACTCATAAGATTCACAGGGGCCCTTCCCAGAGTTATATTAGCAGTAGCAACTCCAGGTCATAAAACTGACCAGACCAGATGAGCTGCCTGCACGTGATATAGAGATGTATGATGAGGATGTAGTTTTGTAAGTCATCAACAATGATGGGTAGGCTTTTCAGCAATCATCCATCCTCCTGTTAGTAACCCCAATATACTCACTGGTTCGCTTAGCTATCTGTTGGGTAGAATTTTTTCTTTGGTCTGTCCGTGGAGTCCTGTCTGCTCTGAGCAACAGTGTGAAAAACATATGCTAGCTTATAGAAACTTGAGATCATTTTGCTAGGTGCCAAGAATATTGAAGTGTCAGAAAAATTTTCCCAGATCATCTATCCTCCAGAAACTGAACACAGTGCATACGTTAGAATGGAGTTTATGAAAATAAGCGCTTTACTTTGATTTTCTTAAGATATTCACAGCTTAAATTTAAAAATATTGTGTTTGTATAACCAGAACATAAGCTAGTGATGAGTCCTTTGGAAGATCATGCAAAGACAATTGCAGGAAACTTTAGTCCTAAATCAATTCTAAAAATACATCCTTCTAGGAAGTTGAAAGTGCAGTTGATTTTCTTCTCCCTTGTTCAAGGCTGAACAAAGACTGCATGCAAACTTTATACACAAAGTTTATATATAATCACACAAAGATTATACTTGTATAATAAAGAGAATAGTTATTAAATGATGTTAATATGTAGGCATTATCCTTTGCTTTCTACATATTGTTATTAGATATTTCCTTACAGCAGTCTTGAGGGTGATTGTATTTCATGGACAGAATATAAAATCTGACCAGTAGCTGATGAAGGTAAGATTTGCAAGTCAAGCATTTAAACACTTCTGAACCTACATTTTAAAACTACGAGTTAGCAAATGACTTCATTGTTTTCTTTTCCATGATATAATATATGAAATTATTTTCTGCATAGGTTCAAAAGATACACACACAAATATACATATATATTGATACATGCACACACACACACAAACACTTCAAAAGGAAACAGTTTTTTTTTGTTCGTTTGATAAAGTAACATAAATAATTTCCTTTGATATTTTTAATTTCTCAGCTGTTTTCTTCTGAAATTGTTGGTCAATAGTTAACTAAACTGGTCTTGCAGCTCAGGATATTGCACTCAACTATTATAAATGAAAAAATACTTTCATAGAATTATGGGAATTTAGGAACTGTACATTTTCTTAAAACTCAGACAAAGAAAACCAAAATGAACAACAGCTTCATGAAGGAAAGCTGAGTAAGTTTATAGAATTTGCTGAGATACTAAAAAGTGCTATTCAAGCTCTCCTCTTGAGCCCAAGCAGCTAAGGGGAACAGCAGGGGACCAGAGTCCCTGTGCAAATAGAATACAAGAGCTGAGCTTCCTGGGATCCCTGCTTTGGGATGTGAAGAATGGCAGGTGTAACCAGGAGACTCTAGTTGTGTAACTTGAGACTCTAGTCTCAAGCATGGGCCTAACAGTTAGTTAGCTGAATATTTTCAGGCAAATGAATTAATCTCTTAGGGATAAATTTCCTCCTATTATAATAGAATTATGTAACAGGTGTTTCTGCTGCCCTGAATCTTTTACCTTCTTGTCATTATGATTTCAGCCACTTTTATAGTAAGTAGTTCCTATAAGCCTGGTTAACACAGATGGAATTCAGCTTCTATGCTCAGTCCTGTGACATTAGAAGTGCTCACAACTGTGAAATCTAACCACATTCATTCAGAGGATCTGTTGAGCCAGGGGTCAATCTTCAGCCAGTCAGCAAATCTCCCAGCTTTCTGTCCTTGGGCAGACAAATCCAGACATTATTGTCTGCCTTTCCCAGAGCCCACGTACAATCAAGTACTGTTGCTTTCAGTTTCTGTTGAGTTACTGCTGAATTTTTCTCCCATGGATAACATCTCCTAGGCCCAGCTTCAACTTTCCTGGGTCTCTCACAAACTTCTCACAAAGGTCACACTACGACACCTGATATCAGAGTTGTGAATCACACTCCCTTATCTGATTAATTAGATGCAAAACATTAGGATAACCAGTTTTATCCCAAAGCAGGATGGTATTGACAGGAAATAAATAGACGCACGGACCTCAAGAATAAGAGGTAGGGGTACAATGTTCAGTCTAAGCAGGAAGTCGTGATCCTGGTACTGAACAGTTCGAAATGCAAGAGCTAGCTGGTGTCCTTGCCTATTTGCTTAATCACATAAGATGTTCTTAATGAGTGTCACAAATCTCAATAAGCTGAAACAACATAAATTCCAGGGAAATAGAGCTGGCATTAAAATTCAAGGGGTCATTTTAGATTTATGTTCAGTGTTAGCTCAGAGGGACCACCTACTGCTGATAATCTCCTAAGCAAGGTTTACAATTGTGATTAGATTCTTGCCTACATCTGTCAAATAGGATGGACAATATGGAGAAGAGTTTAGAATTGTATCATCCAGGGTACAGTTAATAAATTATTCTGTGGCATTATTGGTAATGTTGAGAACATAGATATTGGGAGGTATAAGAAAGAACTTCTGGATGTTGTAAGTCAATACATTAAAAAATTGCAATTGCACAAACTACAGAGTATACCCCCCCAATCCCTGATATTAGGGATTACCTTTTTGTGACCTTTTATATGACAGCAACATTACAATAATTGCCTTTAAGTCTTCAGTGGCTGCCCAGATAGAATCTGAGTTTTATTTTACAAAGGACACTGTGGTTCTGAATGTTCAATATTGGCACCAATCAGAATCACTGGTCAGTATAGCTGGCTTTCACAGATGAGGCCAAGGTTGTCAGACCTGGGGCAGTTTCTTCTACATTATCCTGACTCCAAGTCAGAATTGCCGGTTTGAAATAGCCAATAATTCCTCTTTAGGTGTGATAATTCTAGTTTCTAATTTCTTTTGAAAAATGGTGGTGAAACAGTAGTTAGTGGTCAAACAGGTTGTGTTAAGAGTAGATGTTTACTACTTGGATGAGAAATGAGTTTTTTTTTCTTTCTTTCTTAGTTCCTTCAGTTTATTTTATATATGACGAGAATGAGAATTGTCACATCCTCCAGAAATTGAAAAAGAACTGCCTATAAGAGTTAGGGTGCTATCTCTGTATATAAAGTATGTGCCTTGTAAGTGTATGAACCTTAGTTCTGTCCCTCAGAACCCATGTGAAAAATCTGGCTGTAGTTTTTAGGCTTTTAACTGCACAGCAATGGGAGCAAAGACCAGTGCATCTCTAGGCTCCCTTGGCAAACTCTAGCCAGTTAGAAACTCTGTCTCAATAAAATGAGGTAGAAAGTGCCTGATAAGCATCACCCCAGATTGGTCTCATTCCTCCACATTCACATACACAACTGTGCATTTTCAAGCATGCAGAAATACAAACACAAATGCATACATGTAGTTGCCTGAAAAATAGAGGTTTTACAAATAGATATTTTCATCTGCAAGAGATTAGAAAGGTAAAACTTCAAAGGCAGGAAAAGAACATTTCTGGGGAAAAAAGATCAAAGCAGAAAATGAAACTGTAATCAGGGCCAAGAATACTCATTACCAAGAAAAGAAAGGGAAAATTCAAGGTGTCATGAAAGTGCCCACAGGAGGTCAAGAATATGCATTTTGTAAAGGGGATCAATTCCAACAAGCACATTATTTTAAAATGTATCCCCAGCGCAATTGCCATTTTAAAGCCTGTATGGAGCTATGAGGAGGTAGAGCCTGGCTGGTAAAAAATATGTCACCAAAAGAAGACCTTTGAAATTACTTCCAACTCTAATTCCTTCATTCTCTCTGCTCCTAGTTCCATCTATATTCAAAGATATTTTTTAAAAGATTTATTTGTATATGTGTTTGTGCGTGTGTGTGTTTGCCTGCATAATTTTACATGTCCTACCAGCATGCAGGTGCCCATGGAGACCAGAAGAAGGTGTCAGATCCTTTGGAATTGGAGTAAAAAAAAAAAAAAAACAGCAAGCAATTGTGAACTGTGGGGGGCAGAAATGGAATGACAGTTGACTTTGGGTCCTCTGTAAGAGCAGTAAGTGCTTTTAACTGCTGAGTATTCTCTCCAGCTCCTTGGAGAGTTTTCTAAACTCTTCAGTCACCAATTGAGCCAAGGTGCCTTAACCAACCATTTGGTTGTTTAAGATAGTTATTTTTGTCACAGTGATGAGAAAAAGAATGAATGACACCATACTCACATGACATAGGCCCACCTATGGCTTCGACATGCAGCTTTTGAAAGTATTCACATGAAGACACGGTTGCAGGAAATCCTTTTTAAAATTAGAGATGTTAGATCTATTGCTACAAACAGGAGTATGCCTATGCTGAACTAGAGGCAGTGCATAGTGATGCAGCCACTGGCGATTTGCCCAGGCTCTAATGAAGAGCTCCACCCATCATGATCATGAGGGCAGGCCTGGTTATACTAAGTCACAAAATTTAAAAAAAAAAAAAAAAAAAAAAAACACAATGTTAAGGTGGTGATAGGGATACTCATTGGGAGTAGAATAGAGTTGGAGGTACTGGGATGGTTGTCACAATACATGGTAAGAGAGATCACAATGCATTATGTACACATATGAAATTGTCAACAAAGTATTCTTTCATTTGGTTGTGATAAAAAAAAAAACTTTGCAGATTTTCCAGAGGCACTGATGATAGCCAGAAGCTTGAAGGTTCAAAGAAGTTTCATGGCATTAAAATTGCAAATGATGTCGGCAAGAGGCTTATGCTGACTAAGAGAAGGATATAGTGATTCACCAAATCTTATAAAAGATGCTGTTTGTAAATCACATCATGGAAAGATGCTAAATGCTGTTCGGGGCCTCCAGTCAATGTCTTTGCAAAGAAAGAAAACACTGTAGTTCTCAATGTTTCTAATGTGATTGAATTGAAGTGTACAAAGTCAACATTAATTTGTATGAGGTTTTTCATTTTCTTACATATTTGTCAGTAGCTGTAAAAATGTTTTAAGAGTATTAAATCATATCTGGAACTGGGCTTTGTAACCATTGTGTCTAGGAGAGAAATTTTCCCCCAATATACGATAATTGAATTTACCTTTTTTTTATATGTGCATGTATATATATGTTAGGAAACTTTCACAATAGCAGGTTTGCATAGGACTTTTTCTGAAGTCTTCTGTGATATTGATCCTCTCTGTATATCCTCCTTGACCTTTCCCTCACACGTCCACTCTACCTAACCCTTCTTACTTCACTATTCTGAATCGCACCTACACACACTCAAATTCTGTCTCCCTTTCTTTGAAAATTCCCGTGGTACCTTGCTGACTTCTCAGTTTTCTGACTTCAATTTAAGTACATGTATCATAAGATTCAAAACCAACATCTATAAATGATAGAAAACATAAGATATTTGTCTTTCTGACTCTGGGATACCTCACTCAGAATGATTATTTCTAGTTCCACCCATTTACATGAAAATTTCATAATTTCATTTTTCTGAACAACTGAATAAAATTCCATGTGTAAATATACCACGTTTGTTTTATCTATTTGATTGGCATCTCGGCTGTTTCAATGTCATGATTATTGTGAATAAAACAACAATAAAAATGATTAAAGAAGTATATCTACAATAGGATATAGAGTATTTGGGTATATGCCCAAGGCAGGTATAGCTGGATTTTGTGGTTAGATCTATTTCTTATTTAGGATGAACAACAAGTTTCCATAGATCTCCAAATTGTATAGGCTATTGACATTGCTCTTCCTTAGCATCCAAAATTGGTGGTGAGAAGGCACTATATACTTGAATCATATGACATTGAGAAATGAACCTGGAAGCTTTATCTCTCTTGGCTAGCTTTTATAGTGCTAAAAGGTAATATGCATGCTATCATAGTATAAAAACAATCATTAATCTTACCCAATTGTTAACCTTAGGAGCCATAATAAAAAGAGGCCTGGAGCAATAGTGGCACAAATGATGTGATAGTACCAACCAATTTCTGATTTGATTTAAAGGCCTTTCCATGAGCTAGAACTCATGCCTGGCACAATGAACAGGGACGAGATCCATAGCTGGCCATATAACAGTCTCTAGAGTTAAATATACTATTTTATTCTGTTAAAGGAACATAAACATAGTATTAAACAGAGTCCTAAGAACTTAATATTATAAGCATTAATTAATGGGTCTCTCAAAACTCACCAGAGAAGCTTCTTTTTGCAGTAGCTGATAATTAACATGGAAATCCAAAAATGGCAACATGCAAAGAACAAGAAATCTTGTAGTTCTCAGTCCTAAATGGGGCAACTATATCAACTCCCTCCTTCTCTTCTGCAAGGCTAGGCACATCTCAGAATACGTGGCAAAAAGACTGTAAGGGCCAGAGATAGTGGGGAACTGCTGCCTAACATTACTGTAGAGGTACAACAGGACTGTTGCACATTTGAACTCACAGCAAAAAATCTCAGCACGTATTGGGGAGTGGGCACAAAACCCTATTCCTAAGTAAGGAGCAAGTGATGGCTGCCAGGGGAGGAAGTGTTAGTTTTCTTCAGGTATTCAGCCCCAAAGAACTTTCCTCCTATACAATAGATGCTCTTATACTTAGCAAGAACTTTACTCACTGAGCCATCTCCCCAGAGGTCATGGGTCCTTTCTGAGAAGTCTGATAGCTTGAGTTTGATCTCTGAAAACCCACATGGTAGGAGGAGAGAACTGACTTCCTTGTGTTTATCATGAAATCTCTGCTAGGATCTAAGTACAATTACATGTTTCCTTGTATGAGAAAGTCACAAAGAGAATTTATCATGAGATAATAAAATGACAAGTGAAAACAGATTGGAATAATGTGTCCAAAGCCCAAAGAATGCTGCCCATCTCCCAAAGCTGAAATAAGCAAGCAGTGATTTTCTTCTGGAGCTTCTTCTGGGAGGCTGTCTTTCCTAACACCTTGACTTAAGCAGAATACTTAATTTGAGTCTCCTGGTATCTAGAATCCGAGAATCAATTTTTTCCTGCAACTGAACTATAGTAATTCCTAACAAAAAATTCAAGATACCAATGTATTTTACTTCTATATTTTGAAAATCACCTCAAGTATCTTTTCATGTATTGGTCTAAATCAAGCACACAAACAGCTATTGAGAAATGAACAAGCACAAGGTATGTGGGGCTAGAGATCTAGGTAGGTGGAATAGGAAAGGGCCTCTGTGTTCTAGGTGCTCTTGCACTAATCTAGTGGGTGAACTACAGAAATACAACATTGCACAATGCTTTAAATTCTGGGGCCACAGAGAAAAAATCAGAGCATCATATAATGGAGTTTTACTTGGCTGTTAAAGATAAGGTTACAAGCAAATGAGAAAATGCACTAATAAATATATTCATACATAAATACATTTAAATTGTCATTAAATAATTCTTAGAACATATAAAAATGATCATGGGGACTGAATATGTGATATGAAATATTATTTAGATGTCCCCTAAGATTACAAATATATGGTGCTAATTTTAATCTTCGTTTTGTTTTGTTTACCAATATCCTGACTTTTAATAATAAGACAACAAGAAAAGTGTTTTGCTTTAAAAGTTGTATGAGATCTGTGTCAGGTGTAATTACACTCCAGAAGTAAAAATGATACAGAGAAGGTATCCAAGAGACTCAATGAGATGACATGTCTGCCTGTGGAAGACGATGAACACAAGAGTCACACTTGGCTGCCATCAATCAAAGGAAATACCATGACTTTAATAATGATTTTCAGACTGGATAAAACTCATAATTAGATTAAGCAATCAAACTCTGATCTCCATATATTACAGTGTGAAAAAAGACTGCCATGGATCTGAACAAATATGAACATTTTCAAAAACTAAGGCTGGCTTTGGCTTTGCTTTAGGATAATGTGGATCATGAGGGTTAAACAGAAGCCTTCCAGAGAATAAGTTTTTTGTAAGACAGTATGGGTAGAATGAACTACTGTCTTCTTCTTCCATTGACTTCTGTCCTGCCCAGGCACAAAAAAACATATTCAAAGGCATACCCAGGTCCCAAAAACACATGTGCATGCACATATATACATACTTAAACACAGGACAAACCATGTATATTCATACATATATTCATATATGCATACATAAAATAAATACATGTGCACACACACCCATACATATCCACACATGTGTGTGCATCATTGCATCTGCAGGCATGTGCACATATCCATATAGACAAGAACACATCCTTATATCAATTCACACACATGCACAAATGCATACCTTAACACACACAAACACACACACATACACACACACACACACACACACACAAATTCAAGGACTAAAAGAGGCAGACAACAATAGGGAGAATGTCCTCTGTCTGATTGTGTGCAGGGCACTTTGAAACTCTACCTCGAGAGCATACCCACTTACTACTAAGAGCTTTAGAAAGTATTTCTTAATTTGAAATACAAACCAGATTGTAAATACATTGTCCTGTTTTAGCTTTATAAAGCAGATGGTCTCTAAGCTGATAAATCTCCAGGAGGCAACTAGCATTAGGGGACACATGCACACATGCATACCCTAACACACACAAACACACACACACACACACACACACACACAAGGGTTTCTTTGCTGTGTTAATGGTCCATGAATATTGCAGTCATGTTCCATCTTGTAATTTACTTTGCTCTTGCTTTCAAAAGTGTTTCCTATTTCTCCTCCTATATTTCACTGTACTTAAGTAACTATATAACAATTCACTAACGCTCATATACAGTAATGTTATCCTAAACGCCATTCTACAAACTAGCATTACCATTTGGAAGAATTATAGACACACAAGTCCATCTGTGTCTCTCTCTCTCCAAGCCAGGATTATGCCTTGTTGTGTGTCATCTTACTGTGCAGCAGCTCCAATTGTCACAAGTTGCACTTGATTACTTCCAGGTCATTATCTCTTATATTCATTAAATTAACAAATTCATTTTCAAGTCTTGCATCTATCATTACTTAACCTACTGTATCAATAGCCTACTAAGAAGCTACTATGTCTTCTTTTTTGTGTGTTCAATCAGTTTAAAGTCTGCTTCACCAGAATTATTAGAAAGGAGGTTTAAATGGAAAAGGGGAACCAACTTTTCAAGGTAAATCCAGCCAGTAGGCCCTACTCAGTCTCTGTCATTAAACAATGTGACCCTGGACACTAAGTGAAAGCCCTAGAGAGAGAGAGCAAAAGGCTGACTTTTAAGTATCAACTCAAGATCCTCTCAAAATACCTGGATGACTGATGTATTTATAACTTCATGTTGGAAAATCTAGCTGCACAATAATGAGCAAATTCTATAAACTACCAAATTACTTGCCTCACTGAACCCCCCTTTCACGGTATTAATTACTTTTCTTGATGAAACAACACACCCGAAAGACAAGAATAATGGATAGAAGTGTTATTCACTTTTTTGTCATAGTTGTTTTTGTTTGTTTGGTTTCTTTGTTTTTTTTTATTTCTTTGTTTTGTTTCTTATAGAGACATTAAGAATTCGAGAAAGCTCTCTTTTGTTCTGGCAACTTTCCATCAGCATTGATTGTCTTCAATCTGCCTTTCCCACCCATACCTCCCATCCCTCAGCTCGAATCTCCTTACCTCTTTAAGATGGTCAATAACTGTGACTCTGGTGTTTTCAACAAGTTGGTCAATTTCCCAGAGGCAAAAAACTCATGGGTGTCAAGACAGAATATGTGTTATTTACATATGTATCAGAAGCATATTATATTTGAAAAAAATTTAGTTCTCATAAACACAGTTTCCTTAAAATGACAATGTTACAAGTTGTTTGAATCTTGTCTGAAACTAACAGCCAATGAACTTTGTGATGTCTGCTGTAGTCCTTTGGTGCCCATGACTTCTAAGGCTTAGCATATGAGAAGAGCTTAAGTAGAATTTTTCTTTATTTTGACCAGGGTGGCACCATTTACATTTCTGAGCCTTGCTAAACTGGAATTGAAGACTCCACAGAGCTCAGAGCAGAATTCAAAGCTCAGAGGCACCTGCATGTTCCTGCTATCACAGAAATCCATCCACTGTGAAGACATCTGTCATGATTTATCGGGCTGAGCCATGCCCAGTCAAGAAAGCTGCAAAGATCTGCCTGGGCCACATTAATTTCAAAGGCAGTTGGAGGTGGCCAAAATACCTGGTAAAAACAGGTTGGGGTTAGGTATGAAATTACTCAGGTACTCATTGGCAGCTCTTCTCTGGTCCACAGAACAGCCTCTGCTTACATCCGAAAGGCTGAGTTATTGAAAATGACTCTGAGAAACTGCAACGTCAAGGAGTTGAACCCTAAGTATCATGAGTACACGTGTGCACCTACTGCTTTCATGAACTTGCAAAGGTGTGGAAGAGGTTCCCACTGGCAGACAAATAACACAGAATTTGTTACTGGGTGGACTTAACTTTGAATCTTGTATCTGCTACTTATTGCTCCAGATTTCTACATCTAAAAATTAAAAATGGCAAGCCACATTTCAGAGTTACAGAATAAATTAGAGAATCTCCACAGCTGTATTTGTTGAAAAGTCTGCACCCTTTCATATATAGATAAAAGTATAATCTAATTTACAACCCATTAAATTTTTTTCTGAAAATTATAGTTTCTAATTGTACAATCACAGTTATCATCACTAATGTTTGACTTCTATGTACAAGCAAGAAAACTACACCTTGGAGAGGGAACTTATACCTGGTGGAGTAAACATGGCTAAAGCCCATGACCTGAGAGGTCACTGTCCTAGAGGAAAATATATTACAGCTGCTTTTCTAAATGGACATAGTGCAAACTGCCTGCTGATGGTTATATTCATAGATTAACATCATTCTCACCCTTCATCAAAGAGGCTTCTTTTGCAGTATACAACTTTTAATATAGATACTCATAAATGGATAAAGCATGGATAATAAGTGAGTTTGAATGTTCAACCCTAAATGTGACATGTATATTACCACTGCTACCCCAGGGCTCAGAAAATAAAAACACAGAGAGTGAAGTACAAAAAAATATAAGAACCAGAGATTGAGAGAGGGGTTCTGCAAAGCTGATTTTCTGGACATGGCAGGACTTTCACACTCATGATCTCACTGCATCAGTAGTTATCTGTAGAAGACTGGACCCATGGTCATTTCATCATGACTCCTGACAACCAATCCCTCACTAAAAGTCTATGGGCAGTGAATGGGTACAAGGGGAGGGTGTGTCATTATTTTCATTGGTGTAACCACTGATAAGTTGCTCTTGTTTTAGTAAGTAACTCCACATTCAAAATCATACAAGCAAACCTTGATTGAACTCAATGGTCACAAAAAGACATCAGTGCGAAGGAGAGAAAGGGAACTTGTTAGGAAGAAAATTTCAATAGGAGAGAGAAAGAAATCAGAAAGACTGGTGGGGTATGAAAATGAGCAAAATTTAGTATATAAATGTATGGAATATCAAAATGATTTTGAAAAGAAGACAAATGCAACTCTCTTATTAGGAAGAATGGGTTATCACTTAAGTATTGTTTACTATTAACTTTCTCAGGTCACATACTTTTTGTTCTGAAAAAAATTTTTCACTGAATCTTTTTTCAGTGAGATCAATCATAGCAGAAGGGCTTGAGGTAATTTCTGAGGTCCATACAGGGAATGCTTTCCCTCACTGAGCATTCATTAGTTCCTTCATCTTCCAGACCATTCATGGAACAGGCATCACCAGTGCCCCCACTCAGCCCACAGAACAGCAGAGATTGAGAAAGGCTGAGGAAGTCACCAAGTCTCACACCTCAATCACCACCAATGAAGGTTATCTTTTAAGTGTGACTGGATAAATGAATGTCTTTCTGGATAAACAAGTGAATGATAATTGAACAAATAAGTAAATAAAGGTATTATTAAGCTACTAGGCAGTGTGCATGTAAACAGAATGCTAGCTGTTCATTTAGAAGTGGGTGGATACAAGCCTGGGCACTTCTAAGAATAGTTGCATTATTGGAGCATGAAGGCACAGGGCACACAACTTCTTTTGTTGTTGTAGTTTTGGCTTTGTTTTCATTGTTTACCTTTCTTTCTTCTTTCTTCTTAATTAAAGATTGGATTTAATGTATCTCAGGCTTGCCTTAAGATCAATATATAGACAAAGATGACCTGAGACTCCTGATCTTCCTGCCTCTACCATCTGAGAGAGAAGGATTAAATGCATGCACTACTACCCTTGCTTGACATAGGGCTGGGAATAAGACCCAGGATATCCTATATGCAAGGCAAGCATGCTACCAACTGGACTACATCCCCAGGCATTTTTGTAATATTTTTGATGAATCCTCCAATGCCACACAGGCTAGCCTTGAACTCACTCTAGAGCCAAGAATGTCCTGCAGCCTCTATTCCCTCAGTTCTGAAATTATATAGATTTGTAGACCATACAGAGATCTAAGAATTTCTTTAAAAAGAAGACAATCATTTGTTAGATATCTTAAGATACATTTACAGTGAAGCTAGGATGGGCCTGTGCAGTCAAACTCTAGAGTTACCTGGGAAGTCCAGGGATGCACATTTGAAGTTAACCCAAGAGCTCATAGATTCTGCCAATGCTAGTTCAAGCCTTGCCTGAATGGACCCCATGAAAGTTCTGGTCAAACAAACCCATTAAAATGACTTCTTCCATGGAGATCAGGGGCACTTTCTTTTTTATTGGTTCCCCTGATAATGATATGCTTCTTTTCTTTTAAGGAGAATGCTCTTAGAAGTCAGGAAAACAAAGTGTTAGATCAATGTGGTTTTATCCTTCAACTTACCTCACCTCAACATTTATCCTCAATTTTGTTCAATAATAATTGAACAAAGCTTTAGTGTTTTACTCTTTGTTGTATTTGCCTGCAAAAGGTAGGAATATTTTTTTTTCTAAATCAGAGAAGCATCTATCACTTAATATAGCTTTTGTGTGTGTGTGTTTAAATCATTCAAAATTTAATTTTGTCAGTGAATGAAGCACAGTAATCCTTTAAGTTTATATGAAATTGGCAACTGATATTTGTTCTTTTACTTTTTCTCAACTTGCTTCTATCTTAACTACAAATACTGTCTTCCTAGAAGAGTGACACCCAAAGCCACCCTCTCACCTCCTTCTGTGCACAGAGTATGGAGATGTCTGGTCTCTTTGTGACATGGTATTAAACCATCCCCTCACTGAAAGCTAGACCACTTCAGCAAACAATCCTGACAAATCCCCTCTAGCATGGGAGCCACTCAGCAAAAGCTTCATGCTATTGGAACAGCTTCTTTTAGCAGAGAAGAAAACAAAGATGATTAAAGATGTAATTAAGATCATAATTGCAGTGTGAAAGTGAAATGCCCTTTAGAGGCTCACATGTTTGAACACTTGGTCCCCAGTTGATGGTATTATGGGGAGGGTGTGGACCCTTTTGGAAGTGGAGTCTCACTGGAGGAAGTGAATCTCTTGAGGTAGGCCTTAAGGGTTTATGAGCACAACCCTACTTCCTCTTCTCTCCCTACTTAACCACGCACAATTTATCAGACCTGACACCACACTAAGTGTTTAACCTGATGATGCCATTTAACCTTCAAAATCATTTAATGACATAGGTTATTGCCCCCTGTATTTTTCCATGTGAGGAATGAGACTCAGAAAAAACAATAACAATTTGAGCGTATAATCAGTGAGACCACAATTGCAATGTAAACATGAGTGTGCCTGAGAGTCTAGAACTTGTCTCACTCTCTCAAACTCCTTGTCTAGACTGAAGGGACTTTGCATTCTGTTGCTGGTGGTTTCACTGGCTATACCTAATATGCATGTGTAAGTATTCAATTTGTATCAAGGGAACCAGAGTCATGAATAGTTAGTGCATGGAGAGATGGCCTTGTTCTTTTTTCACTGAGTTTCTTGTTTGACTGAGGAATTTTGGTTGTGCTTTGCCTCATTCAAATATGTACATTGATATTTACATTTCGCAGATAAATATGCACGTCTACTCCTGAATGCTTCTTGGTGCAGCTTTGTTAGATGATTCAGTTATGGACAAGTCTCAAATTTCTGTTGGGAATTTGCTGATGAATAAGGCTTGAGGACAGACAGATGGCTCTAGAGCAATGGAGGCAGTTCAGTGGTCAATGTATGCAGAGGAAGGCATGACCATATAAATTTCAGACATCTAGACCAATCTGGAAGGGTAACTAGAAATCAAGAAGGCAAGGCATCATTGACATTGGACTCATCAGGGAAAATGTATGATCAAAGAAAGGCACAGAGATATATAAATGTGAAGCAGGGGCAGGAACTACCAAGAGTTCTGATCAGCGGTTAAGGAGAGGACCCAGTAAGTACAGTTCTTGCTATGCAAGCATGAGGTCCTGCTTTTACTTGGATCTCCTGTGGCCATGTGGAAACCTTGCTGGAGTGCCAACACCTGTAACTGTAGCACTGGAGGATAGAGATGAGGTGTTCCCAGAGGCTCGATGGCCAACTAGCCTACCTGAAATGGTGAGGTTCATAAATATATTTTGTATCCAAAAATGAGGTGGTTCCATCATACACAAGGGACATATGCACTCACTGAGGCCCATATAGTACAAAATAAATAAGTAAATAGATAAATCTTAAAAAAAAATAAAGTGGAAAAGTGACTGAGGAAGACATCCTGACGACAACCTCTGACATTCACGTATTCATTCATAGGTGAGTGTACTCTTGCATACATATACACAACACATACATACAGTAAAAAAGTAGAATAAAGTAAAAAACAAGAATTCTGAGCAATTATAACATGAAGCTCAGCTTTAAGAAGGAGACCTGAGTCCAAAGAGGACAGCTAGAATTGAGGCAGTGAGGCTGTAGTATGCTGCATGAAAGGAAGGGACATGAGCAGAGCAGCAGAGTGTTTTACAGGGATCATTCTGTCACAGGTGGGAGGTGCAATGAGAAGTAAGAGGTGATTGCTCCAACAAGTCCAATAATTGCCAGAAACTCAAAAGTTTATGAACAAATATTGAGTAGAAATTTAGGAATGGAAATCTATAAAACGCTAAAATTTCTGCACTATAGAAATGCTTGCATTCATTTTCACTTCCTGTCTGCTATAAATACTAAGACCTTTGCTTGAGAGAGAACAAAATCAACGTTCAGGCTGCATCTGATTCCTTCTTTGCTGGTGCTTTGTCTTGGCAATTCCTGTATTAGTGTTCTCCTATCTATGATTTTGATGTTTATTTACTTATGATGGCATCGGGTTAGATTTATTCAACATTTTCTAATGGAGATTGCTTTCTTTTAAAGATTTCTTTTGCTTGATTTGATATATATATATATATATATATATATATATTTGTGTGTTTTTGACTGTGTATATGGGCCAGTCTAATTGTATGCACACTTGTGTGAGCCAATGCCACAGAGGTCAGAAGAAGGTGTTAGATCCCTTACAGATGGAGTTCCAGGTGTTTGTGAGCTGCCTGCTATGGGTGCTGGAAACTGAACTCCAGACCTTGTGATTAAGCATTAAATACTCTAGACTATGAATTCATCTCTCTAGCCTTCAATGTTGCACTTTCTACTCATACCTGCTTTGGGTAAGGTATTCCAGTTGACTGCCTCAGTGATTTCAGGCATCATTCCACCCTCATTCATGCTACCCAGAATGTGCTTTTGCAACAAACGTGGGTCCAGGGTTTCTCTGTCACCAATCCGAGTAGGACAAATGTAGAACATTAATGCAAGCACCAAGACATCTACATTGATCTGGACTTTATCTCTATTGAACAGAATCATTGAAAGTCTCCTTTTGTAATTTTTGTATATTTGGAGTTTTCCTTATTCTACTTTTCTTATATTTCATAAACTTTCTATTTTATGACAGTATTATTGGTCGAGAATAGATGAAGACAGATCGAGGAATTAGGAAAAAGATCCTTCATTCTAGATTGTTTGAGTTGTTTTGTTCTACTTCATGTAGCAAGGGAAAGACTTAAGATAGGATCTGTATTGCTATGGAGCCTCAGCTAATCTCAAACTTGTGATCCTCTTGCCTCTATATCTGAACACTGGGATTACTGATGTGCAATGTTAGCTTAGTGCTGTTGAGTGTTTGTGTGTAGCAGAGAAATTGGTGTTTTTACTCTAACCTTCACCCAAACTCTATAGAATGAATACTACAGTCACTTAGAGGATGAAGGGATGAGCTAGGGGAGTGTATGCAGATCACTTGATCTGGAATACAACTCAGGAGAAAAGTCATCAAGGTGTCTTGACAAGGTTTCTTGGTTTGTAAGGGTCTGTGTCAAATATCATTTTAAAAGTTTAAATCCATTTAAAATCTATTTCAGACAGTGTTAAGGATATTCACGCCAGTACACTGTAATTGGTAGATAACACCCTGAAGCATGCTTGCTGTTGGCATGTTGGCTGCAAGTAAACTGCCGAGCCAAATAAGTGGTGTGATGGCCAATCTTTATTGTCAATTAAGAGACATGCTCTTGAGATGGCATGGGGGGAGGTATTTCCTAGAGAGATGAACTAAGGTGGGAAGACCCTCTCAGAGAGTGGGTAGTTCCTTCCCATGAGGGAAAAAAATGTTTTACTTGAGTCTCCAGGAATTTTACAGGCTTTCAGCACCTTATTGGACTTCGGAGCATCCAGACTCAAGTACTGAACAGCTACTTGCTTATAAGTTTCTCCAGCATGTGTACAACAATTCTAAACCAGACCATATAATGTAAGTCAATCTAATTAATCTCTCTCCATCTCTCTTCCTTTCTCTCTCTCTCTCTCATCTATCTCTGTCTCACTCTCTCTCTCTCTCTCATGTGTTTGTGTGTGTGCGTGTATGTGTGTGTGTATGTGCATATTCATTCCTTTATTCTACTGGTTCTGTTCTACTACATAGTCTTGACAAATGAAATATGTGTGGAGAGAGCAACGGAAAACCCTTATCTGTACTCTAGACATTTACCAAGAATGGGTCTTTGCTTTATATTGTTAACTAGAAAGAAAATAAATAAATTCTTGGTTAATGCTTACATCTGAGGGATTGTTTTTATTTCATTTCTGAAATATTTCATTTCTGTATGTTTGAGAAGAGATGGAAAGCAAGTTTGGTATTATTATTAGTAGTAGTAGTATTGTACCCCACACTATGACAGATGTCCATATGAATTATAACAACAAAGGAAACACTTTAATATAGGCCATTCTTTCTGGTCTTACCCACTTCAACTACTAATAATATTAGATTATGTGGATGGTTGGGTGTGTGCTCTTTTAGATTTTAGCATGAATGTTCAACAAAAGAGTGCTCCACATGTCCTCAATTAAGCACCACTGATATTCTGAGGGTACCTATTCCACTCAGAGCTTTGAAGACTTTGAAAACTTTGAATAAAATGTACATGTGCAATTAGTCCTCCTTTAGCTATGTCTCAGGTCTTGCAGATGCTCTACTTAGCATACAAAAACTGTAACCCATGTCGAAAGAAATTGAAATTCGGTCAGAAGGAGTCTTCATCACAGTTCAGTGCTATATTCTGGAATCAACTTAGCTCCCACTGAGACAGAGACCTCACTTTGAGCACAAATTACAGTCAACTCAGGAGTGGAGTGGGAAGAAAAAAAGGCCCCAGGATTTGAGTTTAGGAAAGCCCTGGACCGCAAAGAACTATCAACTCTTGTTACTTCTTTATTGTTATTATTTTTGACATTACTAGAGATTGGACCATGTGACTCAGGCTTCCTAAGCAAGTGTTCAACCCAGGAGCTGCACCGCGGCCCTTAAGTTTCAGTTTAATTTTTTAATTTTTTAATATTTTTACTTTTAACCATTATAATCTGTATTCACCTCTGTGTATTGTTTTTTTTTGGTTTGTTTTTGTTTTGTGTGTGTGTGTGTGTGTGTGTGTGTGTGTGTGCATTTGTGTAAATGCCACTGGAGGCTAGAAGAGAGTATCAGATCCCTTGGAACTGGAGTTACATGTAGATGTGAGCCACCCAATGTAAGTGTAAGGAATGAAATTTTGGTCTTCTGCAAGACAAACAAATTCTTTTAGCTACTGAGCCATCTTTCCAGCCTCACCTTTTTATTTTAAAATATCAATTATTTTACAATATTTATCATTGGGTAGATACATAGTGAATATTAAGTACTATGATGACTTGAAGGTTTGACTATCCCCCAAATTCATATTGAAATCGATAAATACTTTCCAGTCCTAAGCAAACAACTTCACTTCTTTGTGCTTCTGTTTCCTTTCTGTAAACTGGAAATCAACATGCACTTTATAGTTACTTTGAAGATTAATGTGCTGAAAGTGTCATAGGTAACTCTGAGTGACTTTGGCTTCCTCTAAGTGTCACAGACATGATGGCCATTTCTTGTCAATTTTTTCTTGGCCTTGATGTTGCTTTCATGATGGATGCAGTCAGTTCTTAAACCTTAGTAGAGGCTGAGGATAGAGGATTTATGCAAGCTAGTCCCTCAAAGCTCAGGCTAAGGATTCTTGAAAGTTAAATAGTAAAATAAATCTCCTATGAGTAGAGATATTAACAGCTATTTCAATATTCATCTAATTAAAAAATGCCCAAGTCTCCAGCTCGCTTTTACCCCGAACTCAGATTGGGTTGATTTTTCTTTATATAAGGCATGACTTACTTAGGGAATGTGGTGACACCTTAGTAGAGCTTTTGATATCACAAAATCTTTACATTTATCTCTAGATTAGCTCCTAGGTATTAACATCCACTTGAATCCTGTTCTTATAGGAAATGTGCACTACTCTGTAGGCCGAATCTGACAGAAACACGTTTTGTTAATTGCTGGGGGCACATGATATTTGAAGAGAAAAATGGATCACTTGGCCATCACTCCTCTAAAACAGTGGGAATGATCAAAGCTCAATGCTTTCTCAGTAGGTGGTGGCTGTTTCAGGTGGCTATTCAGAGACTTCCAAATTCCAGTTACTAATCCTGTCCTTTTCTCTTTTGTGAAGGGGTAGTGATAGTGATGAAGGAAAGGATAAAGGGATAGGCAGTGTATAATTTCTTATGAAATTTTCTTCTCTTTATAATAAACCTGTCCATCCCCATTAATTTCAGATTGTTTGCAACTTGCATACTTAGCCACTGGCAAAAGGGTGACATATTTAAAATTTCCTTTTTCCTGTCCATGACTTTCAAATTCCTTAAGAATTTCCATTTAGTAAGTTCTCTCTCACCCTCTTCAGGTCTTAGGAGCACACCCACTCTGTCAGGTGCTGCCAAAGTATATGTTGTTCTTCTAGAATAAGACAGCTACTGTTCTTCCTGAGGACAGTCAGTATAATGGGATGTTTGGAGCCTTTCTCTCTTCTTTTACTGGGTCAGGGGCATACTTTAGAAATCAGATGAAAAATAAAGACATTAATCCTAGACAATTTCACAGATGCACACATACATACAATACCTTTTATGTACTTTCAGGGGTTTTTGGCATCTCTTAAATACAGAAGAGAAATATTTGCAATTTGTGGCAAATGGCAGCTGGTAAGATGACTCTGTGGTTAACATTGCTTGTGACCACCAACACCTGAGTCTTGATCGAAGCATCCACATATCATGCCAGAGATGTCTCACAGATGCTTGTAATCACAATGTTATGTGTCAGAGGCAGATATATGGAAATGTATGTTTTGCTGTTTGCCAGTCTGGATAAAAATATTAATTCCAGGTTCAATGAGAGACCCTGCCTTGATGAAATAAAGTGGAGTGTGATAGCCAAAGACACCAACTGCCTTGCTCTAGCCTCTGAGTATAAATACAGAACACACACACACATTTGCGTAAGAGAAGCACTTTGTTCTGGTCTAGAAATATCTCTTAGAGGTAGGGGATCTAACTAGCATATGTGATGTGGGTATGATATCTGTAGCCATCAAAAATATCACTTAAGTAATCACTCAATTAATAAAGCCACAAGAGTATTAATATACCACCTAGATATGGCTTTTCTTTGAAAAACAGCAGATGAGGTTTGGGAATGGGCTTTCATCAATATCACTTCATTCTGTTCTTTTCTTGTAATGGATAATCTTCTTTGTTGGCTTGATGGGATTTAGAATGAACATGGAAACAAATCTCTGGACATGTTTGTTTTTAGATTAGGTTAATGGAGTTGGGAAGACATATAAATGTGGACACCACCACTTCTGCACTGAATAAAAAGAATACAGTGAGGTAAACACCAGCATTCATCTCTCCTTCCTTCTTAACTCCTGATATAGTGTAACCAGCTGGCCCATGTTCCTGCCACCATGCCATTCCTTCCATAGCTGAGTGTATCCTGGAACCATGAGCCAAAATCATCACTTTTTTCCTTACTTGCTTTTGTTATTGTTAGGATATTTTTCTTTGAAGACTTATGTTATATATCTGTTTGTTTTTATGTTTATGAGGGTTTTGCTTGAATGTATATATGTGTACCATGTTTGTGCCTGGTGCATGTGGAAACCAGAAGAGGACACCATATCCCTGGAACTGTTGTAAACCTCCCTGTGAGTTCTCTGAAAAAGCAGTAAGTACTCTTATTTGCTGAATCATCTATCCAGTCCCCTTTTTCAGGTATTTCTTTGCAGCAAGAAACAAATAGCTAATTCAGTTTCCAAATATACAATGGCATTCATAAAGATCACCTCAATATTGGTATGTAGTACAAAGAAAGTACTATTGGCAATATTTGCTCACACAATGTGCTTTATCAAAGAGCATTAAAAAATTAAAATGAATAAAATATCATATTACTCTATGTTCCAATAATATTAACTAACCTATCTTAATAGTGAAAATGTTTGAAGAAATATACATTAAAAGAGAGGTCAGGAGATGATGGGACTCCACGACTTCTGTCATGAAAAATAGCTAATAATTTATTCAGAATTTTGATATGTTGCTTCTTTCAAAAACTGAGTTTTAGTTTAGAACTGTCACTCAAAAATATTTGTGGAGTAAATGAAATTTCCTTTAATCAACCAGAAATGATATTCAGAACTTGTTGGCAGCTCAGATACAAGCTGGAGTACAGAATATTTCCACTGGTTAATGATGATTCATTATAAATATTAAATTTCAGACCAACCACTTAACAGTTGTGTGGACTTGAGCATTCACTTTAGGTTCCCTAAACTTACCTCTTCATCTATAGTAGAACTAAGCATGTTAACCACATTATTTTGATATCTGTATGTATATGTGTCTGTGAATGTGCATGCTGTGTGAATGCATGTTTGTGTGTGCAAGTGCACATGTGAGAGTGTGTATGAACATGCATATGCATGTGGCAACTAGAGAATAACATCTGGTATTGTTCTCGGACAAGAAGATTTTTTGGCATTTTATTGAACTTGCATAAAGTTTTAATGAAAATAAAAATAGATACCAATAAGAGACAACATGCACTTAGAGGCTTATAGATGAACTACATAAGTCTATATTTTTCAGGCATTGGAAGTTGTTAATATATTTATTTACTGTTTATATTTATGTGAATTTTGTTTGCATATGTCTGTACACCACATATATCCTTTGCCTGCAGAGTTCAGAGAAGGGCTTCAGATCCTCTGGAAATGGAGCTCTGATAGTTATAAGACTACTTGTGGGTGTTGAGAATTGAACCCAGATCCTATGAAAGAATAGCTAGTTTTCTTAAATGTGGAACCATTGCTCTAGCCCAGGCTTTGGGAGTTTACAGGAAGGCCATGCCACTTAGGCTACAGAAGAAGGGGCTAAAACTAGCCTATGGGAGGTAAAGATAATTTGTGTTGACAGAGGTAAGTTCTATACTGACTTCAGTTTAGGAAAACCACTAAATAACTTACTCCAGGTATCCTTGAGCAAGAGTAGAGGTCCATATGTACCAAGGGAAGGCCTGCCACATGAAAAAGTGAGATGAATAAAGAAGAGATGTTGGCAGCTTGACAATATGACTCATTGTTGATGCTAGGTTGATGCACTTTTTTACTTCAATATTTACATTGCCTTTCATGTGTGTGTTTACATGTGTCTGTGCATATGTATTTACTCATGCTTGTTTGTGTATGAAGATGAGTATGTGTTTAGGGGTATTCAGGTACATATGTGTGCATATACACACACACACACACACACACACACGCCTATATGCGGGGATCAGAAGTCAACCTTAGTTGTCATACTCAGGAACTACTCTCTTTATATTTTCAGGCAAGCTCTCTTACTGTCCTGGAACTTGTCAAGTAGGCTGGATTGGCTGTTCACAAAGCCAAGGAAATCAACTTAATTATATCTCCCAAGAACTTTAGTTACAGGCTGTCCCACCATACTCTGCTTCTGTTTTCTTCTCTTTTTCCTTATGTGGTTCTTAGAGATGAGACTCTAGCAAGTTTTTTTTGTCAACTGATCCCAGGCCAAGTGCATCTCTTCTCTAATGCAGCTTTCTCTGTGACTGTCACACTGTCATATAGTGTCCTCTGCATATTGGTAAGAATCAACTAAACTTCATTATGTTCTATACATCGCATTCCACATCTGTAACTTCATAATTAGAATAAAAACCAAATGGGAGAATATGTTCATAGGAAGTTTTATGGGAAGAAGATATGGAAAAACAAAAGCAAACAAGAAACAAGATTGAGTCAGGCACAGGAGCTAGCTGCTCATAAGCATTTGCAGAAGATTCATGATGAAGAGGCATGTGGCTTGGCTGGAGGACAGGGGAGGGATCTGGTGATCTTAGATGTATTCTTGGGTACTCTGGTGGAAATGATGTTTTATTAATGAGGAAATTGTCAGGGAAATAATCCCTGAGGTCATATTTCTACACTTAAGAAATTGAATAATGTGGAGTGATTATGTATCTGCAACACTGTGAAAGAAAGTAAAGATGTACACAGGTGATGCTGGTGTCTATTCTAATACATGTCATCAATGGCCCTTGTCATGTCCTGTGACCTCTGATATTTGAATCTGTCTTTTGTTTAAATGCAGACATCTGGCAGAGGAAAGACCAATCTTCTATTCTCATTTAAAAGACTAACCAGAGATTGTGCTTAAGGTTTAATTTTTTTTAATTAAAGATTGAACGTGAGTATATAAGCAATCAATTCCAAGGTCCTTATCGATCTGACCTTTGAACTAGTAAATGAGGTAGGAAATGCCATCTGAATAGATTGGGTACATCCTTTCCTGAGACAAATAGCACTGTCTCCTCAAAAGCTCATACCAGCTTGCCACTTTTAGCTTTTATCTGATGATTTTCTCAGTTGAGAGTATTCCCTCTTATGCTAGAGGACTGTATAAATAGATGGCAGGAGATGCTTACCTTGCAGTGCATGTCAATTGTCACATGACAATTGGCCTTCTGCCAATAACATCCTGACCAGAGAGTTTCAGGAAGAGTTTGGAAGCTGATCCTCACAGGGCATAAAACAAAACAAAACAAAACAAAACCTAAAAATAACTTAACTTTGGCCAGTGCAGTTCTGAGCCTATACCCTGAGTCCTTATCACAAAGAACTGAAATTTTCTATGTTATATATTTTCTGTCCAGAAACTGGGGAGGAGAGAATAGGAAGTTCAGCACTTCTCCAAATAACAACCCCAACACCTACCATTCAAAAAAAATGTCTTTAGGACTCCTAAAACTACCCTTCCTCTAATTTATTACTGAAACTCATAGATAGGCAACCAACATCATTGATACCACATCCATTGGAATGATGACAATGGTGTTGAGTCAATAAATGGAAAAATCACAACAAAAATTATTCCTTCAATTTGCCATTCAAAGGCTTTTTCTATGGAGCTAGATGTTGGAAAGAAGCATCTTTTGATTTTTACCCAACGTAGGATAATGCCAAAAAGATGTGAGGTAGTCTTTTAATGCTTGGGTACGTTGACTTTAGGGTTTGATAACCATTGTGCAGTGGCATCCTCTGAACTGTAGGATTTAGTCCTCAAGATATCTCTGAGCTAGATACTTACTAGCTGCAAGTCCCCCACTGTGAAAATAAAAGATGATATCATGAATTGAGGATTTTTAGTTTATTAAGAAGTTTCCATGCTGTCTTCTATAGTAACTTAAGTAGTTTACATTTCCCAGCAGCATGGAATAGAATTCCCTTCTATCTATATCCTCACAAGCATTTGCCATTTATGTTCCTGATGATTTTCTTTCATACTGGAGTGAGATAGACTCTCAATTCAGTTTTGATTTGCATTTATTTGATGCCTGGTAAAGTTAACCACTTTATTTTCATGTTTATTCACCTTTCGAGAAATGTCTGTTCATTTCACTTGCCCATTTGTTGGTTGGGTTGTTTGCGCTTCTGCGTGGCCAAGTTGTACCATAACTGGATATTCACAAGTCAACCTATTACAGACATATTTGCAAAACAGTATTGACTGCAGCACTATTCAAAATGGGTAAATTATGGAACCAATCTCATTCTCTAAAAAGAAAGGAAGTGATACAATGTGATATACATGCATGGTAGAATTTTTCTGAAACATAAAGATAAATGAAGGTATGTCATTTGCAGAAAAGTTGATATAGACAATATCAACTTTTAGACAACTATAGACAATCACATTAAATGAATTAAGCCAGTCTCAGAAGAACAAAACCTCTCATTTGTGATCTGTAGATAAATAAAGTCATATATGTATAAATGGCATGAAACTAAAGTAAAATTGTCTTGGGAGGCAAAGGGTCTTAATGAAAAGAGGAAAAAAGCATGGAAGGAGATAATAACAACTTATAAAATATAATATATAAAAACTTAAACAAATTAATTTAATAAATGCTTCTAAACATCATCATGTATTTTCTAGAGGAAAATCATTTCTAGCTGAAAATCATAGTTCCATCCTACTGAACTGAGTTTCTGTGAAAAGAGAACACTAAATTAATATTGTGTCAGTTTCTGCTGTATGTGAATGTGAAAGGCAATGTCTCTGTGCTTAATAATGAAGTTATTTCCTAAGTTCAGGTCTTTTATTAGACTATTAGCAGCTGGAAAAGATTTGCTAGCTAACCTCAGACACCTTGTTGCTAATGAACGAATAAAAATGGAATGTGTATAAATATTTGTATATAAAAGATAAAGTACTTTCCCTGAAGAGAAGGTCATGAACAGCAGCTAGTTTGTTACTTTTATTAGAATGATGGATCAGTTCTTTTTTGTTTTGCGTTTTTTTGAAACAGGGTCTCTCTGTTGTAATGCTGGCTGTCCTGGAAATCATTCTGTAGACCAAGAAATCAGCTCACAGAAATCAGCCTTCCTCCACCTCTTGAGTGCTGGGACTAAAGGGGTGAGCCACCACTGCCCTGTATGCATGCATTCTTTATACAATGGAATTTTAGAATTCTACTTAGATAATATATTGTGATCCTGCACCGAAAATTGATACAAAGATGATGTTAAGAATAATAGGAAACATCTGTATTATGGACTCAAGGTTTTGAAATAATTTAAACTGGGTCTACTATTAAAAGATGTCTACAAAAGTACATATAGTAGTGTTATGCCTTGAATATGACATATCAGGTCAGGAGAAAACATTTGCCACTTAAGCCTGATAACCTGTGTTTAATACTTGGAAACCACATGAAAAGCCACATTCAATTGAACACTTGATCTTACTTGATTGTAATCTTACTTGATTACTTGATCTGTAATCTAAGTGTTTCCACAAGTATGTGGGTGAAGACAGGCGAGTCAGTCAGAAAGAGGTGAACTTGTAACTTGGAGTATGAAGTACAATGACAGAAATAGCAAGGGAGCCCCTGCTTCAGAAACAAGGTAGGAGAGAACCAGCTTCCAAAAACTTGTTATATGGCCTCCACATGCACACAATATGCCTACATGCTCTCTTACATGCATATGAAATACATAAATAAAATAATTAAATATGTATATATATGTATATGCATATATATATATATATATATATATATATATATATATATACACACACACATATATAAAAAATCACCGATAGACATTCATTTGAACACTTTGTTTCCAGCTAGTGGCAAGTGGTGATTTAGGAAGTTTGTGAAGCCTTTAGAAGAATGATCCTAACTAGAGGAAGAAGCTCTGAGGTTTCTGACTTTGACTTTATTTCCAATCTGTTATCTGGTTAATGTCTTACCAGGATCTGAGGATGTAGGAGGTCCCAACCACATGCTTCTGCCACCATGGAGATTGCTTTTGCCACATCTTGTAGTTCAGTCTAATCGGGTGAGACTCTGAGAAAAGTCCTCTCATCCTTACCTCGCTTCTCATAGACATTTGTCACCGCAACAAGGAAAACAAGTGACACAAGTACTTCTTTTTAAATTGCCTCCCCTAGTGTGTGTGTGTGTGTGTGTGTGTGTGTGTGTGTGTGTGTGCGTGCGCACACATGCGTAAGCACGCGTGTGCGTGTGACTGAGTGTGTGTGTTCCCACATGTGACTGCATATGTTTGGAGATCAGAAGACAACTTTCAGGAGTTGATTGTTTTTTTTTTTTGTCCACAATGTGATTTTCAGGAATGAATCTCAGGTTGCAAGCTTGGCAGAAAGTGCCTTTTACTGTTGAGCCCATAAGCATTAACTTCTCAAAGTAAGTATATGAACACTGTTACAAACAGGCACACAAATGCAACCATCCCCATATAGCCATGATACATGTTATCAGGGAGCATAAAAAACAACCCAGTATCCTAAAACAATATTAGGTGGCTATATTCACTCTATCATTGTTGGAGTTATACTGTGTTTTTCTGGTAACAAACTTAAGCTTAAATAAATAACAAATCCAAGGTATTCATTGGCCTAGGATATGTCTGTTATCTGTATATTTAAATAGTACCATCTCCTGGTTTTGTTACTAAAATGCCAAGCTGAGTAGATTCAAAGCTCATATTCTGTATATCTGTGAGAAAACAGTACACTTTGAAAGAATTTTTAAAAATAACTCCAGTAAATCAAAATACAAGTCAGGCTTTTGCAAAGACATTCCAAAACAGAGCAGCCACGGTGGGACATGACTCTACACCTTCCACCCTCCTGGCAAAACATTTGATTTCAGAAAATAAATAGATATTAATTTTCATTCAAATGCACATTTCAATTCATTATCTGGAGAGGTAAATTTTCACAAAGGTGACACCAAAGTCAATATTGACTTTTGGCAATAATAAATCCTGACAGTCACCAGAATAAGTGGTTTATGTACACAATATGCTCACTTTCAGTTCTACTAGATTTACTAACTGTAACAAAAAATTCATAATGCTTCAGAAATAAGTTATTATGCTGGGGAGCTGGCTTATCTTGTTAAGTGCTTGCCCCAAAAGTATGAAGATTTTAGTTTGAATCCCTGCTTCCCACATAAATGTAGGTGTGTCAGACCATGTCTGTAAGCCGAGCATGGGAGTGTAGAGCTTTGCAAATATCTAGAGCTCTATGGTTAACCAGCCTATCCAGATAATAAGCTCTTGTCTAAAAACCTTAAAGAACCTATATACCAGAAAATAAAATGGAGAGTAGTTGAAGAAGACACCTAATCTTCATGTCTGTCCTCTACATACAGCTGTAAACACATGAACACATAACCCCATACACCTGTACACACACCCACACGAAGAAGTACATATACTACACATGTATTTCACCCACTCCACAAAATTTAGTCACATATATGCATCCATATATATGTGTGTGTGTGTGTGTGTGTGTGTGTGTGTGTGTGTATCTGTGTGTATGCTAATTGTTTTAATATCTTATTAAAATAATATACCATATTAAGTTATTATAATAAATAATATTAGATTCTATTAAAACATAACATACAGCATTTAGAGTTCCCTAAAGGGAAGAATGGGGACAATAAAGATCTGAATAAACAGATATTGTGAAAAATGTTTCCCAGAGCAAGCACTAAATATGTGATAAAAATTAGCACTTGGACCAGAATCAATCCAGATCTGCAACAATTACATTTAATTTGTCTCTTTTTCCACTCATGTTATTCAGTAGAGGGCAGCACTCAGTGGCCTTCCTGATGATGATTCACTGTTCATTTCTTACACCAAAGTAAAGAGTCATGAGACAATTAGGGTGCCCCACATTTTCTGGATTAGGGATTGTTGCCTTGGCTACAGCTGCACTCAATTTGTCTGTGTTTCAGTTTTATCAAGTAGTTATTTTCCCATTCACTGTGCTATATACACAGACAGTTTAATCAAAGTTTAACATGAGACCTCTTCTTTTGAGGAGGTTCTCAGGTAATGCCTGGGATATAGGTGGGTAACCCAAGGGGCTTTACTAAATAATTCCTTAGCATTAAAATAGCTCTTGACTGCAAACTAAGGAGAACAAGTTGAGGAGGCATTTTTTTGTTTTGTTTTGTTATTTGACAAGCTGCTATCTTTTCGGATCAGTAAATGCCAATAAGATGACATTTATATAAATAGCAGCAAGACAAGCTAGATTTCCAACAAGTTAAAAATAGTAATAGAAGCTTCTACTCCAGCTACCTGAAATACACAATACCTTGTTGCTAGTTAGAGGATCCTATTGTATAGTTAAGAATGCCAGAATTTTTTGGTATTAGGCAACCAACAAATAAATGATAAGTTCTTGACACCATATGCTGAATATACTGGTATGATCAGAGTAGAATATATGCAGTGCACTAAAACTTCATATTCTACTATATAAATATACATAATTATTACATGTCAATGACACCAGGAAATGGTAGCTACTTATTTTATATGATTTCAGGCAGAGATCATATTAGTAGCCTCACCAGAACTCACTGACCACTCTAAACAGATGAAGTGTTGTGCTTTCATCTGGCCCCATTGCTTCATCCCAGCCAGGCAATTGCTGTCTGAATAATGACAGCTTCCATCCTCTTTGTCTACATTTTTTTATATATGATTATTTTTTCAAGTAATTATGAGCTAGTTTCTTTCAACTATGTATTAGGTAGGACTGGTGAAATTTTATAGAGGGGCAGAAACCAGTAAGGCCAGACATGGTAGAACATGTATATAATCCCAGATTCCCTATAGAGAGATGAGATATGTAGACAGTAGAATCCCTGCAAGCACACAGGACAGCTCTTCTGGTATGAGCAGTTTGATGTATCCAGTTTCATACAAAGTGGAAGGTGAAGACTAACACCAAGGCTGTCTCCTGTCCTCCATGAACTTTTAGTCACACACAAAGACACGCATACACATGAGAGAAAGGATAGAGGGGGAGAGAGAGAGAGAGAGAGACAGAGAGAGAGAGAGAGAGAGAGAGAGAGAGAGGGGAGAGAGAGAGGAGGGAGAAGAAAGAGGAGAGAGAAGATGGGAGATTTTGTTAAAGGGTGGGAAACTTCAAAAGACACCTCCTGGAAGAATCAGAAGAGAAAGGACATACTAAAGAATAGAATTCTGGGCAGTCTTGCCCCATTTTTTTCCAAAGCAGTATTTTGTAATTTATTTTAAGTGCTGAAATTCTATATAGAATTTCCTTTAGAAAACTAAAAAAAAAAAATCTGCTTTTGAAATAAGTTTCAGTATTTATGGAACTATCCTTTGCAATGCTGGTTTTGTTTCCTTAAGGTAGAACAAAATATTTATTGATCACTTCATGGTTATCAGTCAGAATCAAAGACCTTCCTTGTCCATAAGAATTTATAGAATTGTGGTGAAGCTTGAAGGAAGAAGACATTGAGCAATGACTTTTTAGACTCTCTAAGCCTGAAGAAGCATGTCCAAAGAGTCAAAGCAGAAATTGAAAAATAAGATCCAGGAGCCCAAGTGGTACCTGAGGTTGAAAGGATAAGGTCATGAGACCTTGAAATTAAAACAAAGAATTTATTGGTCTAACTCTCCACTCAGTTGATGATGAGAACAAGTGGCTTTAAGGGCCATTCCTCATTACCAAATGAGTATTCTGTGGCCAGCAGGCAGGACCTTTCACTGCACCTTGCCAAGGATGAAGGAGAATGACAGTGAATAGAGGTTTATAATTCCCGCCTTCCGTATAATCAGTATTCATCAGCAGATTAACACTTGACTTATTCCACAGGATGAGTATTATGAACAGTGCCAAGTGTAAGGGAGAAGGATTTAGGAAAAAAGCAAACCCAGCATGCTCAGCAAATGAATTCCATGGACAGTGCTTATTCTACAGTGCTGGAGACTCTCAAGTTAATTAGAAGGATTTTCATTGAACACACAATACTTGAGACACACTCTCTCAGTTTGTTTTCTTGTGGCTGTAATTTATACATGACAAAAGGAACTTGAGGATGAAAGAGTTTATTTGGGCTTATAATCTTGTGGCACAGCCCATCATGGTGGGGAAGACATAGTGACAGTGAGGTAGCTGGTCACACTGGCATCCATAATCAGGAAGCAGAGCAGTAAATGCTCATACTTGTTTCCCTTTCTCCTTTTTAACTCAGTGCAGGAACCCAGTCCATGAAATGATGTCACCCATATTTGGGGTGGGTCTTCCCATCTCAATTAACATAGTCTAGATAATCCTTCATTAGCATGACTGGAATTTTGTTGCCATAGTGATTATAAATCTCATCAATTTAATTATCAGAATTAAGTCCATCACACATGAACAATAGGAACTGATATTGCAAACTACAGTGCGATTTTGACAGATTGATCCTGGCCATGAAAACATAATAGAAAGATTTAATCAGTGGAAAAGGCAAACTTTATGAGTATGCAATCCTACATAACAGTGGTGTTTTTGAGAGATTGGGGAGGGTTTCATTTCAAAATTAGAATAGCCTCAAATAACAATGGGAAAGATTCTGTGGTTCTGGACACCAAAGCCATTTTACAGCAGGCTGGCTTTGAAATGATGGGAAACTCTTCAAGTTTTGCTAACAGCTCCATCTGGGTGTCAGCCTCAATGAAACTGATATATATATCACGCATGGAAAGTGGATTGAAATCTCACTGAGATCTCTGTGGAGGATATGACATTGGTCAGTTCCCTACCCAGCTAACTTTGCATATCCTCAGTGATGGGAACAAGAGCCTCATTTCCATATGAGTGTATCAAGGAACAAAGTGAAATCTCACCAAGTGCCAAAGTTGGGGTGGGTGCATGTCTGAAATCCTCACAAAGAGAGACACATTGGTTAATGCTGTATCTGCCCTCTAGTGTCTCACCACTTCAATCTGCTACTATAGTACTTCTGATTGTGTTTAAATATTCCTAATGACTGTAAAAAGCGAGATAATAGTTTCTTTTAATTTCCTAGTGATCAGAAAGAAATTATCTTTGTGGACCCCAGGATGCACACAAGGCCCAGTATGAAGTAAGCCATTGGAGAGGTCAGAGCTGACCTGCTCTCCCAGATAACTACAGTGAAAGCAGCAGAGACTCAGGTGGGGTGAGGAAGTCTTCTTAGGAATAGCACCTCCTCAAAGCTCCATTTCTGGTTTACAAAGGCTGGTGAACTCCCACCTCCTGTCCTGTGAAGTAAGTCTTTTTACTTCCTATCATTGATTGATCATAATCTGCAGCTTACAGATCAGTAACAGTGGGTCTTGGGAAATGAGGCAAACTGTTGTTCTGAGATAAAGAGACAGACAATGACCTTCTTTCTAATACAGGAATCCTGTAAGGCACAAACACAGAGTGAGGCACAAAGTCAAGCCTGTTTCCTGCAGCTTGCAGTTCTCTGCTATGGGCTAAGGAATACGCTTGGCTCATCAATTTTAAGATTTAGATTTAAAGATTTGAGGACAATATTTTTATCATAAACAATGATATAATGTAGAACTAGGTTCAAATTTGCCTCAATGTTTAAGATAAAATTTCTAAAAAGTATACATTTCACTGATCACTGGCTCTTCTGCTGTTCCAAATCCCACTGCTCTCCTGAGAACCTTTTCCTTGATATGTGGTATTTGAGCGACAAATCTGTAAAAGCATTAGCTTAGGTCACAACATGTAACCCTGTAAAACTGCCACTCAGTGAAAAGTAAATGAATAGAGCAGAGGAAGAAGAACAGAAAGAGAGAGCCATGGAGAAGGAAGCAAGGGAAGGAGTGGTGAAGACAAGAAGTGATAGAAGAAGGTAAAGTGGAAAGACAGGCAAAGGGCAGGAAGTGGCAAGAAGCAGTGGATGAGAGCAAAACATGGATGAAGCCCTCATACACCAAGAAGAAACACAGTGGTGGATGATCAACAACCCATACATTGTACAGAGGGCAGATTTAGTTCTGACATACTAAACATGCCTATCTTCCCCTTCCCTCATTTTAGGACGTTCCCTTTCTCTTTTTCTTATACTTAGTACTGATCTCTGGACAGTCTGTCCTTCCGGAAATCAAGTGTTCTGTACAGACTGCACTCTATAGTTTCTTTCCTAATGGAATCTGAGTGGTTAATTTCTATGAATCAGAAGGCATGCCCCATAATTACAGATTTGGGGAATTAGTGAAGTTGGTAGAGGAGTGGATTAGATACAGATTGGTAGGGATTATGGAACTAAGTGGGCATCCCGGAGTGTCCTGTAGGTGGACAATATGTGTCAAGCCTGTGCTGAAACAGGCCTCACTAGGAAGCATCACTTTCAGTAATTGTGCCCACACAGTATAAGAAAGCCGAGCTGGAATCCAGCAAAGGCTTAAGTCTCTTCTGCCTACACCCTCTACACAGCAATCAACTCAGGGAACGATACCCATAATACACAAGCTACATGACCTCATGGAAAGAAAAGTCTGGAGACCAAGGAAACACAAGTAAGATTTGGGAGGAAGGAGAAAGGGAAAGAAGGAAACATGCAACATTCAGCAACAGAGGCCTAAGAGCACCTATTAAATACTGTTCACTTTGCAAATTGATTTAGTCTTTTGTGTTTGTATGATGTGTATATCTATATGCAATGTTTGTGTGTGCCTGTGTGTGGTATTTGTGTGATGCATGTATATGCATATGAGGTGTATCATGTTTGTGGATACATATGTGATTCTGTCACGTGTGTGTGTGTGTGTGTTTATGTGTGTGAAGGGGGCCTTACTCATATCTTGGTGCATGTGAGGAAGTTAGATGCTTTAGGAACACTGTGATAACAGAGGCATAATATCACATCTGGCTCTTCATGGGTGCTGGTGATCCAAGTTCATGCCCTCAATCTTATGCAACAATCACTTTAGTCCCTGAGCTATCTCCCCAGCTCTGAAAAGTTCCTTAAACTGCTACATACTTTAGACTGTCTTTAGAATGATATTTCTGCTTTAAAGGTGAAATGGTAAGATGATATGTATGCAATATTATCCTCACTTCCTGCCATCCATTCAGCTGATATAGGAAGCAGATAGAATTAATCAACCATTGCCTCCAAATATGCAGAAATACAAGTAGACAGTATAGAGATGCTGGGACTCATCTTGACGTTCAATTACTAATGATACCAAATCCACCTGAAACACCAAGCTCTAGATATTATCCTTCCACAGAGCAGATGAAAGTAAAGAGAGGTAGTATGCCTCATCAACCTCCAGTTGGGAGGGTTATAGAATCCATGATGTTGAGGTTTAATTATACATTCCTTAATGACTTGTTCTGACTTTGCTGACACAAATTAATATAATTGATAGATGGGAAGACTTCATCAGAGTTATGAATACAGACAGTTTGTGCTACATGTTGTCATACATATGTGAAATATGCTGTGCTCAGAATATGGCCACTCTATTTCCAGAGCACAGCATCTATTGCTCTCATTTGTCACAAACAATGGAAGCATCTGTAGAGGACATTTTAGCTGCGAATCTGCTTTTGTGTTTTTAGTAGCTCATACATACATGTGCCTTGAATTTTCTTGGTCATTATTCTCTTTCCTGATCTGTGTGAGCTGTACCTTAAATGTCCTTCTTGTGCTCCTTACTAGCTGTCACCTGAGCTGCTGTAACTGTATCAGCTAGTTTTCTTACCAACATTTTGTTCTATTTCATTCTAAGCCTCATTAATCTTTTAAAAAATAGGATGTCTGAGGTGATAGCTTACATGGAAAAGTTCTTACCTTTAAAGCTTCATAACCAGAGTTTGACCCTTCGAACTCACAAAAATACATATATGGGGTATATGAGATGGCATAGGCCATTAAAGTGCTTACCACACAAGCATGGTGAAGAGATCTTGATATGTGGAATCCACATAAGCATGAAAGAAAAAATCGACTCTACAATGTTATGACCGCCACACACATTGTGGTATGTTCAGATTTCAAGTGCACACACACCAGACAAAAAATACGCACACACACAAACCATGTTTAAAACATTTATCTTTATGTCAAGTCATGTGCGTGTAATTATAGCTTCAGAAGATACCTAGGACTAGCCTAATGCCTGTGTAAAATAATTTGTGAGCTCCAGGTCAATGATAGACATGTCTCAAAGAAGATATATAACTTTTTGAGGGATAACACACAGTCTGATTTGCAATATCCACATGCACACATACACATGTTCATGAACACACAGATACACAAAATTTAAAAGGGAACAATTAAAGTCTTACTATGCTAATTTGATGTTTAGTTCCTAGCACCCACATTATTACTCACAACTTTCTTTAACTCCACTTCTAGGGTTTCTGGTACCCTCTTCTGGATCTGAAGGCATCAGGCATGTGGGAGGTACACATGTGTGTGTGTATATATATATATATATATATATATATATATATAGACATATATATATATATGCAAAACATTCATGCATATAAAAATTAATGATATTTTAAAAACTAAAAACCCTCAGTGAAACTTCATCTATTAAATTTAAAAAGAAAAACATCCATAGTAATCTATTTATTTTCTTTCTTATCTGTCCTTATACCAATCCACAGCATCTCCCTGTTTTCGCCTGCTGAGTGTTTCAAGCCTAAGCATCATTTCACCTTCCTTCAAGAACACATCTGGATGCTCCAGCCATTAGAAGATGCTCATTGGATTCTTTCCATTGCAGCCATGCTTACCTATATTATAACATTTAGTCTGACATGGCTGAGCTATTTTTCCTGGCTGCCAAGCTTCTCATAGATGTCATGAACCATATCTCACTTCTTCAGTACACAGGAAATTCAACTTTACAAAGGAAAAACAGTATTTGAAACTAAGTTCATGTGCAAGTTCTTCAAGTGAGTAGCACATTTCACCTTCTGACACTTAAACATTTCCGATCATATCTAAGAAGATGGCATAGGTGCCTCAAAGTCATTTAATAGAACAATTAGGTGGGTTTGCCACTAAACAAAAATCTTTTCCATGATCCAGCATTAAATTCCATTAAATAAAATCCAAATCCTCCCTTTATATCAAACCTAAGTGAACGATACGTATTTCTTCTAGAAGTGGGGTTGTGTATTTTTTTCAGATTATAGAGAAAACATTCATTAACATTTCTTAAAGAAATTTAACCAAATGAGCTTCAACTTGAAGTAAGGTCAAGTAGCTAGAAAGATTTTTTAAAGATACAAATGGCTTTATGGTGCCTAAGTTAGTTCTGCTCTGCCATGAATCCAGAGAAGCATGCAGTTGGGACTCCATGTTGCATATCTCACGCTCTGTCAGGCAGTCTGAAATTCTGTTTCATTTCACAGCTGACTTCTACTTGGAATTTTCATAACAGTGACAAGTAATAGTTGTTAAAATAGCAACATGAAGCAAACACATCTTAAAAACAAAATTCTGTAAACAGGGAGTAGAAAAATCTCAGTTTAAGATTGAAAAGTCTTGCTAGAAAATCACTACATCTTTCCTTCATCCATTTACTTGCTCAGTATTTTAGGAGTTGGATACAGTAATTCAAATAAAACACAACAAAGAGGTAATTCATTTTAGGTGAAAAATATTGTAGAAAGTACTACAAAAATGAGATAAATAGGGGTATCTAAACTAGACAGAAAAATTCAAAGATGCATTTTATTTATACTGTGATAATGTCATACATACATGCAACTTATTGTGATCCTTACCATCCCATTTCTCCCCAGATATTCCCAACACGTCCCACACTAGAAAATGTGTGTGCATGTCTGGTGTGTCTCTGTGTGTTTGTGTCTGTGTCTCTCTGTGTATAGTTGGCAGAAAGTGAGGAGACATTTTTAAGGGAGTTTTAGGACCCATGCCTGATTTGTTTGTAAAATGTCGAGCTCCATATTTGTTTTAAAGGGGTACTGGAGATGAGATTTAGATTATTATACAAAGCCATATCAGGGCTTGTACCACACCATGCATGACCAGGTTTCATAAGAACCACCTCAGCAGAATTCTGATCTGACATTAGCATACTTAAGGGATAGAATGTCAATAGAGGTGCCCTTCATGGCATTTTCCTGTGCTTGTGTGTACAGAAGAGGGTATTATAAATTGCCCCTTGAAGTTTTCTTCATCCTTTAATGTGGTTTTATTTAAAAATTGTGGGAAAAAATAAATCCTCAAGCCCATATATAAAGTTGATTTTCTTTGAACAATGTGATATTTACTGTCATGCTTCAAGTCTTAATCTTAATGCATTTGGCATTTTCTTTTTTCAAGTATGACTCAGAAGTTGGATTTATGGAAAACTGCTAGCTCATGCCCTTCTCTGAGGCTAAGGTTACGAGGCTAATCTTAGAGAACCCTTGCCAAATTACTGCAAAACTACACAAACTACCTTTGTGAAATGTTCTGGACTTTGTTACAAAGATTTTAGTGTTTAAAAATAGATTCAATTTTTTCATATTGCTTATATTAAGGATCTTGGAAACATGGTTAAGCTCTACTTACCTGGACTTCATTCATATGAACTAGATCTCTTCATATCTATCTTGTTGGGCAGCCTTGTACAGTATGTGCAGTAAGTGAGGGGTATATGCCATATGCCTACTAGTAGGAATTAAAGTAATATAAAACTTAATAACCAAATCCAGACCTTTACTAAGCAAACCAAGGTTAACGGAGGAAGTAAATAACCTTTACAAGGTCACCAAGTAAAGGTGGCAGAGTTTTAATGAATGAAACAATTCCTTTTGAAATTAAAAAAATATCTGTATTGTTTTCAAATTAATACAATGCAACTTCTCCATAAAATCTTAAGTATAAAAGAAGCCATTGTTTTCTGCCTTATTAGGTAACTAAACCCATTCTCTATCTTATCTGTTGGGAATAATTTTCACATGCAGCTCATATTTCTTTACAGTTCAGTGTTATGAACTAAAAGATACTGAATCGCCACGGAAAGGATTTAAAGATACTTCAAATCATATCATGTCATTTTATGATAAATGTATATGGAAAAGTAATGTAATTCACTCAAAGAAAACTGAAGTCTCGTAAAGGAAATAAATGCAGTTGGGCAGATGGACAGAGAAAAAGGACTGAGAAAGTGGACATGTCTTAGAAGGAGATTACAGGGTAGGGCAGGGCTGCTCCTATAGACATTAATCTTCTCCTAATTCTTTTTCTTTGTTTTGAAACATGGGGCTTATGTGAAGGAAAAGGAAAGTGATTTCATGTCAACCACTGAAGGTCAAAATGAGCCAGTTTGATGATGGAGCAAGCTTTCAGACTCTGTCAACTGAGCAGTACAGTGTTCAGTCATTTCAGGTAGCTGTAGATGCCACAGAACATACTGTATAGCCATTCTCCTGTCCTGCAGGAACAGCACGTTATGTTTCTCATATTATTCTTCCATTTGGTTTGCTAAGAGCCTTCGGTAATTCAAGGTCTGATATATCTTTACTATCATGATCAACATTCTTAGAGATCTTGTGAAATTCAGCTTTTTGAAGAAAAACCTAGAACAGGGAGTTTTCAATTCTTATCACAATAACATAGCTCTGAGAATCTAATATATAACAACAAATTTCAAGGAGGTACTTAGTGATTGTTCTAAGTCACTTAAAATATTAAGTTATAAATAATCACAGAATATGTTTCTTCTTAAAAATGAAATTAAGAGTAGCCCTGTGTGTATCACATGCAGTCATTCTATTTTCTAAATACCATATTCTGTCATGATAGCATTTTAGTTAGGCTGGTCTTGGATGAATAGCCTTAGTAAGACATTTAGCTGCTGTTCTATCTGGAGTAGACACATATCTCAGTTGCTGACTGTTTTTACTGGCATGCTGAATAGGAAAATAATTGAATAGGTGTTTGAGCCCTGAGCTGATACATTACTGGGACTAAAATTTCTTAGATGTTCTGATTTCTGGTTTCATTTAATCCAACTCTCAAGTCAAAGGAGTTGAATATATATATTATATATAATTTTACACTGGCCTATTATATCTATATTCAAAATTAACCAGCCCCCTCAGGATATACTCAAAGGAAACGCTGTAGCGATTTAATATCCTGAAAGTCTAGAATGGAAATTCTGGAGGTTTTATTACTGCTAGGTAATTGCATTCTCACCATAGATTTGTAATATTGGTATGATTTCTGGACTCCTTCTAACCTGACTTTGTTTTCATTTTGCTTAATTAGAAAACTTATAAAATCTGTAATTGGGTAAGCATTTATTTTTCCCTGTGGAGACGAATGCACAAGTTTGGGACAGAGTATGTAAAAAATTAACCATGTATACAAATACATTTCTCACACATTACACAGCAATAACATCAGTAAATCATTACAAAAGAGAGCAGACAATTAAAAGTTATTTTTGAAGAAACCGCATACCTATAACTTAACACCTATAACTGCACCACAGAAGAACCTGGGCAAACAATGTTCTCAAGGCTACTGTTATTAATAACATGGATATTCCTTAAGTTGTAGGAAGAAAAATCTTAAAGAAATATTTCACAAATCAAATCAAAAGGAAACTCTTCAAAGGAAATGTCTAACTCATCAAAGCATGTGTATAGATGGAAACAGATTGTACATCCATGCAAATCCAATATCTATACTTGATGAATAAAAATTGCCCACAGCAGCTTAGAGAAACTTGGAAAAATTCATGATTGCTTTGAGGGGTTTTACCTCGTAGGGCTCTAAGGATGGTTAACATGCATTAATTTCAGTATTAGTGGTTGCTGCACACCTATTGTTTAATGAACTGATACAGTTTTCACAGTACAATAAACACTCACTGCTATTTGTTAAGAAAATTGACACCAGAATACTTAGCAAGCAGCACTCAGTAAATGTGTTGCTTGGAAATGGGGGACACAACTGTCACTTGCAAAATTCTGAAGATCGTTATCACCAACTTTCTTTTTTCACTGCTAAGATCAGGCTTTGTAACTTCCCTGGCTATAAGCTGAAGTCTTAAACCCATGCCATTAGTTTTATGCACATTATTAAAACATATTAACTACAGTTAAAGTAATTTACAGACTATATGGCTCCAATAATTTTTTTCCTGAATTTTCAAGATGGGTGATACTTGAGGAAGTCCAAGTCATACACTCCTGCTATGCATCCTACCCATTTCACTTGTATACCTCACTCCCACGTTGTGGATCTTCACAGTATTCATTCTTTTCAGGTAACAGAATGTGCTAAGGGGCAAACACAGTTTAGAGCCACACCTTTGCATCATTTGGACAACACTGACCTCTAGTGTTCCAGAAGGTAGAGAAACTAGTTCCTTAGGGAAGCTTACTTCCTGATTAAGGCTCTTGGGTCTTTTTCTCAGGCACTATGGGGGTAATTTCAAGGAGAAGGAGAGAAGAAGTGAAGGAAGAGAAATGGGTAACAAGAGAAAGGAAGGGGAAGAAAGCAGAAGACATAATTCAATCTACCTGACGGCAACCTGACTCAATATATACTCTGAAATAACTTACTGATTATCCTTCCCTGTTAGAGAAGGTAGCCTCCTTTGCCCTTCTTTATAAGACAAACTTTAATAAAATATTACAACTAAGGATTGTGAGCTTTCCAGTCTTTGGATCATGGAAATACTGGCTCTTCTTTGAACATTTATCTACTTGCCTTTCCCTCTGGGATGCAAATTCTGGGACAAGATCCTCTAAGGATTAAGTAACAAGGCATAAAGATATCCTGTAGTAAGTCTTCTCACCTGTTTTTCTGATGTGGATAATATAAATAACAAAAGTCAAATAAAAAATTTCCAATCTGGAATAGAAGATGAGGAAACAAACAAAACTTGAGAGACCATGGTAAGTTATCCTTGCAAACACAGATGGCTTAATTGCATCCTTTCTCACTTGGGAGTACCCAGAGATGGAGAAACTTCCCTTCCTCTGCCTAGAGAATCAGCTGAACAACTGAGCTTGAACCTCTTGTAGCCTTAGCAATTTATTCAAGTTTGACAAGCTGGATTCTTTAAATATGTAGTGAAGGTGGCAGATCTGTGGGAGTCAAAAATTCCTGCCTATTAAATTAAATGTTTTATACTTGCTGATGTCGATACCTGAACAACAGAGTGCATGTTCACTATTCCTTCACTGGCACCAGGAATTTTTTTTTTGAAGGGGGTGCCTTAAAGCTCTCCCTCCTACAACAGGACAGCAATTGATCTCTTGGGGGAACTACATTTGGGATGCAATTCTTAGATCTAAACTCTCAACCCCTTTTACACGGGTGCCCGTTGGTTACAAAATGCCCAGCTTAAACCTTCTGCCTAAGGCAGTGAAAAGAGGAATGTAGGTGCTGAGTGTGGGGGTGGGGGTAGATTTGGCACATTGCAAATTGGATGGAGCTGCAATCCTCTGCTGTCACGGAGCTCCCTGGCTCTGGAGCAACTCAATCCCTGGAGGCTTGTTCCTAGCCCTTGCATCCCTGGCTGAGATTAAGAACCATGGATATAGCAGTAGGCTAACGGAACCTTATGATTCCAAAGAAGGACAAGCAGTCCGGCAGAGCAAACTCATGAGAGCTCTGATAACTTTTGGGATGGTTGGAATGGTGGAACCACACTGGTTAGGGTTTTCACCCTGCTCTTTCCTTCTACCCAGAGTATATAGTTATTCCGAGTAGCCATCATTTCCCATTTCATCTTCCCACCCCCAGCTCCGAGTACTCACAATTTGTCGCTGTTAATCCTAAATGCCATAAGCCAGAGAGCACCAAAATGAAAACGCTGGTCAGTCTTGGTACAGAATCCATTTCCCCCGAGCGAGTGATCTCTTCCAACAGAAGCCCAAATTCACAGATACCAGCCTTGCCTTCTCTCTTTTCGTTTCTCTCCTTCTCTCTTCTCCTTTCCGCACCGGCTGACCCCTCTCACCCGCTGTGAACAGACACTCTTCTCCTTGACTCCATCCTGCTTTTCGGAAGCTCCACGAAAACCGTGGCAGGACTTTCTCGGAGCTGCGAGCTGCAACTGAGGTTTTCAGTTCCAGCAACTGTCGCTTGCTGTGTTCACCTTCCTCGTTCGCCTCTTCTTCCTCCGGAACTCCTTTCTTAAAGGTTCAAATCCAAACTGAATGGGAGCTCTTGAAGCCCAGCTCTGCTAAGAGCCAAAAGCACTTCGTTCTGGCGCGAGAGCTAGATTCAGCACCAGGGTGGAGGACAGCTCCTTATAGGCGCCCTCCGCGTGGCACCGCCCCCAGCCGGCCTGTGCGGTGCTAGCCTTTAAGAGTAGCCTGGGCGGGTCCTTGTTCGCTCTTGCAGGACCCCAGCATCTGCTGGGGAGGCAAAGAGAAAAATCTCTCTGTCTTTCTCTCTCCCCTCCCCCCCATCTCTCGCTCCCTCCCTCCCCCCACTTCTCTCATTTCCACCCATGCATCCAAGCATCCAAGCATCTCTATATGTTAACTACTCACCTCTTCCCTTTCTCTTCCTCTCAAATGAGGGGCCAGATTTTGGCAATTAAATCAGGCTTTCAAACAATGCTGCTGAAGCAATGCTAAAGGACTTGGAAGACTGAAGCCTTAGGAAGAGACTTAGGAAGAGGGAATGTCCCATGGAGAGTTTGGCAATGATCTAACCTAATGCCCAATGAATTTTCCTTCACTTGTCAGGAGAGAATCAAAGAAAGCTTGAATTGTGCAATTCAATTTCCCCTGCAGGGAGGACTGATTGACTGGTATTGATCCAATTGGGATTCCTGCTTTAGCCATTAAGGGATATGACAGCTTCCCTGCTCTTCTGCTCTTCCACATCTGCATCTCTCACTGGTCTCTGTTGGCACATTGCTTCTGCAAGTACTGCAGGGTGATTGGTGCTGTGGGTTTCAAGGAGCCTAGGTGGCTCGCTGACATCAGAGAGCTTTTTAAAAGGGATGAGTAGAGACAAGTTGGTGTGGAGGGTCAGGTGTGAACCCATCCTTGGCTCTTAAAAGCCAATATCTTAAAAAAAAGAGAGAGAGAGATTTGATTTTGTCCTTGAGGCTATTGGAGACCTTGGTTCTTTAGTTTCTAGCATGCATCTGGGGACTTCCTTCCTTTCCCATAGATCAACTTACTTTGTTTTAGTGGAAGCTGCCAGAAACCTGTCAAATATTAACAAAGTAAGGAATCAGTAATGATGTAGTCTATGCATGCGAAGTTTACAAACAAGTTAAAGTCGACAGGCCCTCTCCATATCAGGGGAAGTTGACTCTTCCTGCTCTTACTTGCTCCTCATCCCCAGTATTAGTGAGCACATTGTCTTATTTTACAGCAAGGATTCCTGTTATCAGCTGCCTGCTCCGCAGCTACTAGACAGTGGGCTGAGTTTCCAGCAGCCTTTGCATAAACTCTGATGTTAACCTTGTAGTCTGGGAGCTCCAGCACCTATCACTGGAATACTAAAAGACAATTCAATGACAATAGGAAAAATTGTCTCATCATTTTGTTAAAGAAAAAAATTCTAAATGTCCTATTTGCTGTAAGCAAATGGCCTTCTATCTGTACTTTAAACTAAAACCTATTAAGTCAGTGGATTCCCATTCACAGGAAACTAACATAAGGTTTAAGTTGATGTATAATTACACACAGTGTTTTT
>JAMJFZ010003289.1:0-74535 GCA_026225945.1 Cricetomys ansorgei
GCACGGCCAAAGACTCCTAGAGGGCTGCAGCCCTTACAGCCCTGCAAGGAACACACACTCCAGCACTGTCTCCCACACGGCGCTTCAGCTGGGCCCCACTATGTCTGTGGCATGTCTCATGAAGTCCTTGCTCATCAGCCAACGTCTCCAAAACGTACCCGAGAACTAACTTCATGACGTCTCTACTATTCCAGCGCCGTCTGGAAATACTTAATTTTCCCATGCTCTTAGTTTAGAGATCTCAACGATGGAACTCAGTATTCACACCCTCATGGTCTAACCTACTCACTCTGCTGTAATTGCTCATGCAGTCTAACTCCTCAGCCTGGCACTTCTTGACTAACTCCCTCTGTGCCTAGAATAAGCATCTGGTCCGTTTTTTAAGGAACTGAAAATCATGTTCACCGAGAAGACCCCAGTAGTCCTGCCTTTAGTTTAATTTCCTTACGAGGCGAGTTGATCAAATGTATTACGTGTCGGCACTAGAAGAACAACGTGAGGGCCAGTATTGAATTAACACATTATGTGGATTAATTCTGGAAAAATATCACATCATTTACTAAATGCCTTCTGGGGATGTAAAATTGAAAAGTGATTAAGTTGTTTTCGATGTGTTCTTGAATTCAGTTTATAAGCATTTTTATTCAAATTTTTACATCTGTGTTGATCAGAAATATTGGCCTATAATTTTTTTTTTCTTTCTCTTTTTTTTCCTGGTCTGATTTTGGTATCAGGGTAGTACTGGCATTGTAAAACGAATTTGGAAATGTTCCTTCCTTTTTTAGTTTATGAAGTAATTTGAGGAAGAATTGTGCTGGTTCTTTTTTGAAGGTCTGGTAGAATTATGCACTGAATACATCTAGCTCTCTGGGCATTGTTTTAGTGGGAAGGCTTGTAATTATTGGTTCTATCTCACTGTTATCAGTCTATTTAAATTATCTGCTTCATCTTGATTTAATTTTGGTAAGTCATATGTATCTAGAAATTGATCCATTTCTTTTAGGTTTTCCAGTTCGGTGGGATATAGGTTTTTGTTGTTGTTTGAGACAGGGTTTCTCTGTGTAGCCCTTGCTGTCCTGGAACTCACTCCGTAGACCAGGCCAGCTTTGAACTCAGAGATCTGTTTGCCTCTGCCTCTCGAGTGCTGGGATTAAAGGAGTGCACCACCACTGGCTGGGTAGGATTTTCTGGCTAGAATATAGGTGTTTAACGAGTTTTCATGATTCTCTGGTTTTCTGAGTGTCTGCTGTTGTTGCCATAATTGAACTGGAAAGTAAAGAGTCGGGGAGGGGTGGATGGGGAAAGGGAAGCTAACTGGTGTCTGGATGTCCTGGTTTGGTTCTTTTCTATAGAATGTTCAGACCATGTCCACTTTGGGGATCCTTGGGAGCAACTGTTTCTTGAGCCTAAGGAGCCAGCCAGCCCCAGTTTCTGGAATATTTGCATGTTTCAGGAAAAAAAGAGCAACTCTAATTATAGCTAGCCCTCATTTCAAAGCTAGACGCTATCTAGAGTACTTTTACACTGAATTCCCCTAACAAACAAGGGAACAGTCATCTTCCATTTTCACTAAAAGGGAAAGCAGGCACAGGGAAATTAAGTAGCTGGTTTATGTCTATGTCTACAAAAGTGGAAGGGCTGGGATTTAAACTCAGTGTACGTTAGCACCCTTCTGTGTTGCTGAAATAATTCATACCGCTGAGAGATTCACTGCCCCCCTCGAGTTGGGGTGAAGCTTTGTATAAGTCAGTAGCCTTCAAGAGTTCAAGAAACATGAAATAACGGCCTTTTACACTTGTACCCAGAGACATAAAACACAAATGAAAGAGTGTGTGCCCACTGTCAAAACAAGCTCTGATTTGCCTAATTTCTCCCTTCTTCCAATTTATCACATGAACTACCAACTTTAAATAAACAAACGAGTAGCAGCAAACACTACACCCACACTCTTAATTACAGCACCCTGAAAGTTTCCTTTGTCGATAAGGCTCATCCCCAAAGCATTCCCTACAAAGCGATGCACATACATATCCTTGCCTCCCCCCCCAATGCCCAGACCCCTCACTTACACTTTTAGCTGGGCGTGGAGCACAGGCTCTCTGTTGAGATTTCCTGGCCTCAGGACTGGGTTCCTTACTATGTAAACAGTTCTCAGCCAGACATAAAGTGACAGTCATTCCGTGCTGCACATTCTGAAACGTGTACTGTTTATTCCTCTGCTGGAGTTTCTGTTGTTGTTGTCACTTCCCATGTTGGTTTACTGCCTTCCTATTGCTGCTGGAACTAATTATCTTACATTCGGTGGCTTAAAACAACCAGGAGTGTCATCTCACAGCTCCATGTGGGTCAGAGCCCAGGTCTGGCATGGCTCAGCTGGTTCTTTGTTTAACTTCAGACATCAAGGTATCTGCAGAGCTGGGGTCCATTCGAGGCGCTGTAGGAGTAAATGTGCTTCCAATCTTGGTCAAGTTGTTGACTACACTTCAATGTGTTCATAAAACTGAGGGGCTGATTTCTTGCTGGCTGTGAGCCGGGGCTGTTCTCCACTCCCAACAGCCTCTCTCTAGTTCCTCATGTGCCCCCTACACACATCTGAGCATCGTGCTCAATTTATCCTGCAAGCTCTCTGATGCTCCCTTCTGCATCCACTCTGAGAAAGTTTCTTTCTACCTACCTAGCTACCTACCTACTTACCTATCCACCCATTTATAAAAGGACCACATGGTTAAGACTTGGGTCCACCCAGATAATCCAGAAGAATCTCCCTACTCCAGGGTTTATAATCTCACATATCCACTGGGCAGGGGCTCTTCCCCAATGGGCATGGAATCACAGCAATGCCTTTACAATGGAAAGGTTGAAGTAAACAGCAATGTCAGTAACAGCTACATATCTATAGTAAGATCACTAGAAGAGCATTCTCATGCGAGGGAAGAACATGATCGCACACATGCTTTCATATTTCAACACTTCATAAATAGTACTGATATGTTTATTAAAGAAATTTCACTGTTGAATATCTGTTAATTAGATTCCTGTATTAGCATAGATGATCTTTAAAGAGAGAGACTCATGAGAAGATGCCAGGAGTACTATTATCATAAGGACAAACTCTTCCAAAAGCTGAACTTGGCATGCTTCTGTATTCTGAACTTTCGAATTCTAAGTGCACGTCTTATCCTTTGTTCCCAGCCTCCTAAGGACTACAATGTGGCTACCCATTTTGTTTTGATAGTGTGTTCTTATTTCATTCATCTCCCTTTCTGTTTCATTTTTAGTTTTAAACTTGGACCTACTCTTCTCTGTATTTTAAGTCTTTAGAGAGAAACATTGCTTTTTTAGTTACTGGTGGGCTAAAATGAGGCACGACTTTAGTCATATTTAATTAGACCTTTAAAGCTGAGGTACACTCTTGCCTGAGGCTTTTTTGGGGGGATTTTCTGAAGTCCAATTACAGGGTTATTTCTCATAATAAGGACTAATAAGTCATAATGAAATTATTTGCTTTTAAGCTTCATCCAGATGTTGTTTTGAAAAATATCCTCACCTAACCACATTCCTACTGGGTCATTAGTGTGACCAGTCCAAACAGGTGAGGTCTGCAGAGTCCTGACTCTCCCGAGAGCTTCGGTGGAGAGGTGAGTGTGGGGTCAGCCACAGTCTCATCTTGCACCCGTCATACCGTGCCAGTCCATTCCCCAAGTTCTAGTCCCGCTGCCCCCCTCTCAGTTAGTTCAAATATGTTCACCGGATTCTCTCGAAAGTTTTATCATTCACTCATTTTCTCTCTGTGTGCGAGCTAGAGTGAGCCTCGCACATGCATGGAGGACAGAGGACCACTTCCAGCGGTCGGCCCTTTCCTTCCACACTGTGGGTCCCGGGGATTGAACTCAGGTCATCAGGCTTGGCAACAAGTGACTTTATTGGCTAAGTCATCTCTCCAGCCCTCCAGTTATGGGACCCTCGAGGATGTGAAATTCCTGCTGCCTTCACATTTCAGACACCGCAGCTGAGTTCAAAATTCTTCAGCCACAGTTTTTTTTTTTTTTTTTTTCCAATTTAGAAAGACATTTACAAATTTCCATTTATAAAGTTTCTCTCTAGTCTCATCTGGTTAAACAAAAGAGAACTAGAGAGAAACAAACGAGAGGCTAGCTTTGAAAATCTTTTTCTTGTTAAATTTTGACATGAGTTTATTTGATCCCTGTTAGCATTTTCTTGCTCCACGCCATTAAAACGTTTTCCCAGGACGCGCTGTGTTGTTGGTCTCTGGAGTTAATTCCATGGGTCATGCGTGCTCCTCAGATTCATCTCTCTCCTTTGGAGTTGTGCGTTCCTTAAGTTCGATGTTTTGGACAATCAAATCCATGTCTACCTTAGCTAGCCGTTCAAGCACGGATACGTCATAAGCAGTCCTGAGGATGAACCTCATACTCCTGTTTAGACAGAAGAACGAGTTCCTTGTCCAGGTATCCTGGTGTGCAATGCATGCGTCTGGAACGACTGCATCCACTGAGTTCTAAGTACAGGCAGCCTTTGGAGACACTAAGACACAGACACAGCAGCAGCTTCTGGATTAATCCAGCCCTGAAGCCCACCGTACCTGACTCATGATTTCTCAAAAGTCAACTTTCTAGTTGATGGGCTCACTGGCTTGAGCACGTAACATCACTTTCCCGTGACCACGCCCACACGCCAAAAGATTTTTCTGCATATTCAAAGCCTTCCCCCCCCCACCCCACCCCCAGTTTGGGAACATGTTTCTTTGGTAACCGTTTTGATTACTGCTCGATGACCACCAGCTTCTCAGTGCAGGTTTCCACTCACTGCCCTTTGTGTCTGCCGTGTCGTCACCATCTGAAACCTCTCGCTGGCGTCCCGTGCTCCCACCGCGTTGGCTCCAGTGTCTGCCCCAACGCACGCTCTTAATGCTGCGCTTATTTCCCTTACAATCCCCATCTTGTTCCTCTTTTCAGCTTTGCCTGCACAAATCTAGAATGTGCGATCCACATGGCTTTTGTTTCTGTTTTACAAGATGTCTTCTAGCAATTTTTGTGCTGCTTTACTGACTTTTAGCAATTTTCTTTTCTTTTTTTCTGATTGATTACTATTTTCTGAATTTTGTTGCTTTTCAATCTCAGGATAATTTCCGTTGTCTTGCTCAGTATTCTTCCCAAATTGTACTTTTTTTTTTTTTCCTATTACCCACACCATTCTAAGAGAAGCAATTTATCCATCCGAGCTATTTGTAGTCGATACACACAAAATTACTAGGAACTCACATTGACTGCTCTCTGAGTAGCTGTTATATTTTACAAATCTTACACGTTTGAGGTAACGCTGCTCTCACGTCTCTCTTTGCCTGTAGACAAGCCATCACTTCCTCTGGAAGCCTGGCCTAGTGTACAGGTACAGAGGTGCAGGTCAGTTCACTGTGGAGCTCTCAGCAGAAACAGGAGCTCATGCACATAACAAACTGATGTCACTGTTTCCCGCCCTCCCCCATGTATGTGTGTGTGTGTGTGTGTGTGTGTGCGTGCATGTGCATGCGTGCACATTGAAATAGCCAGCAACTCTTAAATCTACCTGTCAATAAATTCTAATGTCTGTATGTTTAAATTTGGCAAGCAAACTGGTACAAGACACAAAAGCCCAGAACATCACCAGGCACTGTTAGAAGAGGCAGGAGTGTAGGGTCATGTTTAATGCTCCATATTTTGAGTGGTTAAGATGGGAAGACGGGAGAGGAGAGAGCAATCGAGGGAGCTGGTGGAAAAGAAAGGGAAAGTGAGTCGGAGGAAGAGAGGGAGCAGAGTGACAAGGAAGAGGAGAAGAGGGAGAGGGAGGAAAGGAAGCTCTGGTTTGTATGAGAAAAGCGCCTGATGAGTCTCAGTCAAATGGAGTCATTAAATGGCAGCTCTCTAGTTCTAGGGGAAGGCCAGAGAGGAGGCAGACTCTTCATCTGGTACCCAGAATACCCTCAGCCCAAGTCCCAGGCATAGAGCACAGCGGCTACCGGATGGAGCACACAGATTGTTGGCACCAATCATTACTTTGGTGTTCCATCTTCTGCCACACTTTACCATTTGCTGTAATGTTAGCACCGTATGAAGGACACTATGTAGGAATAAGGAAACTGTATAACCTTAATGGTAACTGAAGATAACTTTTATTATATATTCCCATTCATAATCTTGTCCGGGAAATTCGCATGCATGTTATAAAGCAACAAATACATCATGCTTTGAAGGACTTTCCATAGCCAGACTCAACTTGGATTGGAGGTTCATGGTGCAGCTACCATCATTTTGGCACAGGCCTGGAAGTTTTTGTCTCCTATCATAAGGAAGCACCTCCTGTTCATTTGCAAAAGGAGATGAGGAGATGTTTGCCATCCAGTAAAGGTCAGACTGGTAAAACTGGCTTCCATGCACCCAATGCCTCCTTTCCAAGCAAGTATTTTATAATTAAGAGAGGGTGGTTCTTCGTTTCAAATTAAGTCCTTTTATCCAACTCAGTGGTTGAAAGACATGACCAAATAGGCCTGAGATTTGAAAAACTCAGTTTAAACCTTTTCCTATCTAGAAGAAGTGGCTGATAGAGAGGCCTACAGAGTTACCCAACGATCTGGTGACTATCAAGGTAGGAGGAGGTAAAGATAGGTCTCAGATCCTCCCTGGAAGGGTGATCAGAATCATCATCACACAACTCTGCAGCACAGACACTATGAACTCTGTAGAACTGTCTCTGGACTGGAACAAACCATCTGAAAAACTGCTTGGAACTTATCTATAATCTTTCTTAAACTGACAAAAAAAAAAAAAAAAGATGATTTTCACCCCTACAGCTACCCAACTGATTAAAAAGGAAACCCACAATGAATTTTACAGTTGAACTAGCTCTCTCATGAAGCACCAAGCTTTAAAACGGCTTTATAAAAAGTTACCGTATTTACTTGTTTTCAGTTGGTGTTGTCTTGGGTGGACGAGGTAAATAAAGATGACACGCAGAGTCTTCTTCCATCCTTCACAATCTATTTCTTCCTGAAGACCGGAGGATCGAACCCAGAGTCTCACAGACGTTGCGCATGCGAGGGCAAGTCCTCTGCTACTGAGTTTTACCCCTCCAGATCCCAAATAACTTTTGTTAATTTTTAGAAATCTCAATCTTATACTAAATATTCTATTAAAATATGGATTTTTACAGCAACATCGTTTATAATAGTGCCCCAAACAAACTTACAAACTTTAAATGTTTTATCAAAGGGACATTATTATTAAGTGATTTTTAAAATTGGAGCTAAGTTATGAAGTAAATGAACACACAGCTTTTGATTGGCTTTGTGTGTGACCATTTCTTTGTTTATATAAAAATGTGTGTGTGTGTGTGTGTGTGTGTGTGTGTAATAGTAGCTGTATGTATGTATCCATACTTCTGAATTTATCATAAAAAAGATGTATGTCCAGGAAGTTACCCTAGGACTTTTTGATACGGGCACAAGAAAGAAAATACTATTTTACACTCCAGCGCCATTTGGCATTTTTACAACCAGGCTGTTCTTTAAGAGAGAAATGCAGTAAACTGGCATCTTGATCTCCTTCCCTCAACAGTTCTTGTTTCTGAAGGCGGTGTCTGGACCAAGAACTCAGACAACGAGGTTCTCCAGGCGCAAGCAGTGTTAAAAGAGAGCACACTGGGGAAGCTCTGCTGGGGTTGATAAACAACAGCAACTTATAGATGTGAACTGACGATGTCCAAGACGTAGTTCTACAGAGGCAAAGAATGGTGATGTTGGAGTGAATTGTGGACATCATCGGCTCTGTCTTGGAACCCTTTAAACTTCCAGAAGCCCAAGACAGTTTAAAATAAGGAGAGCCAGAAGATCTGTTTGATCCATCTCAGGCTAGACACAGGAGAAGTCTCAGGAACTCTGAGGCACAGTGAACTCTGGAGACAGACATTAGGATCTCGAGGTTGACAGCTGGCCCCCAGTCATGACGCTGAAAGGGCTGGAGCACAGACGCTGGGAATTTTGGTCCCATGGGAGAATTCTGTGCCCCGCATTACTTACTGCAGCTACGGTGGGTGACCTGTGTACCCGGGAAGAAGATGGGAGAGAAAAGTTGAGTTAAGACAGTTGCAGAGAGAGTTGTGGAGAGGGTGGCAGGTTGCAGTGGACGCCCCCTAAGGAGGTGCCTCGGTGCCACTGCAGAAGATGGAAGAAAGTCGCTGGGTGCTGGGGCCCTAAGGACAGGGAATTCTAATTGAAAACATTTTTATGCCTTTTATGTGTAAGGGTGTTTTACCTGCATGTGTGTGTATGTATCACGTGTGTGCCTGGTGCCAGAAGAGGGCAAGGGATACCCTGGAACTGGAGTAGGAACAGCTGTGAGCCACCATGTGGGTTTTGGGAACGGAACCCAGGTCTTCTGCAAGGGCAACACGTGCTCTTAACCACTAAATCGCCTCTCCAACTCCAAAGGCAGGGGTTCCTAGGGAGTTTCCTTGACACTGCAGGGCCAAACAATGACAATCCTGCTAAGGCCCGTATAAAGTAGGGGCTTCTGTACAAAGGTCTTGACCCTACATTAGTTGGGTTAAGTTCTTTTGAAAGTATGACGATAGGAGTATGAATTCATTGTAAGACATAAGTTGGCGAAAAACAGGGTTGGCAAGTGACTGCAACAGGCAGTGAAGGTTAGGGTGACAGAGGTTGGTGTTGGGAGGAGGGAAGGCCCAAAGACCCAGTGCAGACCGTCCACAGGACTTGGGTGAAGAAGGATGAAGAAGGGGTGAGGTGACTTTGAGCCACACAGGGCTCAAACACATGGGGATGTGTGTTTCATCAGAACAAAAAGAGGCAGGACAAGAAGCAGATGTGAGGGCCACGGAAGGAAAAGTCCCTCTGGGAGGGTGGCAGACCCGGTCCATCAGGGAACGCGTGGTATTGGAGGCCACCCGAGGGTCATCCTCATCTTATCTAAACAGAACTCTTAGAAATGCAGCTTTTGGACATGGGAGGGGCAGAGAGGCTGAGAAAGAGGACATTGGCAGAGGCCATCCAGGAATGTGCTCGTCACCGACAGCCAGACAGGCAGGGTTTCGCAGAACGAGAGGGCACAGAGGCAGAGGCTGTGGTGAGAAGCCGAGGGAGGTCTCCGGATGCGACGACGAGGTGTGCTTTGCCCACCCCTTGAGTGTCTGAGGGGCTTTGCAGTCGGGCAGGCCTGGGTTCAGATCCTCCTCTCATCACAGAGAGGCTGTGGCGCTCTGCTCTACTTAACCTTAGCAGGCCACGGTTTTGTACCTGTGAAACCAAGGTGGCAACAGAACCCCGCGAAGTTGCTCTGTGACTTCAATGAAACTGCATTTTAAACCACTGGGACGCAGCGGTCGACCCACGGTAAGTAATCTAAAATGTTACCCATCGCTTTTAAAATATATCCATCTATTCGTTCCTATTGTACATGCGTGTGATGCATGGAAGGTGACTCGCATGCTTAGATCAAGGGACAACTTTGTGGATTCGGGTCTCTTTCCGTGTTTACACGAGTTCTGAGGATCAAACTCAGGTCGGCACGCCTCTCTTTATATTCACTGAGCCACCGTGCCAGACCCGACCTGTCGCTTTTTATCACTGGAAAGGACCAAGGGATGAGCCAGTTGTGAAGAAGTGGTAGCTACATGTGAGCGTATTCTTTAAAGAAGCTTGGCTGTGAAGGAAAGGAGAAAGACTGGGAGCTCGGGAAGTAGAAAGATCATTTATGGGATGGAGAGGTGAGATAGGAGACGGGGACTCTTCCGACTCAGAAGAGGACCACAGATGATCACAGATGCCTTGACAAGGGAAACAGGAGAGACGGGAGAGAGAAGGAGAAAAGAAAGAGATGCCTGCCTTGGGAAGGAAGGGTGAGGAGGCGCTTGCTTGGACCGCTTTGCCCGCATCGACAATTTGGAGGCGAGGCAGAATGCAGGGCTGGGAGTGTGGGCACCAACTGGGACCTAAGTAGGAAGAGCTGGAAGTGAAGGGAGTCCCAGCACAGAACTGGGCCTGCCAAGAGAAGAGGGTGGGAGGATACTGGACGCGGCGGTACCGAGCAAGCACGTGTGCTTGACTCGTCTTTGTTTCCGTCTGTAAGCAGAGCCTTCTTTATGAACACGTGCATCTGGATGATGCTACTTTAAGTGCCTTTCTCTGAGAAATGAGTGGGAAACTGAAATCCATCTCAGGAGTCACTGAATGCCTGCTGCTAGTTGGTGGGGACAGGGAAAGTATAAGCCAAGCGATTCTGGGTTGAGCCAACGGAGACCTTTCCACTGTTCCGTCTCCCACCATGGGAACCACCACTGCAGCTGATGTCCCGTCTTACTCTGTCTTGTGTGTGGCTCTCTGTTAAAATTCTCTAGTTGGTGCAATTAAGACTTGGAGGTGGGGGTGTTAAGAAGAAGGCAAGAAGCTGTCGAGACAGGCAGTCGGACTCCCCGGAGCAGCAGAGGTTCGATAATACCACAATTCCCTTCTCGGAGAGGACAGTGTACACACACACCCGTATACAGGAAACGCTGATGTGACCAGGGGTTCCATGAGAAAAAGCCCGGGGAAGCGGGTCATTCGTTGCAGAAAATGGGGTCCAAGACTCAAAGTAGAAAGAGCCAGAATGGAAGTGTGGGCTGTTAAGAACAGAGACAGGAAACAGGAGAAGAAAGAGAAAACGGCAAGGTGTCAGGATAGCTGAAGACTATGGAAGACAGTCTCATCTGTGGAGAACACAGACAGGCACCAGACTGGAGACACTTAGGAGGCTGGAGAGCTGTGAAGCTATCTGAAAGCCCAGACCCAGTGGCTTCTCAAAAAAAAAAAAGCATAATTTTCAAATTTACGTAAAGTTATGCATTAAGAATTGAAAATCCAATACTGATTATCCTGTGAAAGTATCTGCTTGTCTTGAGGCAGACCTACCCTGGATATAGCTATCACTCTACCAAGACCATGCCTTTACCTGGGGACCAACTCGGGCATTTCCTTACCCAAGAGAATGCTTCATTAGAGTCGTTCCCATTTGACTGGTTCTTTTAGATCAAGAAGAGAAGCAGCAGAGAGCCCAGCTGAGCAAATGTCTGGAGCTCTGCAAGCACATTCTGACCTAGCCTGAGGTGACAGGCTCGCTCACCTCCTGGTGCCCGAGCATCCGGGACAGCCAGTTAAATACTTCATTTCCTTGATGTCACCAGGAGCGTGCTCAGATGTGGAGACCCACTGGCACAGCGAGCCGTGGGAAAGCTGGCCAGGCACTCAGTAACGTTTTAGACATTTGCTCACTGGCCATCGAACTACAAAGGACAGCTAGAAACCGTTAGCCTCTGCTACTGGGTATTTAATTCATAGAAATCAATGACGACGAGCCCAGAGAGGGCATCAGACAAGGGAAAATACAATCGTGAAGTCTTGCTTGTTTTCTGCCGACAGTCACTGTGTTTGTTATATTCTTCTTGGTGGCATTTGGTATTTTGCAGCTAAGGATCAGCCGAGCTGGCAACCCAGTATTTCTAAGAATTACTATCTGTTCACCACAATCTCCATATTCAAAGAATTAGTAGCCTTTTTTTTTTTTTCTTTTCAACGTGCATTGTCTTTTTATGACTTGGCTTTAACTTGGAAAACCCGTAACTTTCGAATCATAAGCAACAGTTCTGGCCAGAACCACAAGGCAACTAATAGCTATCTGGAGAGTTGAGATTATTAATTTACTTCACCACACAGTTAAATACCACTCTATCCCTCTCCCCTCCCCCCTCCCCGTCTCCCTAGGGCACCACCATCACTTTAACTATATGGCACCTGACCAGATTTCCGATTATTTTAGCATAAACTACAAACTGAATGCGAAGCTAAGATGGGTTATTTACAAAGAATCAGGGGAGGAAAATTTTTTTTAAAAAATCTAGTTCTCATCCACTTTATCCATTTTGTAGGATGCTTCTGTGCAATTATTAAACTCAGATAATAGTGACAGATGGCATTTAACTCTCTGGCTCTTTGGCAACCATCTGCTCTAAGACTCTCTTTATGGAGTTCATATTTCCTAGGTATCAATTTTAGAACAGAAAGCAAGTATCTCTTGATAATGTGATGGAGAATCAATCAACCTTTCCAACGTTGGGGAGACTGCAAGTCAAGGGCTTTGACTGTAGGATCTGCTTCTTCACCTCTAAAATATCACTGCTGTTCTTTTGTAGCAATATATGAAATACTCTAGAAAAAAAAAAAGTATGGTCTTTGTATGCTTGGTAATACAAAGAGCAAAAGCATGACAGAGCAGAAAAATCAGTGGCTACAGCTTCAGGCAGACTGGGACTCAAACCTGGCCCTGTCATGTAATAGCTGGTGTTCCTGAACAAGTCACTCACTACTTGTGGAAAATCCCACTCTAGATACTGGGTTTCCGAGTGGGGGCTTGGAGAGATAACACAGGAAGGCCCTGGTCCTGGGCTGGTCAGAACATGGGTGTTTAACTCCCTTGGCTTCTTTTCTTCTCTTATGGAGGATGGCAAATTTTGCTCATACAAACATGATTATTCCTCAAAGATTTTATATAAATAACTGGGATGTGGTTTCTAGGCTTCCACTGAAAATCTTTTACTCCCCCAAATAGTCTTGTCCTTACAGCAACCCACAGCACCCCTGCCTTCTTCAGCCAGTTCTGCTTAATGAATTCATCAGGTGTGCAATGATTTTCTTCACTAGAGTTTAAGAGTCATCCTTCAAGAATGGGCTTCTCATACAGTAACCATCGATAGGGAGCTACTATAGGGTTTTGACATTGGGCACATTCAGCTAGTGATGTGTGAGGTTATTTTTGAGGACTGCTTTCTAGTAATATTATATTTATACGGATCCTTATGTCTATCAGACAAATAAAAACTGGTTTACCAAACCTGTAGTTTTATATATTCTTGTTGAGGATGAGGCTAAGTAAAAAAGGTAATCTGAGTTAGGGTAGTAAAAAAATATATGAAGTAAAGCTGCCATAAGGATATAGCAGAAATGATGGAGGTAACAAATATAACACAATGTAGACATTACTGCTTCTGCTACAAGTAGGAACACAAGATGGACAAGTGTCAATATCCCCTGATTTAGAATTAGCCTACAGTAATATGAGTATGCTTTCAGGATTCTGGGCTTTTGAGTTCTCAACAGGCTTTACACAGAATCAGGAGTCCAGCTGGTTCCTGATGATGCTGGAATACATCTGGCATAAGTAAGAAGCACGCCAAGCTAGGTGGTGGTGGTATACACTTTTAATCCCAGCACTGGGGTGGTACACACCTTTAATCCCAGCACTGGGGAGGCAGAGATGACAGATCTCTGTGAGTTCAAGGGCAGCCTAGTCTACAGAGTGAGTTCCAGGACAGCCAGAGTTACAACAGAGAAACCCTGTCTTGAGAGAAAAAAGAAAAAAAGAAGCACACCATGTCCAGATATCTGGGTAGTACCACAGGAATATCAACGTGAACTGAGCAGAAACAAAGAACAAAGACAGTATTCATGTTCAAGGTCATAGTCAAACCAGCAGGGACAGAGTATCCTAGGAAGGATTTGTGTTTGGTTTAGATTTACTCTCTGCTTTAGCTTTAGGACCCAGCTTCTGATACTGTTTCCTCTGTCAATCACTTATTTCTCAACCTACTACCTTCATGTAGTACCTTTAGGAGAACCGGTACTTTCCTATGTCCATACTCAGAAGAGCCAATGAGTCTCTTACTTTGCCCAGCAAAGTAAAGCAGAATCTTCCACTATCACCAAAGAAGCCTCTTCTTGAGCCTCCTTGCTCAGTCCTAACTCTGATGTGGGAAGAAGAGTATTCTTGTCATGCTGGTTGGATTAAAATAGAGAATGAAAATTTCCCGTGGGGAAAAAGGTTTTGATGAGGCAGCAATATAATGTTTCATATGTGTTCTGAACTATTCAAGAGTCCTCACGGTAGGCTGGGAACCTGATTGTGAATTACACTCATCAGCCTGTATCTGAACTAGTGAATGATCAATTCTAATACCTTAAGTTCTATCTTTCTTTCAAGCATCTTCAAAAAAAAATTTTTTTTTAAATAATGAATCTGGCTGATTTGGATGGTAGAAAAATAACTGAAGCCCCCATGCCCCAAAAAGGGACTCCATCTTTCACACTGAGGAAAATTCTAGACACATAAATATAATTGCAACAAACATTTTTCTAATCAACTCTTAGTATTACAAAGTTATTCCCTGGATAGCCTGGAACAACTACCCCAACTCCCACCTTGCTGTCCTCATGGGTCTTAATCCCATCTCTGACCATCAGCCTCCAACCTAATGTGTTTCACTCTTGTTGGATGAAAGAATCACCTGGGGCATTCTGAATTCCTGGCCTAACTCAGTCATGAATCAGAACCTCAAGGGAGTGGCCCGAGACAGACATTTTTAAGTACCGCCCTTATCTGACAGCACTATCTTCCAATCGAGTGGTTCTTACCAAGCAGAGGGTTTGGCAGAACACAGGGAGACAGAATCTAGCTCCGGAATGCCTAACTCGGTAGAGGTAGGATGAGTCCTAAGAATTCACATTTCTAAGAAGGCTCCAAGTAATGATGAAGCTGCCACCCGGGGACCACCCTTTGAGAACTACTTATTTAAGGGGAGAAGAGACAGCTTCGTTGGTAAAGTGCTTGCCTTGCAGGCCTGCGTGCTGGAGATGGATCTTCAGCACCAACATATAAAGTTGGGCATGGCGGCTGGAGAGACGGCTTAGTGGTTATGTGCACTGCCTGTTCTTCCAGAGGATGTGGTTCAATTCCCAGCTCCCACATGGCAGCTCACAGCTGTCTGTAACTCCAGTTCCAGGGGACCCGACATCCTCACACAGATATACATGCAGGCAAAACGCCAATGCACATAAAATAAAAATAAATAGATTATTAAAAATTAAAGCTGGGCACGGAGGCATGCATGTGTAATCCAAGAGCCCGGGAGGTGGACTCTTTGGGCCCAGGCAGCCCCAGGTTTCAGACAGGGTATCTCACTGGATGACACTGAGGCTGTGCCTGGTCTCCACAAGCTCCTCTTCGCCGACTGCTCCAAGCCCTACTTACGTAGCCTGGTTGGTGGTCTCTGCACTTTAGTTGATGGCTCATTTCTATTCCTTCCTGTTTTCTTCTTCTTTCTTTTATAAACAGTACTAGTTTAGAATTTACCGGACTTCCCTTCAATTCATCCCCCTGCTACCTTCTTAGCTGCCATTCGATCAGTTTCCTCTTTCATCAAGGATTAGAAAAGGAAACACGATGGAAAACCTTTGGCAATGTGCTCAACACACAGTAGGTCGGCACGAAACTTTCTTGGCATTCACGTCTCTGCCACAGTCCCAGCCCGCGAGTTACAGTGAATTCTGCTGAGGTCTAGAAGCAGTTCACAAAAGCCACCACACGAACTTCCTCTGGTTAAAACAGACAGCAAGCCAGAATGGCAGACCAGTTCTTTCCTCAGAAAAGAAGCTACGCAGAGCCACAGTCTGAGCATCCTGAACAGGAATACACTCAGCTGCCTCCCTCACCTCTTCCGAGGGAAACAAAAACAGAAAAGAAGAATAGATCAGGGTTGGCTCTCTGTTTATTTTCCTGACAGACCTGTATTATACGGTTTGCCTATTTTTGTGACCTAAAAATCAAGTGAACTATAACTTTCACGTGCAGGATGGCTCTGGGGAATCCGCTGCTCCCCCATCGAGCCTGTGAGCGCTGCTGAAAACGACTCTAGTGTGCACTGGACACTTGGACACTACATGAGAAAACACAGACTCCTGTCTGATCAGTAGATCCCCTTCAAAGCAAATCTCTTCAAGTGTGTATTTTACTTTGTGTGCAGGCGCATGCCGCAGCATGCCCACCATGGTCAGGCGACTTGTGACAGCCTGTTTTCTCCATGTGCCGTGTGGGTCCTGGGGATGGAACTCAGGTCCTCGGGCTTGGTGGCAAACACCTTTGCCCACTGAACCATCTCACCGACCAACAAACTTTGGATTTCTTTGGATTTCCATATCCTCGGCTCCATTCCCTCTAGAGTACCCAAATGTGCTAGATCTTCCCCCCCGTATGGCAGGGCTATGCCTGTACTCTGAAATACCACTCCATTCTCCTTGCCTACTCCTTTTTAACCAACCCACCCACAACAGCTTCCACCATCAGAATTTTTGTTTAAAACTCCTGTGTACGTCATAGCCCTGACCCTCTTCCTGTGGATAAAGTCCACCCAGAGTGCCTTTCTTCACTAAAAGTACTGTAAGATACTTCAATCAGTACGACAGTGCGGGATTATCTTCCAACAGTCCCCACAAGCCAGAAGCTACCTACAGTCTTCATAAGGACTGGGAATGAGGGCCTAAGACAGGACCAAGGGCAGATGAGCCCGACCATGGCCTCGACGGAGACAGAAACGCCATGTTTGCCGCTTAGAAGACAGCTGATTCAAAGAAGAAATGGACTTCTTACTTTCTGCGAAACATTTCTGCAAATATGCAGCCGACACTCCAGAGGTCCACGGGGGTGGCATAGCTGGACTGCAGCAAGACTTCTGGGGCTCTGTACCACAGTGTGACGACCTGCAACGGCAAAGGGACCTGGACGTTACCGAAAAAGCCAGCTGCTGGATTACACGCCCACCCCGCATGGCTCAAGGACAAGATCCAGTTCATAAAGAACTCCTATAAATCGCGGTTAACAGCGTGGCAAAGGCAAGAAGTGCACAGGACTCGTTCACACCCTGCACCCTGGGCTCCCATTTCAGACTGTCTTAATGGGACCAAGGATGGCAAATAACATAAGCTTCAGAAAGCAAAGTGAAGTAAAAAAAAATAAATAAATAAAACAAAGCCAAAATTCTTTATCACAACCACACTCCCCCCCACCAACCCGGGACTGCAAAACAACACACAGAAAACACCGATGGCTCAATTCCCAAGTCGCTGCTAGAAACAGAGGAGATTCCAGTGGCTGTTGAGGGTGTCCTTGAAGTGTACAGAGCATCCCAGGACAAGTCAAAACTGTTCTTACAACACCATAGGGAACCAAAATAAACTCCCTTCCCTGCTGCTCTTCTTGGCAAACAAAACCGAGGCAAAACAAGAGAGAATGCATAACCCAAGTGTTTGCCCCATGTATGAGAAAGTTGGCCCAGGAATGAGAGCTGCAACCACAAGAACCCATTTAATATAGAACCGATTGGAGAAACACAACGGTAACTGTTGAAGGCTGAGGAAAGCACCATACACGCCAAGGCTTCAATTTACGTGCAGAGAGGGAATCAGGTGTATCTGTGCTACGGAGAGGAAAGGCAGAGTGTTATAGATATCTGAAATAAGGATCTCCTCTCTATGGTCTGGTATTTAATCAGTCAGTCTTTTTATGTACGCACTTGACATTTTCAGATCCCTTTATCCTTCCTGTTCTGTCTGTGTTCCGGTCTGGATTTCCTGAAAGCTGGCTTCACCTATTCCGATCCTCTGTGAGCTGGTGCACTGATACAGAGGTAGCATGTCTCTGAAGACGCCTCCCACCAGTTTCCTTCTCTCATCGCAAGCACACACTGTTCTCATCACAGCATGGAGTTTACCCACCTTTAAATGTGAGTTGCCTGACCTACAGAACACGGCCGGAATGCCTGAGGCTCTCCAGCTGGGTTCATAGGTGTCCTGTAGCGGGACCCGGCAGCCCACGGAGATGCTCTGACTGCCCCTGCTGAATTCTCAGCTGAAAGCCATGTAGGCCACCGATGTGGACAATCAATACCGACCTGTCCTCCAGGTGACTAAAGATTGCTGAGATGATTCCAGGCAACATACGAGAGCAAGAGAAAAACCAAAATGGTGGTGGTTTTCACGTTTTGGGGAGAGTAGACAGCAACACTGACAGTTCTCGCCTCTGCATCTCACAAAACACGTTAAGAGAGATATTTGGCTGATATCTGTTGCAGGAGACTGTATCAGACACTGTGGCACACGCCTAATCTTAGCACTTGGGAGGCTGAGGCAGGAAGGTCACGAGTTCTAAACCAGCCTAGGCTATACGGATGAGACCCTATCTTAAAATAACAGAAAACAAAAAAATTGGAACTGGTAATGCGATTAATATAATTATTAATGTAATGTAATTAATTGGTAAGGTAATAGAAATAAAAACAAAATACGAACTGACAATTCCAAAACGATGTCCTTTCCATTGTCACTTGGCTCTCATATATATCTTCCTGGCATCTCTCACGGTGCCCCTACATTCTCGATACTGTAGACACATGCTCGACTACATGACCGCCTTCAACCCTGGCAGCGCATGGAACTTTCAGAAAAACTTAGGTTTTTCTAAGGGATTTTACACCTCCCTCACCAAATTAGAAGGTCCTTGCTTGCCTGTTTCCTTCTTTCTCTTATCTTTTTCCCCCTCATTTTAACACTCTCTAGGGAATGCTTAGCTGGGTCAACACCACGAGATTACCTAACACCGCCTACAGCCCTGGCCACCCCACATTTGCCCATTCTGTCCGCGTAGCTTGGAAGCGTTTCCTTCCCATCTCTATGCGTGGAAATTCTATTTATCCCAGGAGACCGAGTTTCATGTCACCAGCCTCCTGAACGCACTGCTACCTCTAATAGCTCATGTGATCCATTCCTGAGGGCTTGGACAAGGCTTTATCTACTGTATATCCGTAAATGCCTATTATGATCCAGTGCCCACAATCAGTAGGCCTTAATACCAAAGGAGTGATTTGAAGGCAATCAATCCTGGGTAGGTAACTGAGCAATATTCACTTCTATTTTATCAGCATTCACGGAAGAAGAAGTCTTCTTTATTTCTGACATACTGAACACAAGTCAGGTGCAAACTGTTCACCAAATTCCACTTAAGTGGTGAACACACACACACACACACACACACACACACACACACACACACACACACATTGTGAAGGCGCACATCGACTTATTTACTGAAATTCAAAATAAAACTTAGCATCATAACAGATGAAATTTCAAACTGAACGCCTTATTATTTGAGATGCTCTGAGGACACTGAGTTCCGATGTGTCACCCGAATAAACTTCTGAAGCACCGTCTTCACTTTTAATACTTTAGTCTGCAGTATCTACTATGATCATTAGAAAGGTTTCAACATTAAAAATAAGAACATAATGATACATTTAGGAATTTCTCCTCTGTTCATTTTAAAATTTACTTACCACTCAAAAGTACACAGAGTTTTATCTGATGCCTTTAAAATGTCTATTAATAGTGACCACGTGATTGTTCTTTGTTTTATAATGACAAACAATGGCTTAGATTTCCTAATATGGCACCAATTCTGTCTTCTTCCAACAAACCATTCATAATTCGCATATTATCCACTTAACATGCTTATGAACTGTTTGCAAACATTTACTTAGGATATGAATACTTTCATAAATGAGAGTAGCCTATGGGGTTTTTTGGGTGTTGCTTTCTCCTGTTCTGACGTCAGGAATATGTAATCATTCTGCTTTCTTGAATGAATAATGAAGCATTATTGACCAGAATAATGAATCCTTTGTGAGGTAAATTCACTGGTAAACTGTCTGGTCTGCATCTTTGTCAGCTGTGTCTACAACTGTTCGAATTTTTTCTTGCTAATTGGTTCATCCATGTCTCACCCTCTTCACGAGTCAGTTTTGATTACGATCAAGATTTCTCTATCAACTCCCTTAATCACAATTTGAAACTACGTTGGCGTAAATCCGTACCCCGTATTTCTTATCATTTAGCTTTAGCTGCTTGCTTGGTTGTACGGACTGTTTGTGTGTGTGTCCTTTAGTTCATCTCTCTTCACATCTGTCAGGTCTGTCAGGAATTTAGTCATATTATTTATTTAAAAACTCACGTGAGGTTTTATTTCCATTTTGGGAATATTACTCTCTGATTTGATACTCTGGTAATTTTTATTTTTTATCCTATACAATCTCTACCCCATCATCTTTGTTTTTCCTTGCATTTTTCTTTTTGATTTTTTGAATTAAATTTTAGATTTAGTTAACAGAATTAATTACTTACATCTGTATCTTAATAGATTCTGTTCACCCCTGGTTATTATATATTTTTAGTTTTCCCTTTAGTCAGAGAGCACAATACTTGGAAGAGCAAATAATCTAGGAAAGTATACCAGCATTTCCATATGATCAGATTATTTACAGTTGTTTTTTCACTTGGGGGGGTGGGTGTTGAATGCAGAGCCTTCTAAATACCAGGCCAGCACCCTACCACTACATTAAAACCCCTGCTCACAGTTTCCTTCTAAATGCTGATTACTTAATTTATTTATTTGTTACCACCAGAGAATGTAACCAGTCCAATTCCTACTTGGTGAGCTTTATTTGCGTTTTCTTTATGACGACACCTGTTTGCTGCTGCTATTGTTCTGTGGGGTGCGGACGAGCACTCTCCACTAAGCGCAGTCCTTATTAATAAGGTGTGGATCGTATAAGTCCTTGCATGCAGTCACGTGCTGCTGCTGTGGCAGCTCAGCGAGGATGACAAGGAGGCATAATCATAGGTGCAAGCCCTGCCAGGCCTCAGCAGAGGGAGGCACCGTCCTGGCCAGCGCTACTGGACAGTGGAACCCTAAGCATCTGAGCTCAGGTGTTTTTATTGAATCGGAACTCCTTAGGTGCAGATCCTTAGCAATCAAATGTTCCCTTGCCCCCAGAAAACAACACCTGCAGACAATACAGAACGACAAGGCCTAGGCAGACCCTCAGCCAACAGTGCGCCAAACAGTTAAACTTAACTAAAAATAAACCTCCCCAACACTTGCACTTCGCTGTGTCTGCAGATTCTGAAGGGGTCTGAGCCTTGTCACCACTCCCTCAGTGTCTCCCTCTGGAATTTCTAAAAATTTATGTTTCATACACATATTGACCTTATGTTCTTGGCAAGTGCTGTTTATGGTAATACAATATTAGAGAATACAATATGAGAATTTAGACGGCACACAGACTAACACACATGTCCTGGTTAAAGTCAGTTGTAAAATGTAAAGAAAACAGCACATTCACTCAGCAATGAAAAGGTTAAAATAGGAATAAAAAAATATCATAAAATCTGTACAAAGGAAAAAAAAAAAGATACATAACACTGCTGAAGAACATAAAATAAAACCTAAAGAAATGGCAAGACAAATCATGACAACAGTGTGAAAATGCCACACTGTAGAGGTAGTATTAACACGAAATTTAAGAAAACCCAATCATCTGGGGAGAGAAACAGCTGTGAACCTAAAGAAATAAACAAGACGATGACAAAGACTAAAAACACAAACAAAGTCCAGAAAGAGACTGACGTACTTACAGGGTTCGACACGCCTGCAGGTGGGCTAACTAGGATTTAACATCGTATTGCTGAAAGGACTTGAACAAATCAGAAAGAAAATAAGACAACTCAAAAATGGGCAATGTCTATGAAAGAGCAATCCGCAGGAAACACAAACCTCCGAAGGCACGCTCTCACAAGAGGGAGAGCAGAGAGGGTGGGACCCTCCGCAAGGGCCGACTGGAAGAAATCAGCGGAATGATACAGAGTTGGCTCTGTTACCGAAAATAGCTTTAAACTATTTTTGCAAATTGGCACAACTCTTCTAGAGGGTAGTAAGACACCATTTATAAAATTAACGGCACACGTGCTCCTGATCCGGGGTTCTCCTCAGAAATATTTATAATACCAAACAAACAAGTTATTCCTAAGGATGTTTATGCCACAGTAATGACTAATAGGAAAACACGATTTATCTTTCAGAAAAGAACGAGATTTTTCTCATCTCGTATATCCTGCTTACGCAGAAAAAAACGTCTGTGGAACGGTGCTGAGTGAACGTTCAGCTCCGAACGTTATTGCGGTATGTTCTGATTTTTGTTAAAATTTCGTTGTGTTAAGTGTGAGCATCATGACCATGACGTGCCCAGGACAATGTCTGTAGGCACGCGGGTACTGAGCTTGCAATGGACATCCGTCACAAAGCCTGGCGGTTGGCGAGTGGGAGCCAGTCGTTAGTGTGTTTTACTTTAGAGCCGAGAACTTGGAATTTCAGACTGTTGAGTAGCCTGGCCCGAAGCATGCAGCTGAAAAGTGCTGGGGCTCCCGGCAAGGGCTATCTGATGATCTGCACCCTCCTGAAAATCTTACGGAGCACCTTCAGTGCCCAACACCCTCGAATCAGCAGGTAAAGGCAGGCTGAGATTAAGCCACTAGTGGACATGATTTTAAACTTTTTTTGGAATATTTTACTGTGAGGTTTTAAGGTGAGCCTGCAAATTGTAGAAATTCAGCTGCCATTTGGTGTCAGATTATTTCCTTGGAAAAGGGCTTGAGAGAAAGACTGCGACTGCTTCCCAGTCGGGGTCACAACAGCGCTCTGTATGGGATGCCGCCTACAACCACTGGTAAGAGCTAAAAGTCTCACGTCTATCTGTGAAAGCTCTGCTTAGTCTCCGTACAAGTCATCAAGAGGCAAAACTAAAGGGAATTAGATTATGTCCCTATTCTACTTGAATTAGTAACATTTTAAAATGCTTTGATTTTGGTTAAATTTTTGTGGAAAAGAAATTGAGTGTTTAAGATTTATTTCCTACTTAATTCTCAAGTAGAACAATCCCAATAATCCCAGGGCCTACATTAAAAAAAATAACAAAGTATCCACCTTTCATAATAGACATAAAGTAGCATTTTCTAAAAAAGTCATCCTCTGGCTTATGCAATATTATAACTTTCTTAGCATTAACATCTTATTTTGTATGACTCTCCTATACTGTCTAATTCAGAGTCCTTCAGTTCTCATATTAAGTTGCTGTAGTATTAAAACCTGAAACTTTGTGTGACTTAAAACATTTTATTGCAACAAATATCTAGTCTTAAGTCTTTGAGAACAAAGCATTTGACACGTTTTTCCGGCAGCCAAATACAAATTTGTTTTTCTTAGAATCATTCTACTTCTGTGTCTGTGGAAATTTGCTGATGGGAAACTGCCCAATGTACAACCAGTTTAAGTCTGCGCAAGCAGAAACATACTAATTATTAATCCGAAAGAATTACAAAGATGAAAAGGACCGATTTAAAACGTTTCACGATTTTACTGTGTGGAGTAAGGATCGTTCTCAACCGCACGAACAAATTTTGGGCCAAGTTCTCTGCACTGAACAGTTCTCAACATCCTTAAAACTCAATGTCCGATGTTCGGTCCGGGTTTGAAAACCCTGTCACTGGAAGCAACGGGCGCCACGTGTAAGGACCGGGCCTGAGAAATCTGTGACAAAGGTTGCTACCAACGGTAACAACGCAGTTGTCTAGTAAGCAGAGATAACAACAGAAACTGTGGACACAGTTTGGCTGGAGCCAGCTGGAACCAAAGCAAACACCATGGTTATTACAATCATTACATGTATTAACAGCCTCTAGAGGTGCTGAATGGATTTAGCAGCAGGAGGGGGTGCTGAAGGAAGGGGGGAGTTAAAGGATGTTTACATAAGTCAATGTATCTGTTGAAAGGGCTTTGATCTCTATTCACATTTTTTTTTTTTTTTAGCTAATTCAATAACATCATAAGATAAAGTAAGAGCCAAGGTCAATTGGGCCTCGAAAGGTCCCAGTCAACTGTTCCCACTTAATAGTCTGCTCAGCATCGTATGCACTTCCACTGGGATCCCGGAGACACTGCCGACGAAGTTAAGGGCTTCATGCTAGGTGGCTACAGTCGGTGGAGAGGCTCCGTGAACGGCAGGCTGGAGATCTTCCTTTTACTGGTCTGGAGGATCTCCGACCTGGAGGTGGCCCTAGCTAGCTGCCATATGCCTCCAGTTCCTTATTGAATTTGGCCACTGGGAAGTCTTGGCAGGAGTTCAGAGAGAGGCGGAGAAGGGGGCTCAGGCCTTCAACGCCTTCATTTTTCTCCCAGGGATCCTCTCACAATGTCAATGTCTGCTTCAGGCAGCAAGCTCATTCCAGTTACCCCGCCCCCTTCCCTTAGAGTCCGGGAGTGACAACAGTACAACCTTGTGGATCCTGCCTCAGCGAACAGATCTCCCTGGAGATGCTCCACCTTGATTGTGTCTCCAGTTTTCTGTCAGGACCCCAACTCATACATTAGTTTACCAAGTACTGTGCATGGGATTTCTTCTCCAGCTTGGTTCCTCACCGGAGGACTTCTGGCTAGGCTGATCTACCTGTGAGGCGCTCTGTTAGCGCCTGAGCTTTTTGTTATCATTTGTGCCTAAGTACAGGTCGCCCAAGAAGGTTTCACTCCAGACAGCATACCTTACGCCAGGACCAAAGTGCGCTTCCTTTTAAGTTCACCCTGGGCTCAGCCTACAAACGGCGCCGCTGTGTTAGCAACGGACAGTGTGGCCACAAATTAGGAAAGCACGCGGTCAAGTGACTTGGCTGACGGGTAATTGGGGTCAGGAGGCGCTCCATGGTCTTCCGTGCAGAATACCGTTGTTCAGAGTTCCCCTTGCTTTCTTTTCCTTAAGTGACTGCTCTCTCGAGGAAGACTGTCCACTTAGATCACGTACAGTCCTCAGTCTCACCATGGATACCCTCAAATTCATACAGTACCCAGGACTCTGCAGAAGACACTCACAGGGTTCACTGTCTCTTGGACATCACCGTGTAGTCCTCCATGAAAACTTCAATTCAAAGTGCACGCACTGCCTTCCATTTGGTACTCGTTTCTCTTCTTACATCCTTTTCCTTCACAGGCAGAATGACCACTTACTCAGGTGCACTGGCTAGTGTCATGTCAACCCGACCCAAGGTGTGATCAACTGAAAGGAGCCTCAACTGAGAAAATGCCTCCCTAAGATCCAGCTGAAAGGCATTTTCTTAATTAGTAACTAAGGGGGAGGGCCCGGCCCTTTGTGGATGGTGCCATCCCCGGGCAGGTGGTCTCGGGTTCTGTAAGAAAGCAGGCTGAGCCAGCAAGCAGCACTCCTCCGTGGCCTCTGTCTGCATCAGCTCCTGCCTCCAGGTTCCTGACCTGCTTGAGTTCCTGCCCTCACTGACTTTGATGATGAACTGGGAGTGAAACAAACCCTCTCCTCCCCAAATTGCTTTTGGTTATGGTGTTTCGTCATGGCAATACCAACCCTGACTGCGACAACAGGTCCTCTGCTTAACTCCATGATCACCTTACCCAGAGACTTTGAAGCTCTTCAAATACGCGTGCCATGCCTTGTGGCCTCTAGATAATGCTTAGACGTTTCTCTAGAGGCTCTACCTCACAACTGCATCCTTACTTCTTCTGGACCTCACCCTGCCTAGTCCATTCCCAGCACAGTTGATCCCGGCTCTTTACCACACCGTGTCTGCTTCAGTGTGTCCTTACAGCTTAGCAGACCCAGAATCAGCATTCTGAGTAGGGACCTAGACAGACTTTTCAAACCCAGCACCTTGCTGAGTAACGTACGTAGCGGGTATAAAACACGTCTGTCCTAACAAACGTGTAAGTAGCTAGCGGCGCGCAGAATGGAGGGTTCCAGGTTTGGGAAGGAGAAGCCGGGGCAGGAGATGGGCTATGGATGGGGTTGCGTCCCCAGACCCAGGCTGGGCACTCTGAGTCCACCAACACTATCTTTAATCATCTAATGGCTTTTTAATAAAGTGACAGGGCCACTTTATTCCTGTAGATTAAGTTTGAAAATGCCCGGCGGGCTCATGTTTTCCTTCAAGCTGCATTGTTCAGATTTCATCTTGAACCTGTGAAACTTAACAGGGTCACAGCTTGCTAAGTGTCTATTATGTTTCAAGCAACAAATTCATTCTCTTTGCAGAATATAGTATATGGCACAGCTGTAACTTTCACAATAAACAATTGCCACTTGATTGCTCTCTGCTTTCACCATAGAAACCAAGCAAATATTTGTAGACATTCCTTCAACCTTTACAGAGAAGTAGAAATGAAAATTACTCCAAACACAGGATATGGCAGCTGCACAGTTCATCAATCCCTCTTAAAAGCGGTCCGTAGCTCTGAAGGGAATCTATGAGCTTTGGGAGGCCACATAATTACTTGGATTTCAAAGAGAACTTTAAAACACGATTTATTTTCGTTCTGGAAACAAATGCCTCTAAGTCCTTGTCACGGTGTTCGTTTTTACACAGGCTGTATGCAAAACAGCTTCATGAGTTCCAGCAGGTTATGTGGCCGGTGGAAATGGCGGCACGTGTGCACGCGAGCACAGTTGTAAAACTAAGTCCAGGCACACGCTCTTCAACATCTCTGGACCCCATGGGCACTGCCTTCCTTAAATGGGAAGGAGCTGGAGATCCTTGCCTGAAGGAGCCACCAAGGTGTAGCTCACTGTACATGGCTCGCTCCCACACAGTCTTCCTCTACAGCACATCACAGAGGTGTACACGGCCCTTCCCAACTGACCCGGGCTAGCAGAAACGGACTCAAGCTCAGAGGACTCTGAGTATGTTGTGTCAAACGTTAAAGAAAAAAAAAAGGGTAAAGGAAATGTGCTTTTTGAAGATTAGGATGTCTCGTGCTGTTCATCTGGCAAGATTAAAACTGCAAACAAAAGCAGAGGACAGAACAGAGAAGGTCTTAGATTGCAGCACTGAGATAGACAGGAGGAACGATTTTCTCACAAGACCTTAAATATCAGGACCGACTACTGTGGGATTCTGTGACCTTTTCTCTGAAGCAGCTCCTCCTCCTCCTCCTCCTCCTCCTCCTCCTCCCCCTCCCCCTTCCTCTCCTTTTTCTCCTCCCTCCTCTCTCCTTTCCCTCCTCCTCCTCTCTTTCTTTTTTTAAAATCTTATCTCAGGGTACAGTAGGGGATAGGGTGAAGGAAAGCGTCTGTGAAGCATGGAGATATAAAGTGTTGGACCCACCATCTCGTACTTTATATGATGTTTGGTTTAATGCCGAGGGCAAGCGCCACTGACTGCTTCTAGTAACAGGTAAGAGCAGGTGGACAGAGACTAGTCTGTGAGCAAGGAGCTGGTGGGTGGCAGCACCAGGAACCCAAGCCGGGGTGGGGCCCTGGCTCAGATTCTTCCTTCCCTTTGGGGAGGCAGTATGTTTGCTGGGAACTGAATTTAGGGCTAGGTAAGCACTCTACCACTAAGTTCTATTCCCAGACCTATTTGATTTTTTTTTTCTTTTTGAGACAGAGTCTTGGGTATATAGCCTTGGCTAGCTTAAAACTTTCTTATGTAGATCAAGCTGATCTGGAACTTGCAGTGATCCCCCTGCTGTGCCTCCAGAGTGCTGGGGATTGGTAGGAAACCACCATGGCAGGCTCAGATGCTTTCTTTCAGGTCTTTTGTTTAAAACAGTGTTTGCAGATATTTTTAAGATCAACATTTCTAGAACAACATAAGTTTACCACAAAGCTGACAAGAACAAGATGTTTTCCTATGATAATTCCTCAAAGTTTTCACTAAAATGGTCACCAGTTGGGACGTTAGTGTCATGGTTGTACAAATGGCTGGGTCCTGGATAGAGGGAAGGGAAGTGCTTACCCACAATGCTTTGCATAAGGTATGGTGGGCATGCGTCTGTTGACCCTTTATTGCACCACTATCCTCCCTCCCAACTGTGTTTTCTTTTTCCATTCTTCTACCTAGCAAATGAAATCACTAACCAGTGCCTCCAGTCAGGCTCTTCCTCAAAATCACCCCTCACCTATTTACAGTCTCAGTGTGAGAAAAAACTGCCTTCCCACTGACAGAACAGGAGGGCTAGAGTTGTAGAAACAGGGAAAGGAAAATACCACTGCCTATATTTTATAACATAATTCTTGGCCTAAACCAACCAACCGACAGACTGACCAACCAACCCCATCTTTAGGCTCAAGAACTTTCCAGAACATAGTATAACTTCACGGATGCAATGGTAGCAGTGTGGATTTACTATCTAGATTGAAAGTTGCTTAAAACAAAACAACAGCAGAAAAAAGGCCTGATATGTACTGTACATCCTCAGCCATTTACAAAATACAGAAGGGAAACATTAAACACTATTCTATCCTTAACATCTTCAGAATTTAAAATTCTTATGCCTCTTCTGTAAGCAGAGAGGAAGGATCACTGAAAAGGAATCTATTAGCAGACAGTCAGTATATGTGGATTCATTTATTGCTAATGGGCTGCACCGCTTCTGCTGAAATTGTCTCAGTTTCTAGGAAGTACCACACGAGTACCAAGGACTTTACGAAGTATTTCTAGGTACATCCGCTATTGGGAGAGAGACATGTGTGAACATAAAAGCCGGGCGGCAGGTTTCTCACCTAGACCCGGGGCTCCAGCTGCACGCTGCACAGGGCACTGTGGTTGCTGCATGCAAACACTGCTTGAAAGGAAAAGTACCCTTCTGAGTTCGTGCTAAGCTTGGCTTTGACCTCACGACTAATTCAAAGAAAAGACCTTTCCATTTACAAACATTTCAAAGAATGCTGCTGCTTTCTAGAAATCTGTGGCAGGTTGTTTCTTTATCCTCAGAGCTGGCGGTTGGACACGTGATCACAGTGGTGTCTAAGGAGACACGAAGAACACAGAGCGTTATTTATCCTCCAGGACGTAACAGGTTCTCTTAAATGGTTACTATAGATACTCAACATGCAGGGGACCCTCATACGTGGCAAGAGCAGAACTAGGGCCTAATGATATCCTCTCTGAAAGTCTTCTGGAACATTCTGAAAGAAGTAACAGTCCCTGCTCTGTATTTCCATAGTATACCTCTCCCAGGCCCTCTGCTATGTGGTGTGACCACAAGAATCTACGTCTATGTCTGTTACTCCACAGAACCGAACTGCTACGATGATATTGCGTACTTTCAGATCCCTAATACTTGCCGTGTGGCTGGCTTTCTGTTAATAGAACAAAATACCTGAGACAATAAAGTGATAAGAGGAAAGGTTTATTTTGCCTCATAGTTCTGAGGGTTTGGTTCTAGTCCACGATAGGCTGGCCGACTCCTCGGGGCCGAGCAAACTGCTCACCTTGAGAAAAGGAGCAGAAAGAACTAGAAGGTGAATGAGGCCCCACAAATCCTCAAGGGTGTGCCCCAAACAACCTGAAGACCTTCTACTAGAGCCTCCTTCCTAAAGGATCCACAGCCGCCCGGTAACCTCTCCTGGGGACCAGTCTTTTAATGCTTTGCCTCTAGGAGGTATCTGAGATCCAACCTGTATCGCTTGCTATTGCATTTGACACGCAAACGCCATCAAAACCGTGATCAAGGAAAACGCCTCTCCGAAGATGCTTCCCAACCCCCTAAAAATTCAAAATGAGACCAACGAAACCAAACAACAGCAGCAGCGACCACAAAAGAACCAGAAAATATAAACCAAACCAAGGAGAGGAACGCAGTCTGTCCCGAGGCTACTAGGAAGGTTTGAAAGTTGTTTTTGGATTCACACATATGGCAGCAGAAGCCATTTTATAACCTTATATTAACAGGCTGCAGGCAGACCTCTAGCACAAGCCTGAAATCACTTCTCAGAAGGCAGAGGCAGGAGGACTGCTAGAGGTTTGAACCTATCCTGGTCTACATAGCCAGGTGATAGACCAGCCAGGTTTTGGTCTCAAAACACCAAACCAAATAAACTAAACAGAAGCCTCTTGTTGAGAAAAAAATAAATTTAGCCAGTACGGGCATCAGTTCGTGAATGTGTGTTTGTACATTCATCTAAGATATTAATTTTCTGAATTGTCTTTAGGTGTACACATCTTTTCACATGGACAAGGTAATTTCACCTGCGTCCAAACCTATGAAGCCACCTCTTAGAACAAGGGATGTGGAACTTACATCACCACAGAACTTCCTCCTGTGCCTTCATAGTCCACTTAGGATACCCCTGTCCCCCTGGATTAATTTTGCTTAAATGTCATCTAAAGGACCACATGGCCGCATGGGCTCCACTGTGCGTGGTTCTGAGTACTCAACATGGTACATGAAAGCTGCCCATGTTATGCATGTCAGTAGTTCAGTTCCATTGGGTCAATATGGCGGAATATAGTCTTTTCCTCCACATACTGATCAACAGATTTTGGTACAATAGTATCGATAGTACAATAGTATCAATAGACTTTGGTACAGTGAGGAAAATGGACATCCCTTGGGGGCTGGAGAGATGCTCAGTCGTTAAGAGCACTGCTTGCTCTCTCAGAGGACCTGGGTTCAATTCGCAGCACCTCATGGCAGCTCCCACCTGTCTGTGACTCCAGTTCCAGGAGACCTGACATCCTCACACCAACGCACAGGGGATAAAAATTAAAATAAATGACTTCAAAGAAGAACCTCCTTCGAATGTTCTGGCGTTAAACCTGCTGGACACGGGCACTCGTTTCTCCTGGGTGCACACAGGGATCCTCGGTTAACGTCACCAGTTTCGCAAAACCCTCCCTCCTCCAGGGACGTGCGAGTTTCATTTTCTCGGAATATCTCACCGCCATTTCCTTCGGCGTGGACCGAGATTGCCTGCATTTTTGAGTGACCAACCTGTAAGGATATAAAACTCTAAAAAAAATGAGAATATAGTTTGGATTATCTTCCCCCCTCTTCCTTTTTCTCCCCCCCCCCATAGTCTCACTACCCAGGCTGGTCTCCGAATTGTAGGTTGCTGAAGCCATGCTCCTTGCACCCCATCCCCCCATCTTCCTGAGTAGTGGAGAATTAAGGCACGTGCTACCACACCCAACAACTCGGACCCAGAAACCAGCTAACTAGACTCTTTCTGTAAAGGCGGAACAGTAGCATCTACCACGTGTACACACACGTGACGAAACGGTCCTACAACCTACAGTGTCAGAGCACTCGCTTCCGCCCTTTCTGCGTCACACTTTTCCCAGATTCTCAACTCCTTCAAACATGTTTGCTGTCCTCTCTATATTTACATAGAGGGTTTTAGACACTTAGGGCATTGAATAGAGAAGTATATTAATTTTTTTTAATATGCGTTTGTTTGAACATCAATGATTTAAAAGTTTTAGATGTTAAAAAGTAGTTTCACTGGATTTCTTCCACAGACCAAAAAATAAAAATAAAAATCAGAAATCGCATTCTAAAGCAGAATACTGAACCGTATCTCGTCAGAATACAGCTTTGAGGTTAAGCTGAGGTCGAACCTGGGGCTACTGGCCCCTCTTGCCACATCTCCCTCTAAAGAGGGAATGCTGCTATTTTCCCATTGATAGTGAGCCTAGATCCACATTCACCCATGGGATTCGAATATGGGGAACCAGGGCAGTCAGCGAGGGTGGGGACTCCTGGGTTACATGCTTTGCACACACGGTACCGTTTCCCCGTGTTTATGAACGCAGTCTGACTATGTTGGTTTCATTTAGTCCCTGACTATTTTCAGAATGCCACTCAGTGTCTGACACTCTGTGCTAGCAAACTACAGCTTGGCTCCTATCCTTATCAGACGACTGATTAAAATGAAATACTTAAAATAAAACCATGGAAAGGAATCCACGATTCAGTATCCCTGGATCCTGAAAGTTAAGCTTTTCAAGGTAAACACAGATCTATGAGTCTCGCCAGATGATTTACAAAGAAGCTAATTCAAAGCAGCTTTATCAGTGGTTTCTACCAATGAAGACACTTGGAACCACAGAGGAATACTGGTGGTCCTGGGCGATATGGAGGGACCCATTTGACTGCACTGAGAAGTCTTGATTATGTGCACTCCTGTTTCCTAAGGTTAGCCACTGCCTAGAGTCTATGACAAAAGTCCTAAATCAACAGATCGGGAAACTCAGTCTCCGTTCTTTAAATCCACATTTCACACTGACTATTAAAGGGTGTAGGAAATCCTGCAGTGAAGAATCCCAAGAAATAGACATTTACCAAACTGAATGATGTTTCTCTCTCATGTAACATCTGCTTCCATTCTGCAGAGCTAAGTGTTCCTATGAAAATGCTTTATAAAGACAGATCTATGACCTTATGTAGGGCTGGGTGTGTAAGACTGTTCTTACACACGCAATTTGACATTTTTAACTAATGTAGTCCTGAAATGACCAAATATACTTTGCCTTTAAAAAATTAAGATTATCTTCCTATATATACATATATGTATCTATACATACATATACATATAAATAAATAAACATATGAAAATCTAAAAATCATAAAGTGCCCTTCAACTTCAGCATAACCACATTCTGTCTCAGTACAGATACAGATGGTAACTATACCTTGCTCCATATTAACTATTATTTCTTAGGTAAGGGTTATTCAATTATTCATGGTGAAAACAGACTGCAGAAAGAGGCTTTCTGCCTCTCGTACACCATCTGGAAGATGATGATTCGTCTTCTTCTCCTATTTATTCATTTTTTTTGGGGGGTTTTGAGACAGAGTTTCTCTGTTTTAACTCTGGCCATCCTGGAACTCTCTCTGTAGACCAGGCTGGTCTCGAACTCACAGAGATCCACCTACCTTTGCCTCCCAAGTGCTGGGATTAAAGGTGTGAGCCACCACTGCCCGGCAGATTCTTATAAATAGAGTGCTGATTTAAAGCTCCTCCAATGAGGTACACATAATCTATGTATAACAGAGTATGACTGCAAACAAGAGCATCTACTATATACTCTAAATTTGCACGCCATGCTTTCTTAATTATCAATTCATTACTAGTGTCAGAAATGCATTATTATTCTCCAAAGAATTATAAAATATCTCTTGGATTCCTGAGCAACTACGTATTTAAAATGAAAGGGAGTAAAATTAGGCTTTCATTTTATACCTTGGAAAAAGTCTAACACAAAGGACATAAACAAGCAATCCCCAGGATCCTTCATCAGAACTGCGCTTTTACTTGCTTTCATTTCAAAGTTCGAGCCAGCAGAGGGAGTAAATTTCTTCCAAGAAAAGCCTCGGGTGGATACAGAGACATAAAAATATCTTACATGTAGAAGGGCTCTGACATGAAGAAAACGTGTGCACAGACTCGTATTTCAAATATAGACATGTAATTCACGCTGTAAAGATTCATTACATAAACAAATGCAGGAGAGTAAGAAGCTGAGCAAACTGACAGCTGCTCCAGAGAGACTCAGAGTACAGAAAGCCGGGCACTCCCGCGAGTAACATCTGTACAAAAACAGACCCTGGAGCAAACTCTAACTAACTGGCGTCAGTGGGAGGAAACCTTGGTAGTGCTAACTAGAGCTATCACCGAGAGGCTGTCTCATGTCAAAAGTAAGTCCATACATTACCAATCATAGTTCATTTCTAGGATCCAGAATGGCGGCCACTACCTTAGAACTCTAAGTCTTATGAATGATACAAAAACTTACTTTCAGATAGTCTTTGTGACTTCTCTCCTGAGAGAAAAGCCCTTCCAGAGAAAATTAAGCATTTTGATCGGGTATGTTAGTAAAATTTTGTCGTAATTGCTCTGTACGTAGATACAGGTGCTGGGGAGGTCAGAGGTCAGTGACCTCCAGGTGTCCTGGAGCTGGAGTTACAGGCAGTTATGAGCCGCCTGGTGTGGACGGTGCTCGTAAAGAGCACCACGCACTCACAACTGAGCCACCTCTCAACCCCTTCACTGTACTTACCCTTTCCAGCCCCCCTTATTTCTTTCTTCTTCTTCTTCTTTTTTTTTTTGCCACATTTGATTCACCTACCAACCCCTTAACCTATCAAGCACAGTCCATGTCTCCCAAAACACATACCCCAGCACCGAGTTCTTATACCCAGCAAGGAGATCATGAGCCGAGTGACCTTAAATGAATTGAAAATTATAAATAGTTAGTTTGTATGATTCCAAACGATCTTTTATCTTTATCAGGTATATTTTCCCTGGTCTTTCGCTTGCCCATGAAACTACAACATATAGAAAACATATTTATTTTTTTCTTACCCAGTCTAGTAAAAAGAAACACACAGACAAGGGTGGGAGAAGGGGCTGGGCCTATGGAGAGCCAATCAGCACTTCCTAACTCCACCGATCCATCTCATTAGATCTGGGTTCTCCCACCCAACAGCAAAGTGCTCCCATATGCCCATAACACTCTCTTTTGCTCTGGTGGGTTCTGTCAAAGGATTGTCTTTGCTAATCTTAGTGAGGGAACATGTCTTGGGTCTATTTTTCTGTATTCTATTTTCTTATTCAATATTTCTATTTTAACTTTATAAACTATTTTTAACTATTATAAACTATTGTTTAACTATTATAAACTCTTCATGCCTAATAGACTTATGAAGGTATTTTTAAAAACGAATTTAACATACAACATTTACATTTAAACATCTTTACCTTCCACAATGAATGGATATATGTGTACACACACAGACACACACATCATTGGTCCTTTAAAGCTGTTAGATACAGTAGATCGGAAAGAATTCATTTTCTTTTGTGCTTCTTTGTGTCGAAGCCTTTTATACTTATATTGATTGAGTCTCTGTCACTTAGTCATAAAAGCAGTTGGTGCTATGAATCAGCCTCTGTGGACAGCTTTGGTCCTACTGTTCTAGCTCTGAATAGAGTTTGCTATTGTAACATCAAGTGGCCCGTTAAGCGGGCATGAGAGAAGTCGTGAAATGCAAAGAGTGACTCTGAGGTGTGACAACTTGAAATGTTAGTCACCAGAGCCTGGGGGAGCAGGCCAAGATGGAGACCTCATTTTACCACGTGCTCAGTGGATAAGCCATCTGCTCACACTTACTACATGATTGCTACCTGCTGACCTGTTCCCATCAGCCATTTATTAATCTTACCTTTGGTCCCTAGCGGACATCATGGCACGTGAGGGAACAGAAATAGATGTGCTGAGGGAGAGAGTTCTAGGCTGAGATGTGAGAGAATAGGGTTTTCTTTCTTTTTGTTTAAAACTGTGTGTGTGTGTGTGTGTGTCTGTGTGAAGTTTATTTTTAGTTGTGTTTAAAATAATTGTTTTTGTGCACTGTTGGAATAAGGGACGTATAGGCCTTAGCATTTTGTATTGCCTGCGGGTGCTGGATTTCTGTGGGGGATGTTTGATTGCTTATGATCTACACCTGAGGAGTTCTGAATCAATAAAAACACCAGAGCTCAGCTTGTGGCTCCACTATCTATCAAGTATGGCGCTGGCCATGATGGTGGTTCCCTCTGCTAAGGTCTGGCAGGGCTTCCATGTGTGAAAATGCCTCCTTGTTGTCTTTGGTGAGCCGCCCCAACAGCAGTATATTACCACGTGTGTGTGTGTGTGTGTGTGTGTGTGTGTGAGAGAGATATGCATATGTGTGGAGCTCTGATGACTTCCAGGAGTGGTTTCTCTGCTTCTACTGTGAGGTCTGGGAACTGAAGTCAGGTCACCAGGCCTGTGTGGCAGATGCTTACACCTGCTAGGCCACCTTCCAGGCCTGCAAACTGGGTTTTCTTTTCAGATACACCAGTGTACGTTTGTCATGAATAACTGCTGTATACTTATCTTGAAAAGGGCGATTTGGTATCGTTGGGTCATGGTTTTCTAAATTGTATGACCATAAAATCACAACCCTTTATTTCTATAGTCCTTTCAACAACAGAATCCTATAGTTAAGGATCAAATTTAGAGCCTGGGTGTGATGGCAAACGCCTTTAATCCCAGCCCTTGGTGAGCAAAGACAGGATTATCTCTGAGTTCGAGGCCAGTTTGGTCTACAAACAAGTTCCAGGACAGCCAGGACCACAGAGAGTCCCTGTCTCAAAAAAATTTTTTTTTCTTAACATGCTCAGTGACACCATCCTGGATGTGCCAATACATATTGGTGCTGTTCTCAGGAACCTGGGATTTAAAGAACGGAACTGTGGTCAATAGGGTATTAGTAAGTGCACAACAAAATCTGTGATGCCATAAAACTGCAATCCCAGAAGATGCTGTGGAAAACCTTTAAGGGCCATTTAAATGGAGGCAGCTACAAGCCAGCCCGCAACCATAGCTACATGTCTGCGCCATACGAGGAGGAGTGATGGTCCATGTCCTACTATTTCCAGAATTAAACATTACTGTTTAAACAGGAATGTATACTGAGTGACACAGTTCTTATAGGTAAACACTACAATTTATATATAAAATATTCTCACAGAAGTCATTCCCCAGAGACCGCATACGTTTGCCCCTAAAATGAGGACACAGAAAAAGACTAACAGAGAGGGATGTCATAGGGTATCCTTTTCTAACCCTACTCATTTATAATATGTGGATCTATGAAAGCAAAGCACGGCTTCAGAAATTATGGAAAGGAGAGATATCACGTGAAATTATGGGTATTCCGTAAAATCTCACGGAGACCGAATAATACAAACTTTCTTCGACATGTTAAACAGTTCAAGTGGCAAGCCACACATCTCTTGAGAATTCTGTTCTGTTCTAACGCAACTACGGATTGCAGACTTCTGAAGCAGACATCCTATCCGCATCTCCTGGGTTCTTTTCCACCAAATAACTATGGTCCTGAGACTAAGGCCACTTTATTTAAATTATACATACAAAAACCTCATTCCTTTTTTGGTGACTAAGGAACTCTGAGCTTTTGTTCTTTTTTTTTTTTTTTTTTTTTTTTTTAAAGGGAACACAAGAAGCAAGGCTTGAGACAGTAAGCGCTTCCAGGCTGCCAGCTCTTGTATCGGAGGGCCCTGGATTGGGTTAAAGGATGGAGATGGGGGTATTATTGCTAACAAATGGCAGGTAACAGCTCTGTGGGATGTGATGAAGTGACAGCTTTCTAGACTTTCCACGGGCTTGAGAAAGTCAGGCTTGGTTGCACGCGAAGCTGCTCCGCTCAGCAGCCGTGCAGGTCCTGCAGGGCAGGGATCCTCGGGTCCCCTGGCTGGAGACAGTCCTGGGAAGGCTGGCCTCGGTGCCAGAGCAGAACCGTGAGCGGGGAGCACAGGGAAGTTCTGTGCTGTGGGACGCGGTGGCCGCGAGCCAATGTTTACAATCCCCAGGGTGGAGACGGCAGGCTTTAAAAGCCTTTGCTCTAGCCGGCAGTGACCTTCGCGGGCTTTCAAATTGGCTCCCGAGTTAACCCCTTGGGTTCTGTGTGCGCCAAAGCCGCACAAACGAAATACCTTTCTTTGAAGGACACCTCGCAGGAACATCGGTTTCTGATTTCCACAGACACGTTGGCTTAGGAAGGAAGCATGCATTCGCTCTGCTGTCAGAATCACGGGCATGCCAGGGTCCCCCGGAACTGGATTTCGGTGTGTACTGTGTTCTACAGAGTGACAGTTTCCAGCTTCGGGCAGTGGACTCAAGCTTACAGCAAAGCAGGGGATTGGGGAACGAGAGCATCTCCAGGGGAGAAGGGAGCATCCAATTTATGCAGAAATGCCCTTTCCCGGGCTAGCCAATGGGAAGCCAGGCTACAGCACCGGGGCTTCCTATTGGGATCTGACTTTGAACAGTGCTTAAAATCGAAGACAGGCTAAATTGTTAACAGCCTAACTTAAAAAGCAGCCGAAGAGAAAAGGACAGTTGTCAAACCGAACAGGTAGTTTCCCAGTAAAGCAAAGCTGGCTACATCTGGCCTATAGTTGTTATCATTATTTCAGTGGAAAATAAATTTTTATCCCTAACGCTAAGAAGCTAAGATCCCATGAAAATAACACATTTTCTTAGTCTCTAACACGTTACTCAAAAGATGCTATAAAGACATTAATACGAAGACAGAATAACAGGAATATTACTTAAAGCCTCAAAATGTTTTCAGGATGTAAGATTTCCTTTGGGGGGGTGGTGATCTGGAGTCGGGGACTCATTCCTATTAAAACACACGCTTTGTTTCAGCTGAGGAGTTCTGTGAATTTAAAGCTGTTTGGAACCAACGCACTGATCACTATCAATACAGCCACACCTTTATCAAGGAACAAAAAAGGAAAACAAAACACCCAGAAAATGTAACTGGCACCTGCAAGTCACTGCCAGGCCCTAGGAGACTCAAGCAATCACAGATGAGACCCCACCACAAGGAGAGGGTTTTCCTCTTCCCATTTGGAGAGGAAGCTCCGGCCTCTGGTTTGCTCTGGAAGCAGCACCTGTCCCATCGCAGAGCACTTGTATCCTATAGCTGGAACGCTAACTCACGTACTATTTCAGAGGTTTCTGTTTTGTACATTTCCTTGGCTAACAGCTGGGTCTTAAGGGCTTCTGAAGAGAGTTATTAGGGCTGGAGAGATGGATCAGTGGGTAAAGAAGGTGCTTGACACTGAGCCTCAAGACCCAAGTTTGAGTCACTGGATCCATGTGGCGGAAGGAGAGAACTGACTCCTGCGGGTTGCTCTGTGATCACATGCACACGCGTGCCCCCAAGCAAATAAATAAATAAATGCTAAAATGTCAGTTTACCATTATCAAAGTCCAGATAACCTTCAACAACTACTACCATTATGACGACGATGACTTTAGACCAAATAACCTTTTCCTTACTATCTGCTATAGAATTGGAATGATGATTAACTAAGCATATCCAACTCCATGGCTGGAAGACTAAAATATTCTGAGAAGCTCAAAGACGCTCCAGAGCTTCACAAGAGAGAAGATGACATACTACAGTGAAAGTTTACCAGGGTTTTCTGTGTGCCTGGTGTCTCACTAAGGACTGGACATATTTCATGCCATTTAAGTAACACCAGACATTATGAGATAGGTTCTGCGTGCTTTGCCCATCTCCTGACATGGTCAGAACACATTAGTAACTACAGTCGCTAGTCCACAGCTAGTCACACATCAGAGCCAGAGTCCAAGCCACTGAGCCGGCCACGGGGCGGGCACCCAGATGGACTTCTACCGCGCTACTGAAGTTCCTGGGAATCCTGTGCTTCGTCTCTCACTTTTGACAAATATTACAATCATTCTCAGAGCGAAGGCTTCAGGCTTACCAATCTTTAAAGAAAGGATCTGTGCTCTGGTGGAACTTTCCCCTGTGCTACTGAGTTAAAACAAGATCATGAAGCTGCTCCTGCTTGTAATTCTAGTACTTGCGAGGCTGAGGCAGAAGGCTTGCCATGAGTTTGAGGACAGCCTGGCCTGCACAGTAAGTTCCAGACCGTGTTGGGAAACAGAGCGAGATCCTGTTTTAAACAATGTGATCACAAAGCTCGAACACCCATCTCCGCAAGCGACTCTTAACGCACTTTTAAAACGGAGTCTCAGCAGCTGTTGAGATGGTCTCTATCACAGATTTCCATGGTACAAACTAGTTGAGGGAAATACTTTATTAACAGGCAAAGAATGTTCCCTATAATCACTCTCAGATTGGGCTCTCCACTCCTACCCTAAGCTTTTAGGACATGGTTTCTTGTCTCCATAAATGAATACTGCCTTAAAAAAAAAATTGTGAAATCACAGGAAACAATAACCGCCACCCTTTATGGTGGCGGCGTGCCACTTTAAAACAAAGCAAAACAAAACGGTTCGGCTTATATTCAGCGAAGTCATTTCTACGTAACCAGCAACACAGTTTGTCCGTGAACTTTATCGCCACAGAATTATCAGGCACAACCAGTTGGAACTGAGCTTCTCCACACTGCTAAAAGCTAGTACTGTACAAATGAAGACAAAATATGCACAGCTAGAAGGAATGTTTCGGGGGGCCTCTCTCAGCGAACAAAGCAAGCTCAGTTTGGCTCTTTTTCCCTGTGCCCTACCACATCCGCACGTCGTTAGCTGGAAAATTCCTGGTATATGCTGTAATTTTTGTGCCCCCCCCCCCCAGTACACTTGGGCTTTAATGTCCAGATGCCATTTTTCCCCTTATCTGTCCCTGTTTGGGGCTCTGCCAGCCATGGTCAACAATTAATACAGCCAAAGGGGGAAAAAATACAGTCCTCTCCCTGGCAACTGGTATAGCCTCGCAGGAAATACCAAATAAAAACTCGATTATGTATTGTTTAAGTGTTTTGTTTGCCTGCGGGCCACCCCGTCGTCGGTGTGATTCAGACGAGGCATGCTTCGTCTGACGGTCTGCGCTCGGCATCATTGTTCCTGGGGTCTGCCCCTGCACAATCACTGGCTTCAGCCTGTGGCCCTCTAAGTGAAAGGAGCAGGTTTGTGGCAGTTTTCCAGCCTGCATCCCTTTTAATTAGTCAACTTGTGGCCCAGTGTTATAATAGGTAAGTAACCTCTTAATATTCATGTCATTAATTAATTTTTTTCCCTCCTTATTCAGTTATAAGCTTTTGCATGGGGTGGGAGAAAATGCTTTTTCCTATTGAGGGGGGATCTTTGGTTTATGAAATCAGCATGCTACTATTGCAAAGAACAGCAGAGATTCTCCACAAGGACGGTTCCAGGCACCACAGGGTGCCTCCACCTATTTTTGAAGCATTCTGTTTTTGCATTTAAATAGCAACTGAAATCTTTCTTTTGTATACGTCCGTAAGATGAATTATTTCTTGCCAGCTTCGACCTGTCTGGGAAACCTCCTCGCGACTGAATTGATGTGCAGCCTCTTAGAGCCCATGTCAGCAAAGCAGGCAGCAGCTCTCAGAGCACAAGGCGACCCTGTCTGGCCCAGACCTTGATTAAGCCGATGATTAAACTGCTAATATCATCAGTTATTAGTACATGCCGTCAAAAGATAAGCTGATTTAAAAAGATAGAGTTGATTTTTATAAAGATTAGTACTGTCCGTTCAGATCAGGAGTAAGAATGCCATTTGAGGTTCGGTACTCGGTGATTCTCAACCCCCTCGGTTCTTCTCAAAGGCAGCAGCAGCAGCACTTTTACATACGTTGTGTTCTCACAGACAATGCACAAGATGGCCGAAACACATACACACCTGTAGCACTGTTCAATATTCTCAGTATCACTGGTCACGTAATTGGAACATTTATGATGTCAACACCAACCAACCATGAATTCGTACAACAGAGGTCAGCTAGACAAGACAAGCACGGGCTCCCAGTTGTGAGGATGACTAGACATCGTATCTGCTCCCAGCAGCTCAACAGAGCAATGGAGACACACGTGTAACTACTAACTGAACGCGCTTGGTACCACGAACAGTTCATGTAACATTTAGGAGCCTGGGTTCAAATCCTGGCTCCTTTTAAAAAATGGGCTGCAATCAGCTTGGCAAAATGTATTAAGTTCTCTACTCCTCTGTTTCCTCACCCGCAAACTGGAAAGCCACTACAGATGTCTTACAGGATAAGTACAGGAATCATATGACCGATGCAACGTAGGGCATTTGCAGGCACGTGGCTCTAAACAAATCAGCGACTGGAAATGTTATGAAGCCTAATCCTCCCGAGGTGTGCAGAGCGTGGGACACGTTATACTGTTTGTGGTTACGGTTGCAGAGGAGTACAAGGTACGACTGTCAAAGGCAGCAGCTTGAACAGAAATGTGAAGACTATGAAACTGAGTGGACCAGGTCACAAAGGCCCTCTGGAGGAGAGGTAGGTAGGTACCATTAAGGGTTTCACGCAGGGGACCCGGTGATAGGTCTATGGAGAATGAAGCTGAAGATGGTCCTGGAGGCGGCAGGGAACTCAATCCAAAGGCTGCACTGACCCAAAAGCACTGAGAAGATGACCTAAAGAAACTATGGGGAGGGGGTTGTGTGAAGGGCAGGAGAGGGGTTGCAGAGTTAGGTCTAGGATGCATCCTGTGCTTCTGGTCTGGGCAAAAGGTGGGGGGTGGGCAGGCTGTAAGTGAAGATAAGGGGAGGCTGGGTATGGGCTCAAAGGAACGGACTGAGCTGCAGGTAAGCGGAGCTCCATGCCTGTAGGATCACCTCCTGGAGGAGGCTGCCAGCCCAGAGAGCATACATACACGCACACAGGCTCCGTGCCATAAGAGAGAACCTACAGGACAGACAAAGAAGCACATTCATGAAAAAGGCGGTAGGGAGGAAGAGTAGGACATCACGATGCCATAGAAACCACGCTGGATACTTGTAAGAAATAAAATGAGGAACAGACAGTCACTAGAAGAAGATCGCAGGGTTAATGGCACCTGAGTGAGAAGCTCTCCGTGAGTACAGAAGAGGCAGATAGCAGTGTGATCTGGTGTTACTCTCTTTGTATCACACCTTTCCCACCTGCTCTCTGCTGTGCAGACTTGGGATGCCTTCCAGGCACGTCGGGGATATTGGGGGATATTGGGGGATACAGCAGAGACGTGCAGGCAAGACTTAGAGGGAATCACAACAGACTGCCTCGTGATCCTAGGCGAGATTCAGTGGTACCTGTGTCTGAGGCTGCAGACAGACCCTGGCATGAGCAGAGATAAACAGATTAATTTGTAAGCATAGGTGGTAGAAATGGGAAGTTGGGGGTAGCTTTATATGCAAAGGTTTATGGACTTGATAAGAATATGAGCTTGTACTATCATGAACAGGAATATCTCCGGTGTATAAAGCTTAAAAGCTTACATACTTTAAAATGGTTACTTAATGCTACAACCACTAGAAAATGCAGAAATAATAATGTTTTGATCAGTAAGCTGGTGCCTGCGCTGGGAAGCCTTCTGTCACTGTTGTTTGGGCTACAGCCTGTTTGCATTTTATCTGACAAGTTTTGAAGTGTTTTTATAGAGCGAATGGGAAGAAGTGTGATCAGAAGTATTCTCATTGATAAATGTGATACAGAAACATGCCACTTCACACGTGTGTTTGTGTTTGCACTACAGGTTTGCTGTGTGTGTCGTCCCGGAGAACGGAGTCTAGGGCCTTACACATGTTAAGTGTACATTATACCCTCAATAGTATATGATATACTCCAGATCTCAGATGACCTTTTTTTTTTTAAAAAAAGGTGTATGTATACAAGCTAGTGTGGCCACATGCATGCTACCACACACACACACACACACACACACACACACACACACACATACACAAATACACACACACATATACACAAACACACACACACATATATATACACACACACATACATATACACAAATACACACACACACATATATACACAAATACACACACACATATATATATATACACACACACATATATATATACACAAATACACAAACACACACACACATATATACACAAATACACACACACACACACATAGTTTGAGGACACCTTCTGGCATTCTCCTGGGGATCCTGGGATTAAACTCTGGTTGTCAGCATCTCACTGGTCCCCTTGGATTATCTTCAAAAGGATAGGTCTCATAAAAAAGCAAGGCTTTGTTTTTGTAGGTAAGTACCTTATATGATCTATGATCTAGTATGTTCTTATCATGAAAGAGCTTCCTTTATGACTAGGTATTGGTGATAATCCTTTGCCTGTAACTCACACATATATTTACTGCTTCAAAGAATTTCCTTTGGACCAGCTGGTGGCCCTACATGTTTCAAAACTTGTTTCTCTTCTACCACACAGGTAGAAGAGATTTCTGGTGCCAGGTACCACAGGCCACATTCACAGTGAGAGATGATCTCTGACCACCAGGGGAGTCAGCACAGGGTAGTGGGAGGAAATTCCTGGAAGCCATTCCTATGAAGGGTCTGGGACCAGTGGTACTTGCTTTAAGGGTTTTCTTAATAGGGGCACCTTTGGTATTTACAGGTAGACAGTTGCCTATCTAAGGCCTGTTCTTTTCATTTGTCTGATATCTAACAGTATCATGGTCTACCATTCATTTAAGAGAAGTGGTAGGGGAAGGAAGTCACAGGAAATGTAAATAAAGACCTAAGGCTTAAGGGGCTTAAGAAGTACTGCGGGTCAGTTGGCCAGTGGGTACAAACCTTTAATCCCAGTACTCCAGGGCCAGGGGCAAGGGGATCTCTGTGAGTTCCAGGCCAGCCTGGTCTACAGATTTCAAAGTACTGTTGGAGTTGAGAGTACGAAGTGTCCAAGGAAAGCTGGATGGACCTCAGTCAGGTTACGTTGTAGAAGCGCTTGGATTTCATTTCTGCACAGCGTTGCTCACTTGGCAAACCACACCTTTTCCCTGAATCTAAGAAAAGCCAGAGAGCATAGCTTTGTTTCCAAAGACAGTATTGTGCTTTAATAGGAACACTGAGCTGGGTATGAGATAGATAAGAGCAACACCAAGAAAACACCGTCATAAGACTAGAGAAGGAAGTAAGTAATTGTATAAAATGCCACACGCACAGTTTTAGAACAGCAGACCAAACGGGAGTTGTTAGTCTAGATAGATACCAACCTCTTTGTAGACGGGGGCATTCCTGAGCGACTTTGTAAAACAAAACAAGACAGTGCAGGTTATGCAAGGGCTGGGCTGAGAGCCTCAGGAATTTCTTTCAACTCATTTCTTTGGAAGGTTGGTCGCTGTTAAGAGGTTTTAATGTGACACATTGTAAGTAGACTATGGGAACGAAGCCTATGTTATTTGTGACATTAATTCCTAATCCACGGTACAGTGAGTCATGTATTCACCAGAGAAGAGGCTAATCTATTTGGGAAATGAAACTTTCTGAATATTTAACTACCACTTATCACCAAGAGAACATGAAACTAGAACACAAATGGTTGCGTACAGAAGATAAAATCGCTCTTTTAGACTGCGGAAAGAAGCTTTTCCTAGCGCGGGTGTACGCGTGTGCGGTGTGCGTGCAGGTATGCATCTGTGTTTGCATTTGTGTGCCTGTGTGCACGGATATGTGTGTAGGCCTGATTTAGACTTTGGGTGTCTTCCTAGATGGCTTTCCATTTTAGTTACAGAGGCAGGGTCTCTCAGTGAACCCAGAGGCTGCCAATTTTAGCTAAGAGTAGCTTGTCCAGGAAACATCTGGATGACACTCAGGTGCTGGGGGTACAGGCAGCTAATGTGTCTCCCTGGTTTTATGTGGGTGCTGGAGATTGAAACTTGTAAACTCCTCAAGCTCTAGAGGCAAGGGCTTTATCCACGGAGCCATTTCCCCAGATCCTGCTTTAATAATTTACCAACTGTTACTGCCCAGTTACCCATCATCTACCCTTCAGAGACGAAGCATGGAAATGATTTATTTTCTGGGTTTACTCTATAGGTAGCCAAGGGCTCTTATGCTGGAGCCCAAGCTCAATTCCTCTTACGACTGCCTTCAGCTACTTGTCTAGTAGGTGAACGTAAGGTGTGAAGACAACAGTCTGACCCTTCACTCTGAGGGCTGGTTCCTGAATACTGTCTGACTGTTCACAGTAACATGCTCCTCTGTTCTTATTCTCTTACCGAGAATTCTGCAACTGTCTGCATTTGAATATCCAATTTCCTGTATCAAGAGAGAAGATAAGAGGGTTGGAAAGATGGCTCAGAGGTTAAGAGCACTGGTTGTTCTTCCAGAGGTCCTGAACTCAATTCCCAGCAACCACATGGTGGCTCACAACCACCTAGGGATCAGATCCCTCTTCTGGCATGCAGGTATACATGCAGACAGAGCACTCATATACATACATAAATAAATCTTTAAAAGAGAGACAAGAATCATAGAATCCGTCCTATTTTCTACCCCAAACTTTAATATTGCTGTGATAATACAGACAATGGATGATTTCTTCCATCTACGAATTCACTAATTTTAGGGATACCAGAAAGTTCCCTCTTTGAGGAATAATAATAATGAAAAGTGGTCTCTTTACGATATTAATAGCCTACTGCTAGTGTGCATGGTCACCTAAGTAACAGGCTACTCGTAAGAAACTGAGTTGGTTGGCTATGCACATTTCCTTACCTGTCTTCATGTGCAGTGGGGGGTGGGGCTCTCATTACTACGAGATTCAGTTACAGCACTTGATGGAGGGCTTTTTCCTTTTCACATATGAACTTGCTAAGTTCTCACAATAATCTTGGAAGGTACACACTGGTGTTTTCTCCACCTTCACAGAGGCTAAATCTAAGACACAGAGAGACTAAAGAATTCATTTAAGAGAGACTATTTGGCTTGTTGAAGCTAGGAAAGCTTCCCATAAAATCTGGCTCCTGGCAGCATTGTACCGTACTGTGTCTACGACAAAGTGAGACTTTTCAGAAATTACCACTCTGTCTATCATTGAAAATGGCAGGAGAGAAGAGAGAAAATATTCTGGGAACACTTGGATCAATTAAGGCTTCAAAAGCAATGTTGCCAAGAAGGAAAAGAGAAACAAAGGAAGAAAGTCTCAAACAGGATCAATAGAGTCGCGGTGTAAAGAAAAGAAAGGAAACGTTTTCTGGGGAGAGCGTGTGCTGAGGCCTATGAGCATCCCTGATGGTAAATAGAGTCTTTCTGATTCTTTAGCTGGGGAAATATTAGTCCATCAGCTATAGTGCTCCCCGTTTTTGTTAAATTTTCATCTTTAATGGAAATGTCTACGTGGCCTAACCAAGCTGGCGAATTGTTGGCTGGGAAAGGAATACAGCCACTTCAGCTGAAAATCCTTGCAGGCCTTTTTTCTTTAAGTCCTGGCATACTGCAAGCATGTCATAATAGCCATCCCCAGGGCAGGTGTGAATGCTCCAGGAAGAGATAGATAGCCATTAATATTAGCACACCAAAAAATGAATCCGCACCAGAAGAGCTGAATTCAGCCAGCAGGAGCCTCCAGCCATTGGCGATTCATTGTCTCAGATGTTCGTAATCACCGCAGGTTTTGCAGGTTTGCAGGCCACCAGGAGGAATGATCCATCCTGGATCACACCTGCAAACCAGGAAGGTCCCTGCTGAGATGACTGGCTCTTAAAGTTCTCAGCCAGCAGCATCTCTTCCCTCCCTCCCTCCTCCCTTCCCCCCTCTCTCTTTCTCTCTCTCTCTCTCTGCCTGGCTCCATTCTAGCAGTGTGCTCTGTTTTTCTCCTATCCCCTTTCTCTCCTTGATATGTACACTGTTAAATTTTCTTATAAAAAGGCGCTTCTGCATTTTATTTCTAAAGCGAGACTGTGCGCTGTCGTTTCTTAAAGTGCGTAAGCGTGCCACGTCTGGGTCCCACACAAGAATGAACTACTGTGTTCATTTGCCATAAGAACAAACTATCTCGTTTGTTGGCCAAAATTTCCTTTCCGCCCGTATCCCCCTCCTGAGTGGAGTCCCGAGAACCCATCTACAGCAGAGGCTGGTTCCCTCTGCAGGTGTGAACTGTTGACTCGCAAACACGCGATGAGACACAGAACACGCCCGCATCCTCCCCCGACAATGCACTACGAGAACATCAAGTACACGGCGTTTCAAATCCCGATGTCTTCTCACGGCCCTTCCTAACTTAGCATCTGATCTAAACGAGCGGCAACCGCGGATTACAGGACGCTACAGGCAACAGGAGGTGGGGGCAGAAACGCTGAGGTCAAATCTTCAGTCTCCTAAAAACTGTCACACTAAGCACACTTTTGTAAGCATCGTGTACTGTCCGGCACCCCTGCTGTCCGGCAGCGGAACTCAAAGCACTCTGCCCTGGAGCCCTGATAGAGACTTTTAAACTTGTTTCTTATGGGGCGCGAGGGAAGTGGGTAAAAACTTCAAACAGAGAGACCACTTACGGAGTGCTGAAAAATACCTAATCCCTTTCTTTTTACCTATGCAGTCGTTCAAATGCTACTTAGAATTTCAGACTTTAAACATTAAAAACAAATCTACGTTAGTATAAAAACAATGGACGGGCGAGCTGAGCCAAGGAAGGGCAGTAGTGGTAGGCCGAGACCACAAACACATGCCGACAATGAGCACACATTACAGGTTTTAATGGTTCTAGACATCTGCAACGTACATCCTCACTACCAAGTACTATTTGGTGAGCATAATAAAACATGGGATGCTCTAGCTCTTCCCTCAAGGAGCTGGTTGTCTAATGAAGAGCTAATTACGGTCTCTGTGGCTGTTTAATTGTATGCCTTCATTAGGGGTTACTCATATAATGACCACGTGAGGTATACAATTTGTCAACTTTAGCAAAAAACTGGATTATGGGGATTAAAAAAAGAGACAGAAAAGCATCCAATTAAACACAACGTAATCATGTTACTTTAGGCCCAATAAAGTAAAGCAACAGTTATTTAAGTCTTTAGGGTATGGGGGGGAGAATGTATTTTTTTTTTTAAAAAGGCTCTGAGCCATTGAGATGGTTCAGTGAGAGATGCAGCTGCTAAGCCCAAAGACCCGAGTTTGACTTCTGGACCCACACTGTTGAAGGAAAAACCTCACTTCTGCAAGTTGTCCTCTGGAAGCCCCGCCTCAACACTAAATAAATTAAAAAAGAACTAAGGCTCTTTTTGCAAATGCAAAAATGAATTTTTTAATAGTCTCCTTAATACTAAGCCAGTAGGACATTTCTGAATTGTACAAACTGTGAGATATGTTATGCAGATTCTTGACCATAAAACATGCCCCCTTTTCAATGGAAATGCTAATTGTGTCAGGGGAAATTCCTATTCACAGTCAGCACACTGCCAGCAAAAACAATAAAGATCACATTCATCGACTTGGTTTCCACAACGGTATGATTTGAAGAGAGTTAGGGTCGAAGATGCTTACTTGATGTAAAGGGACATTTTTTATCCCTGTCTTTCCTTTGCTTTTATCTATCTCTAATTTCTCTCTCGCTTGAGTCACCCCACCCACAAATGTGTCTTAAAACAACTTTCATATTGCACATGGCAGCACAGGCCTTTAATCCCACTTGCCTTCAATTCCGGCACTCAGGAGGCAGAAACAGGCAGATCTCTGTGAGTTTGAGGACAACCTGGTCTATATAATGAGTTCCAGGCCAGCCAAGGCTACAGTCATAGATGACAGATCTCAAAACAACAAGAAAAACAGAAAACAAAAGGCAACAAACAGACAAAATGCAATGTTCATGCAAATCTCCCTGCCAGCAATTTCTTTTTAAAAAAATTTGAGAATTTCATACACCATACATATACACAATGAAATATGATCCCCTTTCACCAAGTCCCTCCAGATCCCCAGCAATGTCTTAAACCGTACCCTCCCTACCAACCCATTCATGACTCTGTACTCGTGTCTGGATACAACAACAGAAGCAAGCAGTTTGGGTCACGCTCTCCCAGCCACCTTATCAACCCACACCCTCACATTCAGTGTGCACGCTCTACCTCTGTGCCTAGAACATATCCCTTCCCCTGCTTTGCCATCCAAACTCTTCCTCACTCTTGAAGTGTGGCCCTGGAAAGCCTTCCTACACTTCCCAAAATAAATAATATACTTCTAGATGCAAAAAGATTTACTTGGGTAAGATCTGTAGAGGACATACACATATATGTGTATGCTTCACATATGCAGTTCATACTAATTTAAAGAACCGACTCAACGGTATAAATTACAAGACTACTAATAAAATCACTTACTTTTAAAGCGAAATTTCCATAATAAAAAATATCGCTACCTCACTGTTTTTAAAAACCGACCTACGTTTCTATTTATCAGGCTGAATTTCCATGTGAAGATGTTGCCTGTGATACTCTTTAAGATTTTTCAGGCTCAAAAAAAAAAAAAAAACTTTTGCTGATTACTGTGGTTATTGAAGAATGTAAGAAAATCAGCCCTGTTGGTGTAGGGTGCCTCCTTCAGCCTAGGCTTTCAACATCTGTGAAACATTTACAGAATAAAGTACATGATGTGTCATAAAAATCACGAAATAGTCCCTCGTACCCTGGGAAGGAAGCAATAACACACGCTTCTACCCACACAGAGCCACTGCGGCTTTCAGAGTCTCCAATGAAGGGCTTGTCACTGGTATGTAACCAACAGCCGCCCGCATTTTCTGGCTAGGAGAATCTGCCTTTATTCAGGTAGCAGTAAGCCCGTTATCTATAGTGCGACTGGGCTGTGCAGAGGTAGGTTTGTTCTGGGTGATGAAACTCAAGCCGAAGCCTGAACAGAGCTTCGGAAAGAGATGTCTTCACTGAAGCGAAATCCACTTTGTCCCCCATTGCTTTACACCCTGCTTAGAGCACTGTAGTATGGAGATGTGGTAACCGAAAACAGCAGCCACTGCGAGACTATGACGCGGGACAATGAGAAGGGTTTTATTTTCTTCGGTATTTGATTATAAGAGCCAACTGCACCACTTGTGCAATTACCTACCTCCAGACTTCTTATGCTAGACTAAGAAATTAGTGCTCGCTAATCAATCAACACTGTTTTTGTTATTCTGTACTTGTAAACCACGCATGTGATGGTGCAAGCAATATCTTTAAAAAAAAAATTGAGGATCTCAGCTTTGGTGATCAAAGTCAAAGAAGGAAGAGCGTGTGAGGATCAGCCAGGCAGGAGAAGCTAGCTGGTGAGCTAGTTAGTGATGATTGCCTCTGGTGCCAAGCGTCACCAGGTAGGGATCTTGGGAGAGAGTGGGAATGAGGGCAGAGGCCCAGAGGGATCCTGGGGCACACAGATGACATGGCTGCCTCTGAACAGAACTGACAGCTACCGCCACAGACACCAGACTGACCGATGTTAGAACATTCTGGATGCTGTATTAGTAGACAGACACAGAGAGGCCCGGCAGAGGAGGTGGCCACAGGCACTCAGAAGAGATGGAGTAGAGAGCTAACTGGCATTCTATTGAAAGAGAGAGGGAGGGTTAGAGGGTGTGAAGTGGAATCCTACTGGAGAACACTGAATTCTCAAGCGGACTCCCTCTCTGTCCAATCTTGGTTATACCATTTTTAGATTCCTCTAAAATACAAAGGAAGAACACATCCAAAGATGTTTGCTGCAACCAAGAAAGCAATGACAACACTCAAATATTCATCCCAAGACACCGGATAGCGGCGTCATGGACATTTGCACAGTGAAGATAAGGCAAAGGGCAAATCGGCTGGATGCTAGATGTGGGTAACTAAGAAACCCCGAAGAAGGAAGCGAACGGCCTGTCTGTACGCCATAAACTCTTACCTGCCCCAGATAGCTTTAAACCAACAGAAAAAGGACCACAAGTTCACTCACCAGGCTAACAGTGACCTTTCTGGAACACTTAACTTTTAAAATAACTCTACCGATTAAAAAAAGAATGCAGGCTAAAATTACGGACTCAAGGAATACAAGCATTTTAAAGTAGGAGACGGTCCGGTGAGCTGGTGAGCTAAGGCACGCACCACCAAACCTGAGGACCTGTCCTGGCTCCATACAAGTGCTGTGTGGCATCACACGCACCCTCCCAAAGTAAATAAATGTCGAAGAAGTAGAATTATTCATTTATACAAACGCTACAAATGATGTGTAGAAGAACCCCCCCCCCACACACACACACAAATCCACTGGATTTTGTGAACTGCACTATTTTTAAGCAGCTGCCTTCCGGTAGTAAGTTTCTAAAGGCGAAATTACTGGGAAATGAAGGCTGTACCTTGACTACTTAAAGCAACTAGTATTTTTCTAAAATGGAACTTGTGATTTATTTTTTCCGAAATATTACAAGAACTGAAATATTACAAGAAACATATCTAAGGACTACAAGTAAATAATGACACCTAGTGCCTTTAAAAAGAAGAACAGAGGCTAGAGAGATGGCTCAGCAGTTGAGAGCATTGGCTACTCTTCCAGAGGACCAGGGTTCGAGTCTCAGCATCTACATGGTAGCTAACTGCCTATGACTCCGGTTCCATGGGATCTGACATCCTCTTTTGGCTTTTTGTGGGCAATCCATGTGGCACACAGACATGCAGGCAAAACACTCCTACACATAATAAAATAGAAATAAGTAAATATAAAAAATATAAATCAGAAGCACCAAAATCACAAAGGAAAGGAGAACAACAGAGAAGAAAGCCGACCGTTCTGTGGGTGCGCGGACAAGGTGTGTAAATCCAGCCCTTCGTTCTTACAAGACACAGCCAAAGAGCCCTTATAGAAAGACGGTGACACACATGAAAAGGCAGACCACCCATCCATCGCTGTGAAGTTCCTGAAGACACTCTTGAAGAGGCCTTTCCTACTTTAAGTGGATGGTTTATTCAATCTTGTCAGCATTTTAAGACACTGTACCACATCCTGAGTCCGTCCTTGTCTGGGAAAAGAACAACAGTGGCCAATTCACAGTCAGGGATGAGAACAACGCACATGTCTGTATTTTCCCCTAGACTTAACATCCTTCAGGTCACAGTGGCCAGGAAGAAGTAGAGTGGTCAGATACTGAGTGAAATTACTTTATGTAATCCGTAATCATAGTGGCTTAAGTGTGTTTCAACTTGTTAAATTATATTTAAGAATTTTTTCCCCTTAATTTTTAATTTTATGTGTTTGGGTATTTTGCCCTCAGGGGCTTGACTCCATCTGGAACCAGAGTCACTGGCAGATGTGGGTGCTGGGAATAGAGCCCGGTCCTCTAGAAGAGCAGCCAGTGCTCTTAAAACTGCTGAGCTGTTTCTCCAGCTCCTAAATTTTAGATCTCTTAAAAAACTATGCCGTAAGCCCACTGGTAAAACACTTATCTTAAAGCTATGCAGTTTGGGGGTGTTGTGCTGGGCAGAATACTTCGAGCATGTGAGGCTTTGGGTTCATTCTCTAGCACTGCAGTGGGGTGCGATTTTTCAAAGTTTATAAACGTTTGCGCTAGAACACAAGATAAGATTTGACTTCTACTCCAACGCCATTAAAACGTCTCCCGATTTAGAACAGAACTGACTAATTTTTCATTTAGTGATAGAAATGGTTATATCAGAAGTAATTCGCCGAGATCTAAGCGGAGTCTGCGGCAAATCCAACCAGCCATCTGTCTTAGTAAAAATCGAGAAAATCTTGATTTTCTGTAATAACGGTTTAAATTTAAACACTAGGTTTTAGCAACAAAACACGCTGGGTCCCTGGTGCTGAAATTCCAAGACGTTGTGGGATAAGAGGTGTAGGGTGCTTCTCAGGGAAGGGGAAGGTCTTTCTGAACCCCAGCCTCCTCCATCTCCTTTACACACAAGGAGGTTTACACAACCTCGTATTTCATCAGGGACATCCTGAGAACACTCACTGAGCAACGACCCGCGGGCTCGCGTGGTGCGCTGAGTGCTGAAACGTATTCCACAGTGTTGAGGAAATGGATGACAAGAGCCAAGCAGAAGGGAGTAAGACTCTGAGAGGCTATTATTGTATTCCAGGCACTGAGGAGAGGGTGCAGCAGTCAGCCCTAGAGAGTGGGTCAGGCAGACACCAGGAGGTGAGGAGCTCAGTCTGGAAGGGCAGCTCATTAGGATGAGGAGGGGAAGACAAGCTGAGTGAGCTGGGAAGATGTCGGGGTGGTGGGCAGATCACAGGGTGTGTGGGTGGGCTTGAGGGGAGCTCAGGAGGCTCAGACTTGTGGGCACTGGGGAACCTCTGGCAATCTTAACTTGGGTTGTCTTCCCCAGCCCGCTGTTCCTCACAGCGGTCCCTACCCCAGGATCGTTCCCACAACTCTCCTCTGTAAGCCAGTCCTGTCTTTCCAGGAAAAAGAAAATCTGCTTCTCTGCCCAAGTGAGGTCCCGATCTTCCATCTACTCTGCAGAAGTTGGGGTTTTATAGTCAGGTAAAGACGCCTTCAGGAGTATACACGTGAGTATCATCAGTTCAGGGATCAACTTTACATTCCTGACAGTAACCTTTTCTTCCCTTTACAAAGGTTCTAGCTGTTTTCTCCCCCTTCCCCCAAGATGTGCTTTTTCTAAACTAGTAAAAGCTAGTTTTCTGGAACTAGATTACAGACAGACTTTGGCCCATTTAACAAGGTCAGACTGTTTATTCTTGACAGGATTCTTTCCCACTGTAAAAAGGTACTTTTAAATGCCACATTCCAAGCCCAGTGCCAGTAAGCCACTGAAGCATATTTTCCCACAAGAACGGATGCCATGTGCGGTCCCCACCTCACTGAAACCACCCAGCCTTCACAAGGTGCAGACAGTATTTAATGCCACCGTGAACTCTACCGACTGAAGTCTATCCCACCAAGCACTTGGAAAACATGTCCACATGTTTCAGAGCACCAGTGACCTTTACAATGAAACTATTCAGAACAGGAGTGGGAAAGAAGAAAAGGAAAGGGGTTTTAAAAATTAAAAAAAAAAGTCAAATGGCAGAAGCAAAATCTAGAATTTGATACTAGTTTCCAAACCTAGAAGTTGTAGAGCTTCTTATTCCTCATTTTGGGGGTGGGGGTGGTTTATGGTTAAGCTGTTAAATTTACAGTCCCATTTTTAGACTCTGCCAAGCCTTCAGAATAAACACATGAGCAGCGCTAAAGTAAATTCTCCTATGCTCCCCCCTTCTTTCCTTTGGATGTTTCCCTGAGACATGAAGGTAGATTATTCCTCCACAGCCAACTGTCAAGTTTAACCTTCATGTTTACGAGGGATTTAAAAACCATCGGCACCCTGGCAGACGCTAGGTCCAGCTGTACCACTCTTGTGGTGTTTCAACCCCTCAAGCAAAGGAGAGCTGAACTCAAGGGGAAAATCAGGGTAGGCTCCACCACCCAAGATCATCAGAGACAGACTTGAGAAACTAGCAGTCACATCAAAATTAGCTGAAAATCCAGTATTACAGTATAATCGTTTAGAAAACTGACCTTAGTTTTTGGAGAGACCCGGACAGATAGACAGAAATGGTTCTCTCCAATCTTCTCAAGTGCCTACACGGACCAAGTAAAATAACTTAGGATAAAGCAGGTGTTGTCGCATTTCCTTGAGATAGTATGGTTTCTCCCAAGACAATGAGAAGTCTAAACCTTTATATAAAGATACAGCAGACAGAAAACCAAAGCGCACAAGTTAGGGTGGCAGGAGGAGGTTTGTGATCCTGAGCAAGGAAGGACAAAAATCCAGACAGACACCCAAAACATAAACGTAACTCCATTGGGGCTCAAGGGTTATTATCAGAAGTGTCAAAGCTGAGAGGGATGATTAGATGAAATCTGAGTCAAGGTGTTTATGATGGATGCAAGGACAGGGCTGCAGAGTGGGAGGAGCTGGAAACGCATGCACTGGTTTATTTGTGACAGCAGGGAGCCGTGAAGCAAGTACAAAGCTAGTGGTGTCAGATAATTAGTGCCGCAGACTGATGTCTACAGCTGGTGTTGAGAAGAGAGCAAAGGAAGTCGGGACTTACGCAAACACGACATGGAGTTGGGGATTCCTTATTTAGGAACTGGGAGAATCCCAGGGCCTCATTCATTTATTCATCCCGTGTAAAACGTGAATCGAATGCGTGAAAACCAGATAAGCCAATGTTACAAAATTTCAATCACGTATCTTGACTTATGGAATAAGATTATGAGAGCCCAGGCAAAATGAAGATGTCGATGCCTCCCCGATTTACGAGGCAGCTGTCACGGCTGCAAACAAGAAGTTCACACATCCAAAGGATTGAAGAGAACACAAAAATCCCAGTTATGGAAACATTGCTGTACATTCAGTTCCAAGGACCACACCTCATAGTCTGGGTATGGAAATAACACCTCCGAGTCAGGCAAGCTTAGGAGATGCAGTTGTCCGAGTACATGAGGTTTCAGATCATTTCCTGACACGGCATAGAAAGCGTATTCCCATAGAAATGTTAAAGGTAAGAGACGAGGATATTTTGTTACTTTCTGCAGCCCTGGGAAACCACGGCTTGCAAGGAAGGCTTCATTAAAGCATTTGGTCTCAACTTTTAACACGTGTGCTGTCTTCTCATTTAAGTCTGACCTCAGGCTTCTGAGGTTGGAAGGACACCACATGGAATACTTACGACAAGATACAAGCCCAGAGACAACCAGACTCTATATACACCATACCTGGATGGGACGTGCAGGCCAGACACGTATAGTACACTCGAAAAACACCCAGTCCTTTCTGAGTGACACATCCCCCAGGAGGGAGCATCACAGCTCAATTGTTTTTGTCCAGAACTAACTCACCACAGTATCATTTATGAAGGAGCTAGCCTTAGGTGAGCCAAACGAATGCCTATCTCTTACGGACAAGGAGAACAGTCATTTGATTCGCTTTGTGCACAGCTGCTGTGACTGGTCACCCACACATACACACACCCCACTACAGCGGCTTCCTGAAGCGTGTAGGATTCATTCTCTCTCTAAACACGGGAGACACGCACGCAGTGGTCATCGATGTTCGCCACTCCTGCGAGGCAGAGTTAACCTATGAGATGGTGACTCAGACGTGTTTTATTACCACTGAGAATGAGCAACCGAGGACCTGGATGGGTTGTGTTTGTCTTGGCTCTGGCATTTTCCTCGTACCCAACTCTGGGAATCCTAAAGAAAATGCGTCCCCGTTCCCAGCCGGGTGCGCCGCACCCATTGTGTGCTGCTTCCCTCATCGGTGAAAGTGAAAACGAAAGCAGCACAAACACTCCATTGTTGAGTGTGAAATATGTACTGGAACTGGACATTCTAACACAACAGACCTGGTTGGGTCCCGGCAAGACGCTGAGACCTGAGGCAGTTACAAGAGCCTTTCCTGCCTCAGAGGTGCGTCCTGAACTTTCTCCGAGGTGCTGAGGCGACAGGGCTTTTGGGGTTTTTCCATGATACTCATGTAACACCCTTGGTTTGATTCATTCAGTATGCACTGGCAGCCTCTGGAGGCTTCTGTGGGAGCCACTCGGCTGCCAAGGCTGAGGCACAAACCCTGCCAGGTCTCCATAGTAAATACAACATGCACGGAGAGGAAACAAACATAAAGATTTATTTTCTCCTGTAAAAGATGACATTGTTCTCCGACCTCTGGTCCCACTTCACTCTGTCACTTGGGCGCGCCAGCCGGGTGTCATGCGATGAGCTTATTCCAAGCACGGACACAGAGGGCAAGTGCAGATTACTGATGCACACACATCCAGTGGACCTGCATCCTGGCAGTTCTGGAAGGACGCTGCTGAGCCTCGTGAACATCCCACATCCTGGCTCAGGTGAACAGTGTGGGCTTCTCCAACCCCAGCCTTGGTAGATCCGTGAGTCATACGGCTTCTCAGAACCGTAATCTAGCCGTTCGTTGTATTTTCCTGTTTCTAGAGATATCTCTTTGTGTGACTGGTTTTATTCAGATCTGTCTCCCAGTTTTATTTGTAAGCACTGAGAGCAAAGACCTTGTCTGCTTTAGTTCATCCTCATCTCCCAGGTTCATGGACAGAACCCGGCACATATGAGGTGACTGGTAATTGCTGACTGAAAGCCACAACCCTATTCCCTTCCCTTCCCTAAGTATATAAAAGTCTCTGTCTGAAACTGAATAGTCTCTTTGGTTTTCACCAAGTATTAACAACACACACACACACACACACACACACACACACACACACACACACGCTATTGTACTGGCCTGAAGAAGTGTAAGCAGTTCTAACAGTGTCAGTCCTGCAGTACTAAATAAATGATATTCAATAACACACTCTTTAGAATCATATTAATGCCATTAAAAATCCCCACGTAATTTTTTTTGTACTTTTTATGTCTTTCTAACAACAGCCTTACTAGGTTTATTATGGTCTTTTGTGATTTCTACATGGAAAAAAATGTTTTCAGAGCATGAATATGTTATACTGAAGATACGAACGGATACAGGAAGGGAGGAGCTTTCGAGGATGGTGACATGTGACAATATCGTAGTTTTTACCAAGACTCTAAGAACATGAGCTATCGTTAACGATCCAAAGAAATGTCATACTATCTGTATCAACATAGACAGGTGAAGAAACTAGTAAAAACTGTCTAATAATTCTTCTGTCCTTTTATTCGGGAGATGTTAATTATCTTCGAAGACTACAAAACCTCTTCTAAAGCTTGCTAATGTCGAAAGACACTGAGTTAAAAAATAACGCCCTTAAATAAGTAGAAGCATGACAACTAGATACTCCTGTGTCTTCCCCAGCTTTCTGTTCAGGACAGGGAGTTCAAGTCACCCAGGTGATTAGCTCAGCAAAGAAGGATTACCGTAAATTTAAGACCTCAGTTATCTGCGGACCAGAGTTTCAAGCCGTCCTCAGTCCTAATGTGAGACCAAACTATGGAAAATAACTTTCATGGTTCTGCGTAGAGATTCTTGCCAATAACTCAGTGAACGCCATAGTACAAAATGAGCTTGGGCTATGTTTTACTAAGTCCTTCAGTTTGTTAGAAGCAGTCAGCTATGTGGGATACTGAAACCATTAAATGTATAAGCAATTCTTTCTCTATTTTTCTTATGACTCAAATGCATGTGTCTACAGGTTGGCATTTATTAACTTATTCACTAAGAAGTATTTCCTAAACGCCCATACAAACATCCAGGTAGAAAAAGATTGAGTATCTCTCTTTAAGTGACTCACTGATTTATAAATAAAAGCCTCAAATAACTACCAGCAAGATAGAAAATATTTTGAAAAAGCTATTTCTCTAGGGTCTGGGGCAAAGGCTCAGAGGTTAAGAGTGATTGCTGTGCAGTCATGTGGACTGGAGCTTAGACCCCCAAAAACCCACATAACGAGCCAGGCATCCCACAAATAAGTCTAGCTCTTAGGTCTCAGACTCCCTCTTCTGGTCTCTTCGTGCGCAAGGGTGCATGCACCCTGCACAAGTTCATATACATTTACACACACACACACACACACACACACACACACACACACACACACTCTCTCAATCAATCTCTTCTTTTGTTTTTTAAGGACATTATGCTAGTAACACTAAAGAAAGTTTCTTAAAGTCAGTTTCTGCAGGAGATTTGCAGAAAAGGGCATGTGAATCAAGCCTTGAAAATAAGCAAATATATTCACATTTTTCAAACTGACCTGGTCTCAGGTCAGTTGACTTGCAAATCTTTTGTCATTCTGCAAATTAAGCGGCTTTCCATTTCCCGTGTGACATAACCTACTGGAAAATGAGCATCTCTAGGCAGTGGAGTGCAGCCTATTAGAAGAACACTAAAAATAACATACCAGTTCAGTCTGAAAGATAATGATTCTGTTTTTATATGTGTGTGTAAAATCGAAGCATCATTATTATGTGAATTTTTCTTGTAAGCCAGAAAAAATACTGACAGTGGGAAATGTTTAAAACACGGTACCCTAACATACCTCTTAATATTGCCATTAAATTACAAATATCGTTCTTTGGTGTGAAGTCTCCCCCAGCTGCTGAGACCTTATATTATGTCACTACAGTAAGTATAGAATAGACAATACAAACCAGATACCAAGTAATCATAGATCTATGTTTGCCATTGCCTTTTTCTTGGGATACGTAATCATTAAGTCTGTTTTTTTTTTTTTTTTTCCTGTTTAAACATCCGGACTTTCAGCAGGAATAAGATGTCAACTGATGTTATTCACAAGTTGGGTTAACAAGAGAAAAAAACAAAACAAAACCCAAATGGGTTTCCTGTATTTATTTGTAGTTATTAGGGCCAATTTGGGGGAATTAAGACAAAATATCCTGCTGGCTCAGCTCACCACTCCCCCAAACCCCAGTTAATGTGCCTAAGGACTAGTTCCTTCATCTGCTCCCTAAGGATTCCTTCAATCACAAAGCCTATTCAATCTTCTCCCCAGGGCCCCCCAAGAACAAGCACAGCAACTTCCTAGGGAAGCGCAGAGCCTACCTCACCCTTCCCACTGGGGAAGCACACAGACTCCGCCCTTTCTGGTGTGGTTATGTAAAAACCCCAGGGCTCGCCTCACTCCACCCACAGCTGAGGCCTGTCCTTTAAGTATCCGCCTGGGCCTCGACTTCTCTAAGGCACTGGCAACCACCGGACAAGGAGGGAACACGCAGGATTTATCTTTCAAGAGCACGATGCATTTCACAGAAGGCTCCAGAGGGACCCCAGTGCCTTGGATAAGGTTTCCAGTGCTGGGAACGGACCAGGTTTTAGGGGCTGTGGGATTCTGTGCTTGGTACAGATAGGATAAAAGAAGGAAGCAAAAATGTTTCTGTGAATTGGATGTTACTTTTCTCCACAGTTTCCACTCCTGGACTTCTATTTTGCAGCTGACACGGCAGGACCCGGGAGGCTGGTTCTGTTGTTTGTTTTTCTGTGTAGAATGTTGGCCTTCTTGGAGCACAAGCATCGATGACAGAAAGAGCCACCACATTCCCTCACAAGCATGGCCAGCGATGGCGCCTCACATTTCCCAACAACAGTCCCCACTTAGGCCAGGTTCTGTGCTCAGGACCTTTTTGAGGCCGAAGATGAATTCTTTCTCCTAAATTTTAATTTGAAATGTCTGAGGGCAGCATTCCTGCCTTGTTCCCGGCACCCATCTCCCGCCTGGCTAGCAACACAGCAAAGGAACGCCGCTTCTTTCTATCTACTCTCCAACTTACTTCACAAAAAGCAGCATTCAAAGAAAATGACTATTAACGCTGGCTACCAGGATGCTCTTAAGAGCACAGAATTCAACAAGATGAGCTATAAAGAAAAACAGGAGCTAATTAAAGGTAAGGGCTACCACGGCTCTGCATCTGAAGGACACAGAGAACAGGAAAGCTTCCGTTCTTTGCCAAGACAGGGCCTCAGGTTCTCTCTATTCTGGTCCACATAAAGCCTTCACCAGGCTGGGCAGTGCTACCATCATTTGGCGGGTCATTCAAGTTCATCGTTAAGTTAATTTCTCTCTTCCTGGATTGCATCCTAGCTCCAGAGGATGCTTTACCCCACCTGGGCAGGTGTTGTGGTTGTTTCTCATGTCATGCTGCTGCAGACAGGCGACATTCCTCTTGCCTTCTCTACCCTGACCCTTTAACTTGTGTTCTCCCATCTATGGAACTCTAAAAACACAAGTTATAGCAAAAACCATTTTGAAACTTGTAAGCGACTCCTTTCTAGTGGCTCGGGGTGCCAACAGGCTATTTCTGCAATGGGTTCCCATCCACAACGAACCCAGCCAGATGTGCCTGGCACTTTGCTCTTACCCATCAATTGGTAATAGAAACGCGCAAAGACATTTCTGTTCAAAGACTAAGTGTGGGAAGAAACAACATTCGGAGCATGAAAGGGACAGTCTGTCATTTGAAACAGGAAGACTGCGTTCAACGAAAGGACAGTGCTCTCACTCACCACGGAGGTAAGGGCCATTTGGAAACTATAGATGCGGGCAAGGCCAAAGTCAGCCAGTTTTATCTGTCCGCTGCTGGTCACTAGAATGTTCTGTGGTTTTAGATCACGATGCACTACTCGGTGAGAATGAAGGAAGTCCAGACCCCGGAGAAGCTGAAACATCATATCCTAAAGGAAACAACAAACATACACGTCAACAGGTGAAGTTAGTCTCCCCACCTCTTCATGCCCCCACCTTCTAGAATCCTATAAACTACTTAACTCCCAACCGGTATTGTATTAGTGAAAGGACAGCCTAAAAATAGTTTACTATGGTATAGGATATATTCTGGAAGGCTAAGTCTCAGGTTAATGCTGGGGAGAGGGGAGACAGGAGGTGGACCGAGGGGAATGCATTTTACTTCATACACTTTCATTTACTAGGTTATTTCAACAGCCAATATACGGCAAATGAAGTTATTTAATATTTTTTAAGTGATTAATTTTATAGTTTTTTTTCCTCTGAAACCGCCATTATGTGCCAAGTACTTGTCTAGCTGTTTTCTTCCTAGCAACCCATGTAGTCCAAAACACAACACTGAGGCAAATCGTTCTACTATCAGAGGTCAAGGAACTGATATATTGAAGTGAACTAGAAAACTGGCTCAAGATTACAGCACCAAAGTCTTGATTTAGAGTACAGTGAAAAAAACAAAACCATTCAAATCTCTCAACACATTTATTAACTAAAAAAGTCCTTTATTAGTTAATGAAGAAAGGAATACGGGAAACAGGGCAAGCTGTTTAGTCTCCCTGACTCTCAGTGTTCTCACTGGGGCTCATTTCTCCAGCCATGATGATGCGGACAGGCCAGCATCTCCCCTGCCCTCTCTACCCTGACCTGGAGTTGTTTGCTTCCCATGATGTGTGGTATTCTCTGAGCTGTGAGCCAAAATAACCCTCTTCTCCCATAAGTAGCTTCTAGTTGGATATCCCATTGCAGCAACAATATTATTAACATAGAGAGTTGGTACTGGCAGTGAGGTTCGCTGCTGTGCTAATCCTGGTCACGTGCTTCACAAGTGGTTGGAAACGGTCTGCAGAAGAACGCAGAAGCTGTAGCCTTGAGAAGCCCTAGAATGCTGCATGCAGAACGCACTAGAACATTCCAGTGGAAGACCAGAACATGAGCAGGAACGTGGGCACTGGGTTGTGATCACAGAGCTTTCAGATGGAACAAGAATTCTATCAGGCACTGGACTACAGACCACCGACAAGATCAGTACGAATGCGTTCTGCTGTGCCCTGAGTATCTGAGTGAGGCGAAAGTCAAACCTAACGGGACTGTCTGGCACAGGATACGTTAGGACCGCAGAGCGTGCAGGGCGTGGCGTGGTCGCTGCTCACTGCATTTAGTTAGGTTTGTAGCAGGAATCCAAACCCCAGATGGAATAGAATAAAGCAAACAAACAAAATCTGCAACCGGGGAGCCCAAGTGCCTTCAGAGCTGTGGACGGGGCTGAGGGTGTGAGCGAGGAGAACGCGATCCGAGTTGCCAGAGAGATCAGTCAGCGCCAAGAAAGAGAAAGAACGGACTTTCCATGAAGACAGTCACGCGCCTTGCCCATGTGACCCCACTCACAGATGCCCGAGGAAGAAAAGCGTAAGCGCATTTGAAAAACCTTTCATTTGAAAAGAGAATCCGTGATTTAAAAACAACAAAGAATGCCACCACACAGATCTCCCAACTTCGAAAGGGCCGCATCTCCCCCCCCAACCCCCACCCCCGTGGCCTGTCTGCTGTGCAGGTTCTCGGCGGTCCCTGGAGCCACACTCCTAGAGGGGCTACGCCACATCTCAAGCTGGCATCGGACCCTGTCACCCACGCTGTTTCCAGGCAAACAGAACGTAACAGTTACAAGGTAATGGACGCTCACACCAAGGTTCCACGGGAGAAAAAAAAAAACAAAAACAGTACGTAGCAGGGTTGGAGAAACTGGAGAGAGGATCTAAGCGGCGCACGTGTGGAGCTGGAGAAGGGAAGAAGCCTAAGATTTCCGTGGAGACTACAGAATGTTGGAGCCACCAGGCATGGGGGCACTGGATGAGAAAGGCTGCAGAAACTGAGCGACTCCAGCCCAAGAGACAGCCATGCATGCTATAGGCGAGGGGCTGTACAGATTACTCGAGGTCATGGAGCTCACACAATGCCATCAAAGGCCTGCGTGTTGGGAGGAGGGGGCCAGGGTTAATGTCTGCCTGATGGGTTTCCTCCTGCTTTTGGTCTATGCTTTCCTTTCTATCCCCCCACCCCCTCCCTGGTCCTTCCCGTTGGAAGTGGGAGTGTCTGTGTCGTGCGATTGTACCTTCTAAAAATGTAACTTGTTTTCGGATTTTACAGGGGATCACAGCTAAGAACTTGCTCTGAGTCTCAGGAGACTTCGGGTGTTTCTGAATAGCATTTGATTTCTTATGACTTGGGATTCTTGAAGTAAGACTGAATAAAGTTTGTATTGATTATGAAGTGCCCATGAACCTGTGGGGGCCATGGCTGTGGACTGAATGTGAAATATTCCTCATGGTTCATGTGTGTGAACACGAGGATCCCCACTGGACGGCCATGGAGCCGTTGGGAGGTAAGGCCTAGCTCGCTGGCTTATGCCAGGTAGAATGCCTTGAGAGTGTATGTAGCTGGTCCGCTGCCGCGTCTGGCTTGAGTTCTCTGTCGCCATCACGTCACTGGCTGTCTTGTACTTCAACTGCCAGAGCTGTGACCTGTTGCTACCACGGTGCCTTCCTCAGCATGACAGACTATTCTAAACCGTGAGCCAAAACTAACCTCTCCAGCTGAGCTGCTTCCGTCTAGTGTTTGATCAGGGCAACAGAAAAGTAAACAACACAAACACTCAATCCGTTTACTGAGAACAGCACTGGCTTTGGGTTCGTTTTCTAGAGTTTAGAATTCTGACTTCTTAAAACCAAATCCTTACTTTTTCTACCTGTCACGTAGAGAAGAGAGCATTTGCTTTTCCTAATGGGAGGGAGGCTCAAATCAACACACGCAACACGGGAGGGTAGTTTCAGGCATGAGGTAAGCATCCAGCTGGTGGGAATTATCAGGGTAAGAATGGCTGCACTGTCTCCTGTTTCATGGGAGAGTCAGATTCACAAACAAACTAGGAATACGCAGCCAGCACTGTAAGGTCGGTGTGCACAAGGTGCAAAGAGGGAACAGGCAACGGATACAGGAATACGGACATGATTTGCGAGGTCCCCTGCTGGATCTTCTAAGCTTCCACATGCGGATACCTCGGAGGAGACTTGCTCTGGCGAGTGGGTGCCTTGCGACACGTGGTAGCTAGTGTCGAACCTGCAGCATGTACCCGGTACAGAGGAGGAGGCACAGGATGCCGAACCGAATCGTCGTTGTCTGCTGAGGCAAATGCACCTTTATCGGGAATACGTGCTCCTGGCTTGTAAGCACTGGAATTTTCAGAAGCGTGACTAACGTCAAGTGGTGCCATGCTGGCTCATCACCTTACCTGCCTATTGCCTGGACCACCATTCCTGTAAAGTAGCACAGGGAACGAATCTGCTTGGTTCCTGTTGCGTTGCTCAATTGTCTGCTTACCACTTAAGCGGGCAATTCACAGCGTGAAAATTTAAAAACTTGAACTAGTTTATTGGTTAATAAAGCCCACACAAACTCACCAAAAGCCTGAACTATAGAGTAAAAAAAAAAAAAGTATGCGCTGCCTTTGTTTTTCAATACAGGGCATCACATTTTAAATTATAAAACCGATAATAAGTACGTCTGTCCTTAAGCTTAAAGGAGGAATGCATAGATCAGAGGAAGAAGAAACCAACCACTAAGAGAATACAAAACTTCAATGTTAAATAATCTTTGTAGATCTATTTTCTTTCTGAAATAACGTATGTTTATAAAAATAAAACATATTTAAGTTAGTAGTTTATCTGTATACTTTATTTTGTGTTTAAAAAGCGCAATCTACACACTGAATACAAGCCTGAATGCAATACAAGCCTGAAGATTTGAGTTCAACCTCTGGAACCCACAGGGGAAGGAGAGGAGTGACTCCAAAAATTTGTCTTCAGACCACAACACACACACACACACACACACACACACACACACACACACGCCATCACCACTACATAATAAAAAAGCAATTTATTAAGACCATTTTATAAGTTAAACAAAACTCTTCTACTTATTGCTTTTCTACAATGTAATTTTTAATTGCTATGTAGTCTTCCTTCCAGTAGTATGTCCTGAGGAATTATTATTATTTGGTGTCATTTTGGCACCTACAGTTGAGGTCAAGTTCTTTGTTTAAAGGCGAGTGTGATGGGTTAAAATCAGACCCAAGTATGGATTTTGTCCGGATCCACGTCACCGTGCCCATATTCAGTCCGTATTAATGACACCTAGAGTTGATTGTTCTAGGGGCTGGGGGTGGGGTGGGCGGTGGAACCCACTCCAAATTCGGGCACCAAATTAAGACATGGTTCCAACTTCACAGAACAACATGAATGAACAAACTACAGTAATATTCAAGCAGGAATCTGCTTCAGTCACAAGAAGAATTTTTATAAAGAATTCAAAGAAGTGTCTACGTGCCTTATCTCACTTCACAGTGTTGTGAGATATTCTTTACATCAGCTCAACGTTTTAATCTAAATTAATCTGTCCTACAGAAGTCCCAAATATCACACGTAGCCCAAGCGATGCACTGCAATGAAACCAGAGGCCAGTGAACCAAGGGGTGCTCCCAACTTGGCTCTTCAGATGGCCCCCGTTACTCATCAAGCACAATTTGGGTACTAACGGCCTGACCATCTGGTTACCCTTGTGATGAGCTGTCACATGGGGGCTTTACTCTCTCTTCCTAGGCCACGTGACAGGAAGTGTGTATCCACAGGACACTAGGGAGGATAGAGTCTGGCTCTGGGTGACAGTGATTTTGGAGTTCAGCCCTTGGCCACTCTTCAAAGACTCCAGATCTCAGTCTGAATCCCAGGAATCTCTAGGTCTTGATATGTCTCTTTTAGGAGTTCTAGAGCTTGAACCTCCTTATTTCTTTAAATAAAAATAAGCACACTAAAAACTTCCCTGAAACGTTTAATGGGAAAAGCATTATGATGGGGTCCTACTTTCCAAATAAAGATGGCACAGGTTTATTTCCTAATGATACCGAAATACTCAAAGCAAAGCATCTGACAAATCTCAGAAATGGCAGCTTTAAATGAATAATTCTTATATATATATATATCTTTATATATACACATACATACATATGTATTGTTGAATTATATGTTCATGTTTTCAACATTTGTTTCAAAACTGTACAAACGTTTATTCATTCAAAAATTAAAAATGAGACATACACAATGTATGGATGGTACATATTTTTCTCCTTCTAATACATAAGCCATATTCTTTACAAAGATGTTGTTACAGGTGCTTAAGAGCTGGATGCTGGGCACCTGCCTGTAATCTGACCACTCAGGGTCCAGAGCTTGAGGCCAGGATGGGTTACACAGCAAGATGCTGGCTGCTCCAATAAAGCCCCCACCTGTCCCTACAGCTACATAATAAATTGTTTTCCAAGAGTGTTGGGAGTCTGCAGTTTAAAACGTCACATGTAAAGCAGGGCTTTCATGCCAACCCGCAACAGCAACTGAACTGCGGTGGGTGGATGACCACAGGGGGTGTGGTAAAGGCTACCTGAGCCTGCAGGTAAGCCGAGATGCTGAGGTCACAGGGAAAGCACAAGACTTCGAGCAGCCATGAGTGCTAGTCTCAGAATCAATTCTTCCTTATTGCCAATATTAACACATGCATTTTTAGTTGCAGTAAAGGGCATCCCTGACTTACCATCTTGGACCATTTTATCTATACGTTCAATTCTAAGTCAGTCACATTACTGGGGAGCCAATCTCTAGAACTATTTCATCCTGCAAAACTTGGAACCCTATACTACTGAACCATGAGTCCTACTTTCCTCTCAGCCCTGGCAACTACTTTTCCTCTGATTTTACTCTAGAAACTTCATATGTGGAATCACAGTGCACTATCATGGGCATGGCACGATTTACTTAAGAGTTAAGTCACCATGATGTGCTATGTATCAGCATTTCCTTTAAAGGATATGTAGTATATGGATATACTATTTCCCACCCATTCATCCATCGATGAACATAGACTGTCTCTACTTGTCGGCTTCTGTGAAGCAGGATGCTCTGAACATAGGTGTGCAGTTATCTTTGGGACCTCCCCTTTCAACTCTTTTGGATGCATATTCAGAAATGGGATTGTTGGATCTACTCGCAGGACCTTTAAAATCTCAGTTCTTCCACAAACGGTGCAGTGCCGTTAACTACACGACTAAACAGGGAAAACCAAAGCCACGGTAAGGTCCTGTTGAGTGAATCAGGTGGGTTCACTCACCCCCTTGAAGATTGTGCCCGCTACCTTCTACACCCCGGAAACCCCTGTGCAGGGTCACTACATCAAGCTTACATTTTTACTGGACTCAAAACTCGACAGTACTCTGCGCCCGTTGTGTTCTCTGATCTATTTCTAATCGTAACGATGATCTCCAGAGACTCCTCTTTTTTTTTTTCCAAGACAGGGTTTCTCTGTTGTAACTCTGGCTGTCCTGACACTCACTCTGTACACCAGGCTGGCCTCGAACTCACAGAGATCCGCCTGCCTCTGCCTCTCGAGTGGTGGGATAAAAGGTGTGCGCCACCACCACCCGGCTTAGCTAAGTGGCTGTCTTTGTGTGTAAATTTTATTAGCCAAATGACGCTCTAGAGAGCACATATGATTCTTTCCCTGGAAGTGGTGAAAATGCTGAGGCAGAAAAGAATCCGTCTCAGCCGCGTGGAAATGAAAAGTAGCGCATTCTCAGCAAAACCCAAGTGTCACGGGTGTTCGGGGGGCAAGGCAATGGCACAAACGGGCAGTCTGGAAGAAGACACATTGTCTCATCAGAATGGCTCTTAGTAGCCCACGGTAGAAAGTCATCAGGAAAGAAAATGCAAATATGCAATGTTAGTTATTACTTCTTCAGAGCAGGATAGAAAACCCAGTGCTGCACACACAAGAAGATCCGAACGCGAAGTACTCCAGTTGCTGGCCAGTGGCCCGAATGCTTCTGGTTCTATACGCAAGACGTTGGGATGCTTTTTTTAAAAATTGAACAACGTGCAGCAACCATTTCCCCATTTCAGTGCATATCCTATAAGGGAATAATGATGTCATGCTTTCCTCAGCAGTTACATCCGACCGTCTCTTTCCCTATTCTCCTTCTCAATTCCTTCTTTTGAGACCCTTGCCCTTACTTCACATTTCCCCCCAGATGAGGTAATAGGTAAGGGAAGTTAGTATCCACGGGTAGAGTGTACAGTTATCTGCCTTCCGCAGCACGCACTGTGGGATGGTCCAAGGCAAGCAGCACAGTTCCTTTTCCATTCACTAGCAGCTGATCCAGGGCTGCACAGGCCTGTGTGGGCAAGCTGATCAGAGTCTCGGGAAGCACTTTCCTCCTCAGCTAGAGGAGCAGAAGGCTCTCACCTCCCCTCCACCTCCCGGCAGCCCCAACTCATGTAAAGAAAACACACCGAATTCGAGCTAAAAGCTTTGGTTATGAATTTGTGCCTACTGGTCATATAAACTAAATCAGTTCATTTGTACCTTTGTGAGTCTTTGCTTCTATGTCTACAAAAAGGTGGTAACTCCAAAAAAGGGATATCTAAATAGGTTCTAGGTTATATAATGTATATTTATGTATGTTAAATATAAAGTATTAAGTAGAATACTATATTCTGAAGTATTTAATATACTGGAAACTACACACAATGACCAGCTACCATTTATTCAAGAGAACTATGAAGCCCCTACAATGTATAAGACATTGCATTAGGCAGCTTCAAAGGAACGCCCAGAGACGGAGGCCCAAGGAACTCTTACTGAGAATAGACGATGTGAGCTAGTAGCTACACACTTCAGGCTGATCTGTGCTAAGGACCACAGAGAGCACAGCTGCTCCTGTAAACACTGAAGATGCAGAAGCTCCTGAGCAAATATGAGCAGTGGGCTAGGGTTCGATCTGGTGTGGGGAAGTGTCTTCCACGAAAGGGAGCAGTAACAGAGAGAGGCTTAAGGAGGGCATGGTGCTTAGGAGTTAGGAGACCAGCCTCAGCCTCACCAGACAGGATCCTGGAGAGGACACACCGCGAAGCGGGGCAACACTAAGATGAGCTTTACCGCTGGGACGTCATGGTGCTGCATATCTTACGGTCTGTGTGGGTAAGGGATACAGAAGACTACGTCGTCATTATTGGTAGTTTAGCATACAGAATGAATGCAAGGTGAAAAAGGAGGTTGTTAATCTTCTGTGGGTATAAAATAAGGGCACGGACGAGAATATTAAAAAGAGCCTAAGAGAAAACAGCAGTCAAGATGACGAATGCGATGCGTTTGCTTTCACGGCTTAACTACACCGCGACGTCTTTCGAGAACTTGGTAGCGGCTCATCTTCCAGCATCCAGCCTCAGCTTCCTCATTTTAAAGTAGGGCCAGCACTCTCTTGTAGAGTGGTGGTGAGGAACCGCTCAGCGTGGAGAACGGTCCAAAAGCGGTGTCACTAAATCAAAGGCTCCATAGCAGCCACCAGCGAGGGCATCTGGCAACATCCAGGCAACTCCTCCTCCTCTCCAACGGGACCAGCCGCAGTCCATCTTCCCCAACGCTTGCTCCTCAGATCAACAAGGCACAACGGTGCCCACACTGAAGGGCAGAATCTTTAGATGTTTAGCATTTTGATTGCATCAAGTGTCACATAGCCTGTACTTAGTTTGAAACTCTACAGACTGTGAGTTTTAGATGTGGAAGGATCTTCAAGTTTTATATTATTATTCAGCGAGCAGGTGGTCTGTCTCGTCTCATAAACAGCCCAACTTTCTAAGGTACACGTAATTTTCTAACCTATTCTTAGAAAAGCTGTCTTTTGAGGCCCTTCAATGGTTGAGGGTTCCTTCAAATTGTCTTTTGAGTGCTCTTACAGGTCAGCACCTATATGATTCAAGACTGTAACGTAAATTTTACTTAGTGACACGGACACACGCAGGCACGTGCCACTAGCGGGGGGATGACTGTTGACTTCCTTATGGAACTAACTCTGGGTGCATTCTCAGCTTAACAAATAGGAACTAGAATTGTGACATTATTTCCTTATGTTATTCATTAATGCCATTCCACCGTAGAGGGGTAGGGGTGGGGAACTGAGTGCAGACTCTGAAAAGAACACTTAGCTTCATTTGGTCAAAACATGGTCTTTACAGGGGTTTTTATTATGGGTTATAAAACACTGCTCACCACAACATACCTCTCCTCTAGGAGGGGAATAAAAAGGAGATCTTGCAGTGGTGAGAGGCTGAGAAGAGCACAGGGAGCAAATTCGTGCCGCCTTCCCTTACACACATCTGTACACATTCTCTGGGGGGTACAGCAGCCTGCACAGCTGTTTATGGGGACTCCAAAGAAGAGCCGGAACCTCATCCGCCTTCACTCTGTGTTGCTTCAGATATGAAGCCTCTTAGGAGAGAGGCAGAGGGAAGGACACCGTGCATCCTTCGCTAGAAACCTCTTGAATATACAGGAAGAGGCTGCAGGTGGTCACACAAGGTCAGGGGAAGGAAGCACGGGAGCCAAGAATGGAGGGGATTTTCAGGCCGAATGGAACCAAAGAATCACCACGCCAACCAGGAGACCAATGCAAACAATCTGTGACAGTGTGACAAGGATTTGGCAGGCTGACACGAAAACTGGCCTCACGATAGGAAGAGTCCAGGGAAAGGAATCTCAGGAGGTGCGGTCGTGAAGGTGCAGGTAAATCTATTGGACAGGTGCTACTGACGGTTGCAAATGCTGCTCCCAAAATGAGGTCCTGAACCTCTTGAACTGGCTGTTCTCTTTAACAGCCAGTTCTCTTGTTTTCAACCTTGCTGGCCCGCTTAGAGCTCCCAGTCTGAACCTGTGTGTCTGTCTCTCTTGGTACCACAAATCTGTTTCCCATTTCTTCCTATGGACCACCTGCCCTCTTTATTCCTACAATTAAGACGGAGACGAAAGGCCTACAGGAAAACGCTAGCTTCACCCGAGCTTTTAGTACTGCTTTCAATGTGTCTACGGTAAATTTCCTGTTCTGCTGTTGTCTACCAAGGCCACCACAATCAGCATCTGTTTCTTAATTCACCAAGGCCAATCTGGGCTCCCCAAATACTCTTGGATGTGTGGCCTTCCACTGGACTGTGGGTGGTGACTTCCCCGGGGCGGCAGTCTCAAAGAAAGTCGACTCTCCTCTCCCAGCAGCTATCGCTTGCCAACGGCTCCTCAGCCAGGGGTGGGCAGCTCACTCTTAAACAAATTGCTACCTTACCGTCTGCTTCGTAACTACCCCTGCTTCTGTCTCCGGCTGTTCTCCTGACCCTGCTACCAGACACTCACGATGCCACGGTCTTCAGTCCTACTGTGCACTATTTTCTCTCTTCCCTGCAACGTTCCCTTCATTACTGCGTCCCCCAAACATGCACGTGTCTTCCAACATACGCGTCGAGTCTGGCACCATCTGACTCGTGTTTGAGGACCGACTTAAGCAAGTCCTGGACAATTCTCTACACATCCAGACTCCACCAGCCTTTCCCATACCCTACAAGTGCTCAACACTCTAAACATAGCACTCTCACACGGCTCACGTGGCTTTCCTGTTACTACAGAACCTCCTTCCTTGACTCTAAGAAAGTAAGTAGAGCAGAGGGCGAGGAACACTCCAGCCTCTCAGCACGTATTATCCTTCCCTCAGATACTCTGTACGAGTTATTTCGCATAGACACCACTGGAGCGAATGCAAATCCATTCACTTGAAGCTTGTGTCGTGGACAGGTCAGCTATGAGGGCAGGAACTGGGCCGGAGGGCGATGGGGTCTAGCCTGGAGCTGACAAGTGAGGGAGAAGCTGGCCCCGGAAGGTCAAGGAAGGACCCTAGCACCCATGAGTCCACTCCTAAGAAGTCTGGGCACTTCCTGAACTCGTGCCTCAATTGCTCCTCGCTTCACTTCCCTCCAATACTAGGGCAAAGAATATCAGCCAATCTGTCCACCTGTTAATATGCATGGGAAAGGACACTGTTCTAAAGATGTGCTATGATTTAGTAATTCTAGTTCTGAAAACTTACCCTACCGAACCAACAGCCCAAGTCTATAACAAGTCAAAGCAAAGAGGTTCAGTGCTGTTTTGTGCCAAAGTCTAAAAACAAACAACAACAAACAGGAAAATAACCAAAACATTTACCAACAGGAAATAAATTCTATACGCATGAGTTTCAGTCTGAAATGTCCCCTAACAGCCGATGTGTAAACACCTGCTCTTCGGTTTGACACTATTGGAAGGTATGGAAATGTGAAGGGGCCTGTAAGGTTTTAGGTCACCGGGGACAGGCCCTCAAAGGGTGTGAGACACCCTTCTCTCCCTCCCCTTTTAAGATTTACTCGTCGTTATTTACGTGTGTGTCTGTGCCCGTGTAAGGTTATGTACACGGCGTGCTCGCGGGGAGCCTGAAGAGGGGACAGAAACAGCGCATCGGACCCCTGAAACTAAAGTGGCAGGTGTTTGGGATCTGTCATGTGGCAGCTGGGAACTGAAACCGGGCCCTCTGCGAGAGCAGTAAGTGCTCTTCATCACCGAGCCACACCCCCAGCCCTGCTCTTCCTCTCCTTTCGTACCTTACCAGAAGTCGATGGCTAGTTCCTCCATACTGGGCTGTGATACGCTGTCTCCTCACAGGCTCCAGCAATACGGTCAACAGGCTCAAGGACTGAAACCTCAAAAGCCGTAAGCCAGAATACATCTTTCCTACTCACACTCCAAATATCTCAGGTGTTTCATTACAACACGGGAAAGCTAACTAATACAGTAGACCCAGAATGTAAGAGGAAGCCGTTAGAAAGATGGGTAATTGTAACATTTGAAGAGTGAAAAGAGTAGTAAGCCTTAAGGTGACACACTAACATCTTAATTCTAGTTAACCCAAGAAAAATGTGCATGCCAATCTAGGTGAGGCTCTGTGTGTCTGTTGGGTTATCCGGATACAACAGGTAATACGAAGAGATGGTTCTGGAAGGAAGCCAATAAAACAATCCCTTTAGTTGTATTTTAGTTACTGATGTGGATTTTTTTTTTTTTTTTTTTTTTTTTTTTTTGGAAATACGGTGTCAGGTAGACCACGCTGCCTTCAACTCCTGATGTCTCTGCCTCCCAAGTTTTAGGATTACTGGCTTGTGTCCCTGTACATGGCATAAACAATACTGAAATATGTTTCAAAATGAAAGCCAAATCAATAATGCCCTGTCATTTACCATCTACTAAGAGTAAAATGCATAAAAGCTGTCAGGCAAGAAAAAAAAAATGTAGAGGAACATTTAATCTTTTAATCCAGCAGCATGGCTGCACTTGCAAAGGATCACATTAAAAGTCCTGTGTGAGAGCTAGGAAGAGATCCCATCCAAAGGCCTGTGTGAAGGGATCACATTCACAAGCCTGTGTGATCCGGATGAAATGCTCTGAAGGCAATGGTAATGACCTCTTTAATCCCAAACTCAGAGATGGAATCAGAGTGAAATCTCAGATTAACTAAGTCAGTGTGAAGATACGCCCAACTCTCAGGATATAAAAGGAGGCAGGCTCTCAGTTCACAGACAATTCAGTTAAAAGAGACAGAAGAGAGTTGGAGAAGTCAGTTCAGTTCAGAGAGTCAGTCAGACAGAGACAGAAGAACAGTTCAGAGGTTTGGAAGAAGGAGAGTTAGTTCAGTCAGGCAATTAGAAGGAGAAGCCAAGAAAAGCACAGAGAATGCAGAGAGTCTGAAGCAGGAGGTTTACAGGGTGGAGTTCACAGTAAAGGTCAGAGTGAAAAGAGGTAGTAGTAAGTCTTGGAGGCTGAAACATTCTAGGCCTACGCTGGCAGATTAGATTGTACAGAGGCTGAAACCCTCTAGGACCTGGGACTGAATTAGCAACGAGTAAACTGCCGTTTGTCATGAACCCACGAGAAAGAATAACTAAATCAGTGCCTACATCTACAGTGACACTGACACACACACAAATACCAAAAACCTGAGCAGCTGAGACAAGCGACTGCACTCTATTATCCCTTAACTACTTCTCAGTCCTGCTACATTCCTGGCTGTTGGAATCTGCATGGACAATCTTTCCAGATGGTTCCTGACCCTTCAAAAGCAGGTGACATTTTTGTTTAGGTTTTAGTTATGTTCATCTCAGACACGGCAATGCCCATCTCCTTAGAAGAACCAGGCTTGCGAAATGCTTGATAGTATTTTTTTTTTAAAGTAGTTTATACTTGAATATAGCTTGCCTCTATTTTGTGCTTTTATGGTGTAATTAGAGGAACATAGTATTTACCTATTTACTTTTCTAAACGTAAGCACTCACACACTAGGCATTTCACATGCTGAACTGCTGAAACAGTTGGCATCGCGCACCCTTCTTTCTTTGGGCCTCAGTTTGATGGGAGACATTTCTTTATAG